>CM030889.1:4637936-5122936 GCA_018136845.1 Heterotis niloticus
GAATACATTCACACTTTGCGTGGGTCTTTCACAAAACTAAATAAATACAATTTTAACCACTTCCTGGTGGTATGTTGCTAACCTGAACAAAACTAATAACTAGTTTATGGGGACGCAATCACCGTTGGTTATAATGAAGTTCTGTGAAGTAGTCACACAAGTGAGGAAAAAAAAAAAAATTGAAAAAGGGAAGAGACCATTTTAGGCATCGCATGCTAGCAGCACCTGGAAAAGTGATCGCAGACCAACACTACAAACAGACAGCTGAGGAATTCAGTCCATTTGCAGTTCACCTGTCCAGGACAAGGTAGATGGATTTTTGCTGAAAGACTGCGTATGAAATATTAGCAACGTCTTCAAGCCCCTTGTACATGTGAGAGTCCCCTTGAACACTACAGATGTCCCAAGTCAGTAAGTTCTCCCCATTTGTTTCACCCCATTTATTCAGAAATTGTTATGATCCTTGACTGTACATTTCAAAAGACATCCTCATTATTAATATGTGAAACTTGGGAAATTACAGAGAGGAATGTGTTGAAAGGAATTTTTCCTGTTTTCTTGCCGGTAAACCGCTGGTGTTTATTCCTGTGGGCAACAGGATGTTTTTGCTGTTCCTGTGAACACGTCAGTCTGGAGCCTGGGAATATTGACAAATCCCCCACAAAAAATTAAAGAAAAAGAAAAAAAAAAATGTTTACAGGAAATTTGCTTTCCAACTCAGAAATTTTCTGGTTTAGTTAGGCCCATCATGTAACAAATTATATTCCCAACCCACCTCATGTTATGACTGAGTTTTACCTGACAGGCTCAACTCTACAGATGAGGACTTCTGGTGTTTACTGTCACCATATCAGTAGCTGCCAGTCTATATTATGCTTCATATTTTCATCATGATATTTTCTTCAATATTAAACAGTCTTGCACAGCTGAGCGTTCCCAAACTTTCCTACAGTACTCAACAATTGCCATGAGAACTTACCTGGCATCGATGGGGCCACCTGCCTTTGACCTTTCGCATGCGTGGTTTCCTCGTAGGCCACGGTGATGTCATAAACGGCATCCAGATGGTTCTTCATTGTTTCGATTGCTATGTGAGATGCTTTCAGCCTTGGGGTCAAGATGTGCTTCAGAACTGCAAGGCCTATGGAGAAACATGAAAGGCGGCAGACTCAGACCCGATCTCAGAGTAATTTATTATCGTTACAGCAGAAAATGTAAATAACTTCAGATATGGAAGAGAATGTTTGACTAAAAAATATCATGGGTCAATGGTTCAGTTTTTGCAAGAAAACAGCTTTGCTGCCTTAAAATACATCTATCACAGGTATTAAATTGATATGATTAACCGCACATTTGGCACAAATAGCATAAATATTAAGCTTGTGCTGAAAGTCAAGTCAGGCCAGTATGTGCACAACTGAGGATGTGTATCAGTCTGCAGTCAGCCACCTGGTATAGACACTGATCTGCGCATTACATGCTTGTGTCAAAACATAGGAAATAGCAGAATTCCACAAATCCCATATTTTAAAAGGACATTATGAAGCATTTTCAAAGTCACTTTTATGGGTAAAATGAGCATCTTAGCAATTAACATTTACACAACAGCTTTTATGAAATACAAAGATGTCTAAAGAAACCTAATACGACATTCATTTTAGTAACTTAACTGTAATGAACAGCTACGTTGTTTAATTTTAAAGACTAATATTTTTACAAGCTGCATTAAAAAAGTAACCCTGGACTGCAAAACTAATGCTGTTCAGCCACACAGATTACATTTGACTTTTAAAGAAGTCATATTGTACTGTACGGAGTCACAAAAGGACAATCCGGTAGACTGGACTGTGGGATTTCAAAGTACTTTCTAAATGACAACCAAAAACTAAGGCCCTAATAGACAATTAGTTTAGATTCATTCTTTTTACTTTCTTGGTTGTGCTCATTTGTGCAGTTTATAGCACTCATTGAATGTATAAGTAAGAGTAAATGATTATCTGACCGAGAAAAGCAGCACTAATAATCCATGTCGGACTTTTTCTTTGTGTTATTTATATATGGGGGCAGCTTCACAAGCTGCATGATGTCACAATCCACAATCATTCGTATCTTGAAAAGTAAATTTAATAGTAGGATATTTACATAGCATGAATGGAGCAGTAAAGAACGTACCAGGTTCTGGGTGTCATTGCTGTAGGACCCCCTACCCCCAAGTGATATCAAGTACCACAAATGTAATTAATATCTTCAAAAACAAGACAGGACAGTGCTTCAAGTGACACAAACTCGGCACTAAAGAGCATGCTCAGCTTCATGCGTCTACGCTGTTGCAGGGTGGTTAATGTTCCAACCTAGGAAAGAATACCTGGCAATCATCCAAAAAACAAAAATAGTACAAATTCAAAATTTTAAAGCACAAAACTGCAAAAACATGACACCAACCATTTCTTTTTGTTTGTGGTGTGTGTATGCATGTAGGAGGCATAACTTTTTTCTTCTTCTACAATAACACGAACATCAGATGTACACGTTCCTTAATATGACAAATGATCCAAGTACACACTGACAACGCAACATACTGCCATTACAATGTGACAATTCAACTCTCGTCACTAAAAACTGAGTTCACACAATAATGCTTGAGGCACTGTGAACAATAAGGATAGTAAAACTGACCCCAAGTATATAGTCACTTTATCTTAACATAATTGGTAATGATGACGCTTGAAGTACCGAAGCATGTCCTCTTACTGAACCTCTCCATTTCCCTGACAGCTGTGCACAGAGGTGCTCTGTGAAGCCCTGAAAGGACTGAGCTAGTGTGGAGCTTGCCAAGACAACATGCCTGAAAAACAAGAAGTGCCATGGGAAGGGCTTTTAGTCTGCAGATTGTGGCGATAAGGCCTCTGTTAGAGTCAGGACACAGATTACTGGTCTTTGAAGTGTCTGGTGACGTGTTGAACTTTTACTGTTCCTGTCCATTCACATACCCAGAGAGCAACATAGGCCAAGTCTTGAGTCATCCTTTGTGACAAAGTTTTGTAGCATCAATATCAGAACTTTATAAAACACTAATGTGAGTGTTTTACACACAAAAACTGCTGCCATGCAAGGACTGCAGCAGATCAGGCAGTCACTAAAGTCTTGCGATTTCCACACAACTGAAACCTACACTGACCGATACACAAAGCAAAAGTGTACACTGACAGCATGAACATAAACACAAATCTTACACAAAATACACAGAGGAAACGATCTTTTGAAACAAAGCATGGCACATTAACTACTGCTTCGGAATTGCAAATCACACTAGAAGTATTGTGAATAGAACCCACCTGCACTCCTATAAAAGTGTCAAAATATGCATCAGGACGCTCAGGTCAAATAGCTGAGTACACAAGTCCATGCTACATTGAGAAACTAGCAGAAAAAGTCTATACTCATGTCAGTGTCGGTTTTTTTAATGGGATGGATTTTTTTTTTTAATAAAGTAGGTAAAAGTAGCAAACAAAACTGTAAATATATATATATATATATATATATATATATATATATATATATATATATATATATATATAGTGTTACATCAAACAGTTAACATTAAAAGGACACATACCTTCCTTGGCAGCAAAAGCCTGGCTTTCGCCGATCACTTTCTTGAGCTCTGGGTTGTATCGAGTTCCTTCTGGGAAAATCACAAGGTACATCTGCATGCAAAATAAACAAGGACAAACAACAACAAACAAAAGGCATTGTTGGTGAAATTCAGTCCTTTCGTTCAAAGGCCTACTGCTTATTTATTTCCTCCTAATGCAATTTCAAACAAAAACAAAAAGGAGTGTCAATGATGTTTAATCCCAGCACTCAAAGGCCTCAGCGCTCATTTACTTCCTGCTGATGAAACCCAAATCAGAGCCCATGTGGCTCAATCCAGAATGGAAATAGCCTTAATGCGGAAAAATAAACCGCTTTACCTACAAGAACTGAAGATGTTGCTACCAAAAAATATTCACTTAACCAACCATGTAGGGACGTACTAGTAATAGGGCTCTAAAGAGAATTGACACATCTAGCACACACCTTCCTTCAGTTTAGAATATAGAAATTGCTCAGTAAATATCTACCATTTTGCCTTGTATAATCCTATTCCTGTACACCTTACAGAATAGTAACGCAGTATACATGCGCTGCCAAAATAAAGGTTGTACAAATGGATATTAGAGTACTACATCCTGCCATCTATAACTTAGTACTTTCAACACTTGATCAAAATAAACCAGTGTAAATATGTGCAACAATAGACAGCTGCAATTTCAATTTTCATCTTGGATCTACAGTTATAATGCCAAGGCCTGCATCTGAACGACAGAGGGTACAAAACTCCCGTTCAGCTTTCTGGACAGGAAACGTTTACTCGTAAAATTGAGCACTACATAACCTTTTTTTTCTCTAAAAACATTTTACACTGCACACGAATATGCCATCCAGAAACTGGAAACCATCAAGCGTTGCAGAGTGCCGCAAGAAATAGTCCCCATTAGCCCAACAGCTGGTGGGACTCAAAAACTGTCATGGGAAAAAGTGAACTGGCAAACAATCACATCTCTTCATACAGTCATGGAGAAAAATGTTTAGAGAAGACATCTGTCAATGGCTACAGTCAGTAATTTATTTGCACAGTGATTTTGACAAGCATGTAGAAAAAGACTAGATTTTGACTGCATATGAAGCTTGGCTTTAAAATAAAAGCTCTAAAAAATGCATAAAGTACATGCCTACTTGGATGTGACTACAATTATGAAGGTACAAAAAAGACAAAAAATGAAAAGTTCAGTAATATAAAATTATTAAATCCTTGAAAAGATGTTATTCTACAAAGTCATGGCTACATTTATGATCTAGAAGTAAATGAAAGGTTTTTCAGTTCTTTCATTTAAGCATGCTTGTACTTCAATTCGCTAACTTTAAAACACAATCTTCAATCTCCTGAAATGTTTTTGAACTGCATTTAAAAAAAAAAAAAAAAAAAAAAAAAAAAAAAAAAAAAAGTCTCCAGCAGTACAAAAGCTCCAACAGATGGCAGTAAAGTGCTCACATGGAAGAGCTGAGGAGGATTGCCTTATTTAAACTGAAACATGAGCTCTGAAAGTGAGATCCAGCTGACACCAGTTCAAAAAACAAAACAAAAAAGCTATGGCTATAAGCAAACTGAATATGTGTGCAGGTTTTAGCTATTTTCCTCACACAGTCTTACCCACTTCATTACTTACTTGCATAGTGAACCAACACATAAGTATTTATTATAAATTTGTGGAATTGTCACAGGCAGCAAACTATCATACTTTAATATACTGCATTTCCTTAGGCAGAGGTGTGCAAAATGAGTTATTTCTTACTATAAAAACATGGTAATCTTAGTCCCTGTGCTGACAAAGTTTTACAACTGCCACTACATTTCTCAAATATCCATCCTGCCTCTGCTGCACAAGTTACATTTTGTAGCTCTTAAACTAAACAGCATTAAAAAAAAAAAAAAGGGATGACAGACATGTAACTAATTTTAAACACAACATTCATTGGAACATGAGTCTCCAGCTCTCTTTCCATAAATTTAATGCAGCCTCACCAAGTCTAGAATGATTTAAAAGGAGCACATAATAACAGCAACATAAGAATTAAAACATTTATATGTATTTATTTTGATAAATTCTGGGGCCCCTGTAGCTCCAGCTCAGGTTAGGCTATTACAAGTCTGGCCCTGGCTATATCAGACTGTTTTTGCAGAACATAATCGGCTGAGGTGATATTAATTTTATTAAAGGCACTCATCAAAAAACTGGAAAAAAGAATTTGGTAAAACTGAAAATCTGAAGTTGGCACTACAGCATGAAAATGATAGGTAATCATGACTCGGGCTACTCATTTATTATATTCCAATTAGTTTCACAAAATTTCTTGTGTTATTGTTCTTAAAATGCATGCTCAAAAGTCAAGGACTCAAAGTAACATCTCATCTGCAATGATATGAATCAATGATTCAAAAAATGCTGCAAGGTCCTTTGATTTTGCACGCCATCATTAAATCCCTAATGTAACGTACAAGCAATTCACACACAAGGAAATAAAAAGCCAAACGACAAGGGTGACGAAACTGTGACCAGTTTTGAGGGGTCATCATAAATGTAAAAAGAAATGATATAACATACAGACAAACACAGTCCCATACACCCACAGCTGTATACGTACGGGAGCTCCTAGGTTAGTCTGAGAGATCAGCTTCTTTCTCATTGCCTTTTCATTAAACTTGGAGCTTCGCTTCACATAAACCCCTCCATGCTGGAAGACAGAGGCCGCAGATTCATAACACACATCAAGTATAACAATGCATCTTAAAAATCTGTTATGGCTTTCTCAAGTTTAGTTCCTTGAATATCTTTTAAAAGTAATTGAAAACATCACTTCCTTATTTTAATAACAATGAGTCTAAGGAAAGAAATCTTAATTGTTACACAAAAGTTTCTGTGCATCACACAGACAGCATGTGATGTCCCACCTGAGAGAAGTACCACCCGTAGAGAGGGAGCCACTTGAGGCCATCTTTTAGAACATACCGCACGTGACCAAGTGCACTCTGCCTGATGGCCAGCATATCAGCAACGATCCAGTCCACTGCAGGACAATAGAAAAGAGAACCAGAAATAAGATGCCTCACTTAAGTTCTTTATAACAATTATCTGAGCACAACAAGTCAATATTGCTCATTTGGGAAACAAACAATTGCTAATTTAATGGCCAGAAACAGAAATGATACACCCTTACCTGTGGACTGATGATTGGAAAGGTACACCACATTTTCTTTAATCTTTGGTATATCACCGTAAATCACAACCTGTGTGAAAACAAAACATTGTAAACCTTCAGCTCTGCTGAACACATCTGAAAGAGTGAGGAGGAGCACTACTCTCTCACCACTGCATTCTGGCTTCAGTTTCTCCATTACATGCAGCTACATTACAACTATTACAGACATAAAACACCCCCGTGTATAGTGATGAGAACCACAGTTCCACAGTTTAAGACATTTCCACTTGGCTTTGGTGCTCTGCCAGAGGTCCCAGTCTCAAGTTCCCTTTTGAGCACCCTAGGATTGGTTTGCAAATTTCTACTGAAAATTTACAGGACTAACTTTTTAAAAAGGTTTATCATTATTACGAGGAGTGATAGCAAGACTGCATATGGTATCAATTTACTTTAAGTCTGTTAAAATGCTGTGCATTTATCAGAGTTCAGTGTAACAGTTTATAAAAAGAACCAGAATCATACTTATTCTCCTAGGAATATGCAGCATTTAGTAGTGTATAATAATTTTAAAAATCTGTCTTTTAGGCTGCCCTCTCTAAGCCTAGTCAAGATATAATGTGTACATGTTTAAAATACAGATTAATGTAGGTCTCCGCTAAACCCTTGTTATTAGGTTTCAGGACTGTTTTGCTGGGCCAAAGGTTCACGGTAGACACCACAGCGAGACAGCTGTCACATCCCATCATATTCTATCAAGCTAGTGGGCAAGAATCACATAGCTGAACACATGCTAAATGTAATAAAAGCATGTGACTGTCATAATAATGTGGCCAGATCTATGTCTAAGGGATTTCTTAGGGACCAAGATGATTTCTTTTAAAATAAAATTCTGCTGATTTATGTGTAGAAAGTGTGTAAGAGGTTCAGACCTCATATGTAAAATGCAACTCTGTCTTTACATGTGAAACCACGTTGAAAGTTTTACCACAAAAAAAAAAAAAGCAGCATTTTCACTATGGCAGTTACATGCCAGCATCTGCAGCCTCAGACATGTTTTTTTAAAATAATTAGTTGCCAGAAACTTGTACCAAGCCTTTCACAGCAATGTCACCAAGACCAGAGCCAGTTCTTTGAGATAAAAATTAACACAGACAAACAGAACTTTCTCGCTTTCAACTTTACGCAAAATCTCTCATGCAAACTACAAAGGCATGTTTTGATGTAGGTATTGGCAGACCTTCATGGCAGTGGCAGAGTGCATGAGAAGGACTCAAGGTTAAGTTATTGTGCCAAAGTGACAGACCATGACTCTCTACCCACAAGTTTACAGCATGGGTCCTAACAAACACACCTTATCTACACCACAAATCATTTTGTAAGAGGTACAATGTGGTTGATGCCAGCATCACTCACTTTGTGCCAGTTAATTTCTATATGAACTTCATACGTTTTATAGAACTAATACATAATGAAACCATTTCAGCACCTCTTGAAAGCCTAAAACCTGCTATGTAGGTGACTCCATAAATAATGTGCTTCCTGTTGTGCACATTTTTCATGAAAGATAGAAACACTTTAATCATAAATGCAAGCCAAATGTTAGCCAAACACCTTATCTGCACAACAAGTCATTTTGCAAGAGTTTCAGGGTGACTGCCCCCACACCATAATTTTTCACTGGGTGGCATTTACTCTTCTGGTTAAATACCTTGTGTACTTTTACATGATTGCATGGTGTTGTTGCATGTTGTTCCTCTATCTGTTATCAATAATCGCTCTGGCACTGCAGGGTCATGGCGGCCTGTAGCCTATTCTGTAAAAATAAGGCACGAGGTAGGGTACACATGAGGTATGACTGTCTGTCGAAGGGCAACCCCCCCCACCACACCACACACACACACACACACACAAACACACAAACACAAACACACTCACACTCACACACTCTAAGGCCAACAGAAACACCAAGTCACCAGAAAAGCATGTCCTTGGACAGAGAGGAAACTGGAGCACTAGTGGGGAAAAAAAACCATGCAAACTCCACAATGACTGAGCTGGATTAAAACACATCTGAAGCAACACAAGCACAACCTCTTTATAAAAAGGAAAATTAGAGAAGCAGTGATTTTGTAATCTAAATTGAGGAAGACATCAGCCCAGTACCAATAAAACCAGGAGGGGAAAGGGCAAACCCTTTGTTTCTGAACACCAAGGGCAGCATTCTTGGCATGACTCAATCATCAGTTGAGAAGACACACCCCAAAAAAAAAAAACCCCTCCTTGAACTGGTTGAGGTGGTTGGGTTGGGTTATGAGAGCTCCACAAGCCTACACACTGTGGCCAAAACAGCTCCAACTCATTTCATGAGAAAACCAGGCAAAAATGTATGCAGGTACTGCTGTGGATAAGATGCCCACTTTGAAGGTCACTGGTTCAAATCCCACACTTATTACAGCACCTTTCATCAAAGGTGTTTATCTAGAACTTCTCCAGCCAGAACACCTCGATGTATAAGTGGGCAAAATACAGTAAAAACTGACCTATGCAACGGGGTTAAGTCAGCTCAGACAAAAGTGTCAGCTGGACACAAAACAGCAGTAACAAGGAGAGTGTGGATTGATGCAGATGGCTCCACGTGAACACCATTCCCCAGGGTGCCCCTTACCTCGACCCCCGTGTAGTTCTCGAAGAAGAAGAGCACCATGCTCTGGTACACACAGTAGATGCGGTCGTCCATGGTGTGGTAGATACGCGCGGGCAGCACGGTTGACAGCAGCCGCCAGGCACCCCACGTGAGCAGGTACGCCGGAGCAGTGCCCAGCATGACGGCGGCGGGGAACCAGTACCGCAGCGAATACGTGTGGACCACCAGGGACAGCAGCATGGTGGACTAGGTAGACAAGGCAGACACCGTCGGAGAAACAGGCGGCTCCCGCTCACTGCCACCGCCCAGGCATGCACTGCACTTCCTTATCCGCGGAAAGCTCACTGTTCCGTTACCGCCACCCCTCGACACACCAGGCGTCCAGATGATAAAGTTTCTGTGTGCAGCTAATTAGCTACGATGCTATAGTCGACACCCTAGCTACGCCTAAATGACACGGCTACCTGCGCATGCCGCTTTCCATGCAGATTTCTAGGACGTTAATATTATACATGCAATGGAAAACCTGGCGAATAAGAGCAAAACTTAATATATGGTTTCTCCTCGCGTGAACTCTGTTGTACAAAGTCACACACGCCTCCTCAGGGCCTCCATGTTGGAGAAAAACGGTTCCGCACTTCCTAATGTATTTAACCCTGATTGGCTGAAGCTCACATTCCGAGGGAACCGTTGCTAAGAGAGGGCTGTCACGTGGACTCGATCTTAAAGGCGATTGGTTTGGCACGTCCGAATGTGCGCCAAGCGGATTGGCTAAAAGCACTAATACCAAAGAAACGGTTGCCAAGAAAGAATGACAGGTGTCGTTGATGCACGGCCACGCCTGTTCTGTTAGCCACTGGATCAGGTGGTATCTTATATCAGGCAGGTCCTCTGAACTAAGTAATAACTAGTTGAGGTGAATACCTAGTATAATCTTGTAATCAAGCCCATTCTTCCCAAAGAGATTTAATAATGTAGGCACTCAGCAAGATCAATGGATTCTTAAAATGTATGTAAATTCCATTGATCTTGCTGAGTTAAACTTATAAAAAGTTTAAGCTATTTTTTGCTCAAAGAAGCTGTTAACACAGTTATACTGATAAAGTCATGATACAGAACATAAAAGAGGCAGCAGATGGAGGAGTGATTAGAGCCATCTCCTTACAATAGGAAGGTTCAGAACTCCAGTCCCCACTCTTGTTCTAATACTCTTGAAAGGCAAACTGTTAAATGGGTGAATTTACATATGTGCTCCTTATGTGTTGTTCCTTTGAATGCTCTGTTCTGTCTAATAAGTAAATTAGTATACAAAGTCTAAGTGCAAATTAACAAATGAGTCAAACAAATTGTTATAAAAATAGGTTCAAATAACCAAAGGCCTAAGTGGTGCTTTGCTCTTTGTCAATCACTCCAACTCATAAAAATCACACAGTAGCAGTAATATTTATTTTCCATCTGTAATTCATATACCATATGTTAAATGATGACCCAGCCTAGGGGTGTATTTTATCATGTAGTGAGGGGCTCATATATCAGTAATAGTGCTCAAAGGATATGCAGACTTGTCTAAATATTGAGATGGACATATTCCCTTTTCCCCTTGTTATGCCTGTGATAACTTGTACAGTACTCCTATGTTTGATGGGAACATTTTTTTTATCTAATGAGAACAGTTGAAGTAAACTGAAGTTCAGCAGCCAGGAATTGAGTGATGAAACAGTATCAAGTGTTGGAACAGCATTACAGCTGGTGTACTAAGGTTCAGTGGTGTCTGGAACTCCTTTTACCAATCCTGTTATCCTTGGCAAAAGCATGGTATTGTGGATGTCTTGCTGTCCCATGCCAATACTGAATTGAATAGGAATAGCTGAATTTTGCTCTTAATATTTTGTAAATCACTTTATGAAATGAGGAATTACTGATATTTCCATAAACATCTGGTTAGCAAGTTGTGGAAGTTTTACTCTCAAAAACATACAGTGAAGCTTTTTTTTTTTTTTTTAAACAGAAAAGGGTTTCTGTTTAGTAATTATGCATTAGACAGAACAAGAGAGAAGGGAAACTCACCAGGTCACAGAATATGAACTTTTACCATCAGGGCATAGCTCGTAAAACAATCAAAAACTGATACTCCTGTGGTACTACCAACAGCAGACAGGATAAACAGTTTAGGTAAACATTATAAAAGGGCACTAAGGCATGATCAGTTGTAACTTAATCTCACAATGGAGGGTTTTAATAACAATAATGCATATGAGTAATGCTAATTCATCTAGCTGTAAAAAATAAATTATACTCAGTACTGCAGTAATACTATCCTCCCTTTTACGCCAACCCTTTCATTTTTACGTTTAAAGTTTATTTATAATACAGTGTAGCTATTTAAAAGTATAAACTCACTAATATCCTTTTATTTCATTTCCAAAAGGAAAAGAGGCTAGATTTACAAAATTTGTTTTAGACAAAAGCAGTGTACATATCAGTTCCATTTGACTTTCAAAAATGAGGCACCTCATTTGTTATTTCCGAATAAAGATAACCTCACAAACTAACGTTACACTTGTCAGAGAGGATATTCATTTTTATTTTCCAAACTCCATTTATTTCTGATAAGTGTATCTTTCATACAAGCTTTCCTCAGTTATAAATCTTTTGAAACAAAACATGTGGTTTTCCAAAAAAAAAAAAAAAAAAAAAAGATTTTTGACAATAACTTTGGGGTCAAATATTCTTGAGTGTATTTTACTAATGTTTCATATACAGTATCTATTGTAATATATATATAGCTTTCCTTTCATCTTACTTGGGCCTATCTAAAAAGAATCCTACTTATCCAGTTCATTAGACTGGGAAATGGACTATATAAAAAACTTTATTCATCCCAAAGGAAACTGTTTGCTGCTGTAGCCTTGTGTAATTTTTTGATTTAAGGGTTTTATGTCTTTAGTACATTTCATGGCTGTAATAGGTTTATCTTAAAGCACATGGTTGTGGCTGAAATGCAAAAAACAAACAAATAAATAAAATAACCTTTTCTTATTAAATCTTTTTTTCACATTATTAAATGCATTTATTTATTATGCTAATGTACCAAAAACTCTATGTATAAAATATGTGAAAAATATTATAAACAAAATATTCAAAGCAAAGATGTTGTTTAAACTCACATTAAAATGTACAAAAATATTTCCAAAAAGATGTATTATGGAATGAAATGTGCTGTCATGTTAAAACTTTCCTCTAGGATTTCCACTCCAGGTCATAGTTTTCGTAGGGCAGTTGTTTGAGATGAGTTAAGCAATCTGGCAGAGGAGGGAAACAGAAAAAAATATATATATACACTGTATATTTCAAAGAGAATATTCTGAATATTGCACTGTATGTCACATGAAGAGATGAACTAAAGGGTTAGGTAACAGCAACTCGCCTGGAAAAATATAGCAAAAATAATAACATTGGTGGCAATTGAAGTGGTCATGAGCATTCGGATGAATATTTACACAATGACATAATGCATAGACTGCAAAATTTCTATAAATCGCCTCTGAAACTGAAAAAATGAGTCATATTCAGAACTTTTTCTATGATTACAACCACTTATCTCCTGCTTCTCAAGCCTTACCCAGCACCCACTGCTCTGACAGGCTGCGGGCGCCCTCTGGTTTCTTGCCCTGGTATTCCCCGATGCAGATGCCTGCCTGCCGCACACTTTTGCACACCGTACCCCCGCACAGCAGAATGAGCTCGGACAGGTGGGGGGCGGGCGGCTGAGACTGTGGGGACACGAACATGGCCGGCTGGCCGGAGAACAGGTCCTGCTGGTGTTCGCCAGCTGACAGGTGCTGCTGCAAGCGGCAGATCTGTGAGGAGGTTGGAGGCAAAAAGAGCTAAAAAAACGCTGTCTGGACAAAAAGAAAAGGGTCTGCCATGATCACTTTGTCTTTGGTTACACAATTTCATGTCAAGTATCTTGTAGTTTTCATATTTCACAAGAAGAGGGCAGAGAAGCACCTTCATATTAATCCTTTCCATCTCCATTATGTATGACAGCCATCATGTTGCTTCATATTTTTCATGCACAAATGATTTTAGCATTATGGACACCTGGAAAGTTTAAAGTCCTGCATTTATATATTTGCATTATTAATAATTCATATCTTTACATGGTCTTCATGCATTAGGGCTTTAAAGGTCACTGCCAAGTGAACCATTAAAATGGCATGTATTAGATATAGACATTATTTGCATCAGAAATTGATGCGATCCAGAAAGTCTGCTGAAATGCCAACAACATTGAGAATCTTGCTGTTACTCTCGGTCAAACTGAAGTATTTCAAAATGAAATTAGACTCCTTCAGTCAGTGTGCCACGATGACAAACCATTATTTGCCATTTCGAAGCTCTTATTGAACTCATAACCCGAATTTTTGCGGCAATTACTGAAGAACATAAAAACGGGAAAGGAGAAAACTACACCAGAAAAAGAGTCTGAGCCAAATCACTTTAGAAATCTCTGTCATACTGTATGCTGGAGTATATATCACGTAAAATGTGTACAACGCTATCTCCTAATGTGTAGGGCTTCATCTTGAGATTAGGCTTATGGACAGGTTAGTGACTCAGCGCCAGGATCCCCATTAAAATGTAACCCCCCTGCATCTGCAGGGCACCGAAAAGGAGTCTAGCTTTCCTACATTCTTAATGTCTTCAGGTGTCTCATCTCAAGATAAGGGAAGAAGCACACATTTAGGAAATTATTCATGTGCTACCAAATGATACGTGTTTTGCGTCAGCTTGGGCTCTCTGAACACTTAATGTCACAGATTAACAGCATTCAAGGCCAGACAACATTAAAACCAACTTGCCCTTCCTGTTTTAGGCCAGCCATTTAGGGGTACGTTAATGCAAAAAAAAAAAACATGCGGTGTTTGTTGTTCCATCATAATGACACTTCTGTGCCAGAGTGCCTTTCAGTTTAGGAGCATTCTCCTCTGGCTTTCTTAGCACAGTTAATGGAGGGAACTAGTTTTGAGAACCTGGAGATGACAGCAGTACGTGTTAGGACTTGGTAATCCAGCGAGCTCTGGCACCTAAGCCTTGCCAAGCGGGCTGGACCGGGGAAGGTGGCCTGAGGAGGGCTGGTGGCATATGTATTTTTGTCTGTGCTGCCGGAAGGTTCTAAAAGGTGGTTGCGAGAACTTTCGGCTTTTGGGAACTGCTGGATTGGTTGGCTGTCGTGGCTCAGCGGCAGGCCCGAAAGGGGACAATCTGCTGCCGGCTTTGGGCTCTTGCCAGGGAAATACAATTTAAATTGCAACCACAGTGACCCCCGTATGAAGCTGAGGGCTTTTATCGCTCCGTAATAGTGGCTTGGCTGAACAATCCAGGCGCGGGGTGGACTCAAAGGGAACATTAAACTATATTGTTCGTTTTATGGAGCATGACTAAGAGCACAGGGGAGGTTCATACCAAAGCAACAGAAAGATCATTGTGGATGGCAGCAATGTTTTTTATCAGGTACCAGCAAGCTGTACAAACTATAGGCCAGAACAGTAGCCCAGATCCTTTGAGCCCTTGTGAATCAAAGGAAGGCTCAGTTATTCACGGTCTGCTAAATGCTTGGCTAATGAAACGGACACAACACAAAAACAAACAAACAAACACGCTCCGTTCTCATGCATTGAAAACAACCGAAACAATAACATTTTCCGATAAAGTCACGCAAGTGCAGAGAAACCACAACAGGCTGTGCTTCCTGGGTTTTTTTTAAATCGCATTATTCCCCAATCTTTAATCCATTTGTTTTGCTTTCAATTTAAGGACATTACACACCCCGCACCACAATAATTGCAAATGTAAACAGGTTTCAGGCATACATCTGCCCAGACCGAAGCTGCCAACTTCTAGCTGAGCAGGTAAGACACAAAGCTACGAGGAAACTGCCCGCGGTTTACCAGAGTGGAGACCGACTACTCTGCATAGTCCTCTTTCAGTCTTAATAAGATGTGTGGTGCCATATGTCCCCATGAAGAATTAAAACCTCGACTCTGGCTGCCAGTAAAGGACACCTGGAGCTCAGGCCCTCGGCACTGGAGAAGCTTAGCTTCAATAACAAACGAAGACTGTAGAGAACTCTTACAAACAATTTCTTCGGATACAAGGCAGTGGGAATTTATATAAAACATGCATACATATTACTAGTACTAGTGTTAATGAAACTTAATACATCACTGAGTCATTTTGAACAAAATATTTGCCCTCAGAAATCCACCCAAATAAGGATTAATTTTTTTACAAAAATTATGAGAAAATGAACAAAAAACTAAAACAGTTCAGGTTTCCAGCATTCTTAAAATGGCATTCTGCTTAGGACAATATACTGGGAGGCTAAAACAGGCTGGTAAAACAGTCACTTCAGTATCAGTTATATGTTTTCACAGCTCTTGTCCAAATGCTCTAGACACAAAAAGCACATAAAAAAGCCTAAAAAAAGAGCGCAAATTAAATTACAACACATTAGATCTGAGTCATAAAGGCATTTTAAATGGGCCCCTATATAAAGAAGAACATTCATCTTTCTGGCCACCCGCATGTTTGAACACCAAAAGCTCAGTTTGTTTTGAGCTTTCTCTATGTATCCCCGCGCACAAATCCCTATCGACCCCAGAAGACGGGCTGTCAGTCCCGAGGTGGCCACACGTCTCCCGCACACACCTGCCCGGGTAAACACGTCCATGACGGCCCACTGAGGAGACACTGCTCTGGATGTTGATAATTCCACCGCAGGCAGGTCATCGTGTCATTTCCTTCCCCTGACATGAAACGGGTCGCCTGGCCGGCTGTGGGGCCCACGTGTTGTGGCCAGGAGGCAATTCCGCCGAGCCACCTGAGAGTGCTCCATTTTGGGATCCTGGGGGGTGACATGGCCTTCCGCTGCAGTCATCTGTGTCCGATCATGCGGACTCTTTCCTCTTACTACCGCTTACATCACCGCACTTCCTCTAGTTCCGCTCCTCTTCCGAACGTCCGGAGAGCCAAGCGTATGTGTGCGAACGTGTGTAGGACAGAGTCAGTCACAGGAAAGACCTTCTCAATGATTCACTGGTACACAAATGAGTAGAATCCTAAATTATGATCTAGGCACGTAAATAACTATTCATTGTCCTATTATGATTTTCCCCCCTCTTTTAGCACAAATTCAGTTTTGTACCAATTCAAGAAATCAAAATAAAACAGCTGTTATAATTACAGTTAAGGGACAAGTCAAAACAAATTCCGCAGGAAATTATCTTGGATGGACCAAACAGTGTAACATGAAGACTGTAAACAGCTGAACACCAATTCAGATGAAAATAAAACCAACCTGAAAAACAGAAGGTACTGACTCATTTCCCAAACAATATTCAAACTAATAATGACCCAGAATGTGAGTTCTGACTCTTAAAGCTGGTATGTGATCTAGCAGTTTCAGTGATAAAGAATGTTCTAGACTGAGAAGTTAGAATACTTACTTCCTTGTTCACAACTAAATCCTGAACAACAAATATCAGAGTGATCTAGAGCAAACAAGCATATTATAAAACCATGGCCACTAAATAATTACCCAGAATTACTTATACACAACTGTTACACATTTTCACTATAGCTGATAAAGTGGGGTTAAAACAACAATGGACCAAATGGTTCCAAGAAAATAAATAGACAGCTATGCTAGGATTCGATAAATTGTCCAACGCACGGTAGAAGATTGTAAAAAGCTACCAGGCACTTAGCAACCGGGCTCGAGATTTGTCTGAAAATCTACTGGCAAAGTGATGAGATATGTATCAGGTATCCCCATCGGTGGATTTGATATGTTGAGTACATCGCGCATGACAGATAAGACATGCATTCAGGGAAGCCGGTTCCCAAATCGCGACAAGGAAGCTGCAGCGAAGCACAACCTGTATGACGACACCTATCGAACATATTATCAATTTAACATCAGTCAAACGGTGAAGAGGTCAAACTGATAGCGACTAATACTGAGCTGCGAGCTCAGATATCACACATGTGATGCTAGCAGAAGAATGAGCACCAAGGCATCAGAACAAGCAACATGAGTTTGGCTATGCAGAGGTTTAAATGCAATTTTTGAGCACATCATAAATTAGATGACTCTCAAGCTGCAGAATCACTATCTAAATACCTGGATCAGTCCCTAGCCTGCAACAACAGTGAGGTGTCCTTCCACCTCTGTTCCCACTTGCGAGAGGTCCAAAATAGAAAGTCTGTAAGTTTTGTTTTGGCTCCAATATGCTGGAATGAGCTCACCCTGTCTCAGAACTGCTGAATCCCTTTCAGAACTGAATTAGTATGTCAAAATGCATTTTTTCATACAGACTTCTCTGATGAATTTGCATTTACTCTATTAACTTGTATCACACCATCGTTCACAATCAGATTTGCATTCACCATCTGACACAGTTACATACGCAACTTCTTGCGTCAACATGCGCCGGCAAAAATGGGGTCAGACAAACTGTGCTTCAACAATCTTGCATCTATGTCCAAGACTCTTTACTCTTGCTCACTTTGGTGGAAAGCATCTGTTAAAGGAATGAACGCAATGAAAATAATGCAGAGTAGACGAAAAAAACATGGAGAACTAAACTGAGCCGAGTGAGCTCAAGCATGGTGGGAAGGAAAAATGAGCAGCAGAAGCTGGAGGAAGAAGAACACAGAGGTGAGAACTCCTTGGGGATTGAGACCAAACATCCTCCTAAGGTTTGCTTCCTCTTCCACACACCTGGTGTTCTCCCTTTGCGCAGTCGACTCAATGACATCACTCCATTCCCCAAAATGCGGGACGCAAACAACAGTGAAGAAGCTCTTCAGTGAGTCATAAAAGTTTCAAGCTTTGTTCATAGGGAGAAGAAGGCAGGCTTGGCCTGTTCCCCATGGAAACTTCAGGATCAAACCGAGATTTAATGCCAGATATTTTACATACATTTTGGTTTTGGCTTATTATTTACACTGATACACCAAAAAAACCTTTCCAACATTTCCTGTGCTGCAGCTTACCTGTGTTTAGACTCCAAAGCAATCGGTCCAAACCGGAACATGATAGCCCCATAGCTCCTCAGAGCCTTTCTCCATCACACTCTTCATTTCTGTACAGACAGGTTTGGCTCTGGGTTCAGGCCACTGAGGGTCTTAGGAGGAACATTTTCAGTGTTGTGTTTTCCATTCAGAGATGGGAGGTAAAAAGCAAACTGTCACTAAACGTATATTAAGTGATTTTTGGTTGGTGGCACTGGAGACAAAGGTCAGCCCTGGAGCTGTAGATACTCCTTTCTAAGCAAGCTGAAGGAATTATATATTATATCTGGAACCATAAGCGTCAACTCAACTGGCTACATGGGATGTTGACTTAGGTGATAACACAATCTCAAGTTTGGCAGGAAAAAATGGGGCGCACATAAATGAATTCAGCACTTTATGAGTAAAAAGGAAAAACTTCAGGTTTCTGATAGAATTAAGAAGAAGTTTTCAGTATGACTCTACTAGGAGTTAAAAAAAAAAAAACTTATTCTACTGGATTTTGCTACAGGAAAATGAACAAATATGAAATATTACTCTGGATATACGAGCGATGTTAAGATTTGCATTGGGTGTGACGAGGATGGACAGGATTAGAAAAGAGTATATTAGAGGGTCAGCACAGGTTAGATGGTTTGGAGACAAAGTCAGAGAAGCGATATTGCGTTGGTTTGGACATGTGCAGAGGAGAGATTCTGGATATATCAGGAGAAGGATGCTAGGGATGGAGCTGCCAGGCAAGAGGAAGAGAGGAAGGCCTAAGAGGAGATTTATGGATGTGGTGAAGGAGGACATGCAGGTGGTGGGTGCGACGGAGAAAGATGCAGAGGACAGGAAGAAGTGGAAACAATTGATCCGCTGTGGCAGCCCCTAAGAGGAGTGGCCGAAAGAAGAAGACGACAACTCTGGATATACGAGCATTTTTAAAACTGCAATAGCAACTCATCCGCTATACAAAATGCACACTGCTCAGTGTTCAACAGAAGTTGGTTCTATGTGTTGACCCCAGTGTGCTGGAATTAACTCCCTCTGTTCCTCAGAACTGCTGAATCCTGTGCTTCAGGAATGTGTATGCATCTATTATAAAAAGCACTTTTACTTACCCTAAGTTGTATGTTGCTTTGGAGATACATTAAATACATTAATGGAAAGTGTAGTAGTAATAAAATATGTATAATAATAATAATATGTAACCCTTGTCAGGTCTGTACAGCGCTCTCTGTCATTGCAGTGAAAAGAGCGCTATATAAAAATAAAATGGAATAATAATAATAATAATAATAATAATAATAATAATGACCTATGTCGTTTTGGGTTTCTTTCATAAATATACAAAGAGTGGTCACAACAAAAGGGTAGACTTTGTTTAGACCAACCAAGTTCCCAGCACTGCGGGTGGCGGTCTGCCCCAGCTACCAGGGGTACAGAGTGGGCCAATCAGAGTGCTGAAGAGCAAAAGGATGCTGCCAGACTGTACCCCCAGCAGGGAATTGAGCTTACACATGTCTGCTAGGAAAGCTTTACACTCTGGGGTTTTGGTAAAATCCCTTAACATTTCCGGTTGGCAAAAGCAGTCAAGAATTTTATTTCCTCGTTTTTTTCCCTTATTCTTTAATTAAAATTTGAAAGCCTGCTTCCTCGTGATATTTAATGCCATGGGTGATGTTCTAAATACAGTTTTGTAGCTTAACTAGTAATCATCACTATAACTTATTTTATGGAAAACCCAGTTCTTTATCAGCATTACACAGCGCACTGAGGTGATGATATTTTACTACTCCATCCACTGGTTGTCAGTTTCTTTTTGCCTATTAATGTGCCTTTCGGAAACAAATAAATTTACTGTTTAAAAAGATCAATTTTAAAATAGGAACATCTACATGGGCATACAGCTAAAGGTACATGAAATACATTTTTATGAGGTTTGACAGTTTGCCCTGCTAATTCACAAAGGTTGCAGTAAAAATTTAATTTGATGGTATTGGAAGAAATCATCAGAAAAAAAAAATCACCAGAGAAAACGGAGTGAAGAACATAGGAAAAACAAATAAATAAATAATATAAAAAAATCTTAAAAGTTACAATGCGTAATTCACGGAAGATACCAAAAACAAGCAAAGCACTGAACAAATATCACACATTTTACACTTTGCCATTCCTTTAACAAGTTTGCAACACCATCAGTAAACCACCTCACAACATGCAGAAACAGATGCTATAAATTACCAGTATGGTCACTCAAGATGGGTGCACAAACACCTCCAAACTACCCCAACTAGTGTTCCCTCCAGAGTGACTGTGGGTTGTCTAGGGTGCAAAGAGTCACTCAGTGTTTACTTTTAAATCCAGGGTTAAGACTTAAGACAAATAACATTTTTAAGTTCCTTTTTTCAGCCCTCTTGACATTTTCTTTATTATTTTTTTCTATTTATATCGTTCTGCTAATGTAGTACTGTTACATTTCAAAACAATATTTATGTACGCATTTTATTTTTGCTGTATTATTCTTTATACTCTAATGGATTCTGAGAAGCTGCTTAGAAGGTTCTATATTAAATAAAGTTTAATTATTTAGTTGTTGATACAGCAGTTTAATTTTTGCTGGAGGAATTCAGGGAACGTACCTTTATCGAGGGTAATACCATTGGAGTAGGAATTCAAACACACTTCCTGTGATTGGAAAGTTATGATTCTAACCACTATGCCACCTGCTGGCCCAATGAGGATGCAATGAGAAGAGTACTAACCCAATGATGCACATCCAGAAATTGGGGAGTATGAGAGAAGCCAGGAAGGGCCTGTGTTGAAAGCCTGTTAATGGAGACCTTGAAAGCATGTTAAGATGACATGAAGTGGAAACTCCACCAGTTTCTCTGAACTGAGGGCCAACACTCCTTCTCCTCTAGTACTGCCCCGCCCTGGTCCCCCCTCACCAGCAACACCCTCCAGATGCAGCCAAGGTCCACGAGAAGCAGGAAATAAGAGCTAACTTGTTACAGTGAGGTGAGCCATCAAAAAGGAGACACCCTCTCTCTTAGAACCCCTGTTGTCATATGGTTAAGACAGAAGTCCCATTTGTGGCCCCCGACAGATATCACCAGCAGAAGCAGGCAGCTGCATCCTGGATGGGTTTCAGACACATATCCAAGAACAGCCAAACACAGACAAACACGACCCCCTCTCGGCCATCAGTGTGTGGGATTTCTCTCAAGTTATGTTAGCAAGCCATGCCGTAGGAAGTCTTTAATTAGTGCTCTTGTGTTCCCTTTCCACACACACACAGACACAGACACACACACACACACACACAGCAATGCTACAGGAGAGCTGACTGTTATGTCCAGATTCGGGGGGGGGGGGGGGACTCCATAACTAAAGTGGTGTGGCTAACTGCCGTGCAGAGACGTGAAGTAGCGTGACACTCTCCACTACCCGCCCACCCCCCCGGCCCCCCTCTTCATCATTGAAAAAAGGTGGGTCCCTCCTTCTCCTTCACCTCCTCCTCTGTAGCAAGAGCATATAAAGGAGTTGAACAGAACCAGCGAGGACAGCAGTGCACACTTGAGTTCTGCAGTCAGAAGTCAGTAGCCAACAAACTACTGGGTAAAAGGGTCGTAATCTCAAGCAGCAGCAGCAGCCTTCCTCAGAAGTTTCTCTACGAAAATAGAGAGTCCAAAGGAACAAGGGGAGAATCATGCTGAATACGTGTGTACTAGTCCTCAGCTGCAGTGTCGTGCTCGGGGCGGGATTCAGGAAGGGCTCGGACCCACCGGGGAAACGCCAGTACCACATCCAGAATGGCCCATGCAGCTACACCTTCCTGCTGCCCGAGCAGGACAACTGTCCCCCAGCCTACGGGGGAAACCTGGTGCAGGAGGATGAGCCAGCTGTGGATGACGGGTCCATCCAGCGGTTGGAGCAGCTGGAGAACATCATGGAGAATAACACCCAGTGGCTCCTCAAGGTACGAACACAGAGACCACAGTAGGGCAGAGCCATACTTGGAAACAAGTGACTATGGGCAGGAATGATGTGACTGGGCAGGCAATGGGGAACACCTCCTGTATACTATAGTTTTGGCAGCACGTGTTAATATCCATTTACATTCATTTATTCAACTGAAACTCTTCTCCAAAGCAATTTAGAATTGACTAAATTTTCTACCTATTTACTCTTCTGGATCATTTTTTATGATGCAATTTAGGGTAACTGCCCTGAGCAAGAACACTGCAGCAGGAGCAGGGATTCAAACCTCAGTCCTTCAAGCACAAAGGTTAGCGCTAACCAGTCTGTTGTCCTAGATAGAATAGAGTCTTTTCTCCAAACATCCAATAACTGTATATTATAAAAATTAAATTGTGTGACATTTTTAGCATTATATCAGCTCAGTGCTTTAAAAAAAATGAATGAAAATCCCAATTTCTAATATGACCGTCCTCTATAATACTATGGTGTGCAAAAAATATAACATTCATATTTTATTTGTCCATGTAAAGCCTGGACAAATGCATGTATGATTTATACTTCATCATTTACTGTACATATTTTTAACATTTTTCAAAGCAGCTGGACAAACCTTACTCATTACCAAAAATATTGCTAAAAAATGAAATTGTTCCCCAATATTAAATAACATCTCAGTTGCTAAAGGTTTCCTCCACAGTGCTTCAGCCATATGTGTTCAGTCTCAATGGTCTGTCTGAGCTTGTTGTGGAGATGAACTTGCAGTATCAGTTCTGTGGTCTGCTGACAGAGACACGCAGACCTGCTCACATTAAACCGAAACACTGCTGAAGTAGCCCAGAAAGGTGTCCGCATCTACGCTTCAGCCCGCAGTGTCAGAGTACCTCTGACCTGCCCATTATCAGCTAAGCTGTGATATCTGAGCTTATCTGGGCTTCCCCCTGGACACCTCATTTATGGCCAGTCCATAACAAAGAACCACAGGGCACCACACAGCTGACTCAGAGTACCACGTTGTTAGTGTCTGTCCTGTTCAACCGCACTGTAAATCACATTTTATCATGTGGTATCATGAACAGAAAAGTAGACAGTGGTTTGATTCTGATATTATTACTGTCAGTATTATTATTCACCTGATACCTTTGCAAATGTGCAAATATCAGAAGTTCTTGAACTTAGAAACAAATCACAATCCGACTTCTGGTCCTGTCTTCATAAGTTGCATACACAGGGTATTCTTATTACAATTATTTACCCATTTACAGCGTTCGATGACTTTTACTGTATGATTTGAATCCAGATCCTTTCACTGCAAGGTGACAACTAACCACTAACTGTTATGTTACTGACCAGTGGAAAAATTGTTTTTGGTTACCTTTTACAATGGCATCAAACAGTTATGATAAACTTTATGAGATGATGATTGTGACACCAAATGTTACGTGTTGCCTTTTTTATCAGCAAAATTTCATTGAAATGACTAAGATTCCAAGCTCCTTCCCATGCCGCTTGCAAAAGTGCTCGGTCCATTCAACGAGCAAAGAGGTTACCTAAAGACTGTCCACTTTGTCCAAAAGGGGCCTTCCTTCCCCCGCTTCTTGGGGGTCCAGTGAGCAGAACAACAGCAGAACCCTGGCCATGGGACAAAACTGACATGCCCAAGAGGCACTTGAATGGGACACAAAGCCCTCGCACAGGTACTAGAGAAGGGGGTGATGCACGGAGGCCCCTTTCAACTGCAACGCCTCCCACCCTGGACCAAACTCCAACTAATCTATTCATCCTCCTCGGGCTTGATTAATGGCAGGGGGCACCAGAGTGCCGACAGAGCAGGGATAAATCATGGTGGGATCAGATGACTCGCACCTTTTAAAAGCCCTGGCTGGGCCTTGAGAGCAGCCCCATTTGTGAAGCAATCCCTTCCGCCGGTTTCACGACGTAACTAATGAATCCATGCCGGCCGCCCTTTGCTCAGGGGTAACTGCAAGACCCCCTGCTCGTGTTTTTTTGTGCGCGTTTTCTTAAGCAGTTCGAGTTTACACCGTTGTGCTAATTTAGCTGGCAAGGGTGCAGGGAGTTCAGTTTCATTTACTTCAACCTAAATGAACCAGTCTATCGAGATCATCAGAGTCTTTAGCAATGGAAAGTCAACAAAAAGAGGTGCCTCGTACTGCCACAATGCCACAATGGTCTTTCCCTCAGTAAATAAACTTCTCAGCTACAAACACGGTTAGAACCCTGCTTGCATCGAAGGGCTGAACTAATGGACTTTTCTGATATTGGTCACTACCTACAGGAGAAAAAAAGCGGTTAAAAAAAATACTAGACATAATCTCCAATGTATATCAACAAGCGGATCATCATAACTAAAATATGCAAACAAGGAATATGATGCTTCTACCTAAGTGAACAAGACAACTTGGTCACCGATGAGCACAAAATGGGATCAGGTGTTGAGCACCGATTATGTTGAATACGACCCCTATAGGACTAAACACGCTAAACTAAAATGAGATTCTTATCCTTAGAATTTATGAACTCATGCTGCAATAAAAGTATAAATTAAATACAGGAGAGGGCTTAATGTTTACATAAAAGTTGCTGTGGATGAAGTCATTAGCTAGACAGCTAAATAAATAAAGAAAAACAAATGCTACAAACAAACGGATAAAAGAATAAATCAAAGAATCATTACAGATGTGGGTACAGGTGGTCAGAGGCAGAAGAAATGGAGACATTTCACGACACTATAACTCTGTATGCAGTGCCTTCACAAATGCTAAGAAAATCCTAAAAAAAAAACTTTTTTTTGGAAAAGATAAACACCATCGTAAAATAATATATGTTTAACAAAATTAAGCCCCATTAGTAACTGTAACATAAATCCTGCTGCATTCCCAGGTCAGGCTTTCCTTTGCTTAAGGGCTCATTATCAAAACTAACAGGATGATGTCTCTTCCTCTTTCTGGGTCCACATACATCAATGACACATGGGAAGGAGTTGCTTCCATTACCCAGCCAACATCTTACTGCAATAAGGCAATTTAATGTGAAAATTTATGCTTTAACAGTCATTGCATGTTAGAGATTTCTAGTTAGTGCTGGCTTGACATCCCGCCAATGGGATCTAGTGCCAGTTTGGCTATCAAGCTCTGGGAAAATGCCCCACAGTCCCATAAGACAAAACAATCTCCGCTGTATCAGCCAGTGGAGTAAACAGCTGATTAGATTAGCTGGCCGTCAATGGGATGACCTACTCTCAGTTCTGAAGACGTTTTCCCACTCCCCCACGTGTCTGCAAATGTGAGAAAACAAACTGGACATCCACAAAGGAAGACAAACAACATTAGGGCTAATTGGGGCCATTCTGGTTGCTGAAAATCAAACATTGTCGCTAAACAGTGGTGGGCTAGAGCTGAGGCTCCGTAACCATTTCCACTCCCACCTTTATCAGTGATTTTTGCCATTTTGCTGCTGACCCAACACTTACATGCTAAGCAACTTTTATGTTTTTTACTTTTAAATAATCACCATGGCAATTTAGTGCTGTGCGTTTATTTTGTAGGGCATTAGAACAGGACCGCTCATAGGATTTGATCAGATGACCTTCGGATGTTGAGTCTCTAATCTCATGGGAGCAGTTCACAAACTGGATGCAGTCAGGATTTGTATATGACAAAAGCACATCCTTTACAGCTAGTGGTGTTTAGTGTCGTGTTTTTCCCTCGTTTTGGATTTGGCACAGAACATATGTCCACATTAAAGGATGCAACTTGTCACTCATCGCGCCATCCTGTTTGTTAGCCTTTTGCCTTGGACACCATCGGAGGAACTGAACGCAGGAAGGACGGCTTTGCGGCTTGACAGCTCATTCAGGGATGATCTCTCCCAGGGTTGGACACAAATGAGCCACGCATCCGCGGACCCATCAGAAATAAAGCATCCGAAGATGCAATCGTGAAACGAAAGCGGGAGAAGGCTAAGGGAAAATGTCACAGGTCTCTGACATTTCTGCCCTACCCTTCCCCCTCTGACAAACAGCAGAAGGCTGCTAGGACTTCCTGCTCCAGACCATCAGAGGCCAAACTTATAAACCAAACACTTTCCAAAAAGAAATGCATGTAGTGTCTGAGAACAACTCCCCTGGCTTCCATCGCTCATAAGAATCATGGGGCTAAGGCACTAAACATGTCAGTGCATCGATACTGTGCCAAATGTTTTCACAGTCTCCAAGTAGTATAAAAGTCGGAAGAGGCATTCATTGCCACGGACCAAAGAGGTGGACAAAGATTCTAAAAATACTTAACCTTACAAAGACGTCACTACCGTAGAAGAAACATGACTGAACAAAAAAAGCTCTGTATGGACCATGGCCTCTTACCTATTTGTTTCCAAAACCATTGGAAACGGCTCTTATAAAATTATCTTTGAACGCCTTACTATGGTTATTTATGAAAATGATTTCCGATACTGCAGGGTGAACACGAATAAAAAGGGCTAAACATAAACATTAGTCTTTAAAACTGGGAGTATTTCAGTCTGTATCTTTTTTAAAAGCAATAGAAAGCAGTTGTTTTTGGCACCGACTGTATGACAAATAACCAATGGCTACGCAGAGCTAAAATGTGCAATTTTAATATTCTCAAGAACTGTGAAATGCTCAAATCAGATAAACTTATAATCCATCAAAAGACATCGAATTAGACAAATCTCTTTCCAATCGGTGCTATAATTATTATAATGATGACAGTTGTGATCATGAACAAATAATATCCTAAACCTAGGAATATGTTCCTAAATGCAAATGGTGCACAACATACATAAATCTACCCCATGTAGGTGAACACGGACTCAGAGGATGTTCTACCCCACTCTGCATTCCCAATACCCAACTCGAACATCGACTGAGATGATTTCTTCAACTCGGCAGTATTACAGGTGTTCACGGTGGTCAGGGCCATGCAGTTGAAAGACCAGGGTTCGACTCAATGTTCTCACGGTATTCCAACGTTACAGCACAATTGTTTAAGAACTTTTCAAGGCAGCAGGTGGCATAGTGATTAAGACCACTTCCTTAACCTTAAGGCCCCAAAATTCAAATCTCACTCCAGCTGTAGTAGCTCTGATCAAGACATTTACCCTGAATTGACACAGTAATAATAAACAGGTGAATCATCATAAGTGGCTGATCATTCTAAACCACTATGGTGAAAAGCATCATCTAGATGAACAACTAATAATATCAATAACAGGAGGAACATTTAAACTCCACCATGAAATCACGGAAACAAGTGTCCTTCCCGAATGAAATCTTTTCAGATCTCCAGATCAGAACAGGCAATATCTAAAACAAGCAAATACTTTACCGCCTATACAAATGCCTACGGGTGGTAGGTTCCTTTGATTTCATCTTGGTCTGAAATTCTCAGTTTCGGATATAAGAGTAAACACTGTTTTCCGATTAAAACTGCACAGTAAATTCCTACAGATGTTTTTTCTACTTTAATTAGCAGACATACCTAAGAACTAATAAAAAAGCGACATGCTTATTTAATGTATTTCCACGCAGCTTTCTATCTTTTTATCTGTGCCTAAGAACAGACACTAGGGTCTTTAAAAGATAAATGGCTTTGATATGGCTGGCAAAGAGGTGCCAGTTAAGCAACAGTATAACACAATACAAGGAGAAAGGACATTTCCATTGGTGCGACAACAGCAAAAAAATTACTAAATGATCAGACGTAAGCAAAAGTGTTCCGTCTACACCTTTTCTGTAGATGCAGCGCATTATGGTCTGCAAAAACTGCACACTGGGAAAAGTTGTCAGCACCCCTGTGACATGTGGCCTGTGTATGACAGTGTGTTGCCTGAACTTTTCAAACGTGCACTTCTGCTCGCGTTCAATTCAACAAAGACAAGTGGTATTTTTAGGAGCTCAAACTTTTCGCAGTCCCTCTGAGAGGCTTGTCTGTCTGCCACTGCTGTCAGCCATCATTGGCATCAGCACAGCTTCTATCCGCATAAAAATAAAGAAGTCCTGGATGTTATAGCGGGACAGTAAAAAACAACTAAATCTCAGAGGCATTCCACACACGTTCCATAGAACGTAAAGGAACTAAACTTTGCGGTCAACCTCCCAGCTGGGTTTCATCTCTCCTTGATGATCCTGTTCTGCCCATCTCTGTCCTTCTGCAGCTGGAGAACTACATTCAGGAGAATATGAAGAATGAGATGGTCCACATCCAACACACAGCTGTGCACAACCACACAGCGGCCATGATTGAGTTTGGCACCAACCTCCTGAGCCAGACAGCGGAACAGACCAGAAAGCTCACTAGTGTGGAGGCCCAGGTAATGGCACCTTCTCCCCTTTTGCTCAAACCATCTTTGTTCATACTTGCATACATACACTATATTCATAAAACAACACAGATGGACCCATATATAAACATCTACATAGAATTTAAAATATGTAAAATGCTGTATCTTCAAGATTTTGAATGTGTATAACAAACAAACCATTTACAAACCAGAGGTTTTTAAACTTTTCTAAACAGGGAAACTCTTTAAAGAATGTGACTAAACCTAAGGATTCCTCCTGGAAAAATGTCCATAAATGAATTCAGAGAAAATACTGCAAGCTATTTATTGCAGCAAAAAATGAATTACCTTCACATAGAATTCTCATAAAAATAGTAATAGCATACAGTATGTAAGAAGCCCCACGAAGTTCACCAACCTCATTTTAAGAAACCTGGATTTACTTTTACGGTAGGGGTATAACAAATGGTCAGGTATTGAGAAAACCAAAAAATATGACCAGCAGTGCTCAATGAAGTTACGCACAAATACTTGCAAAAAAAAATTAAAAAATAGATTTGCTTGGACACTGGAAGGACTCAACAACCCAATTAAATACACAGAGTAAAAAAAAATCTTCTATATGTGCATTTTATGATTTTCAACAGGACAAGTGTTTCACATGATCCATTTCCAAGTTACTGACATCTGTAAAAGCACGGCTGAGTATTTCCTGTTTTTACCGGTGTCGTTTACCTCAGAAACTGAAAATGTACAGCTGGCTATTTCCTGTTATTACTAGTATTGTTCGGCTCAATCGCTTCTTAACAGTTTGAGTCTTGCAGCTGAAGTAAATCACGTGTGTAAATTCAAATAAACATTTTAATAAAAATTTCTTCAATTCGCCGAGTTGAATTCTGCTGTACTGAAATCAAGTCACAAACCTTAGTGGTAAAGGCGGTCGCCCAGTCCAGCCAGGAACCTTCACGTCACCCCCCAGTATACACTCTCCATGGATACACTGAGTTTATTCAGCCATTTCTGTGCTCCTATAAGAATCGCACGTTCCACCTTGCTAGTTGTCAAACTCTTAAATTCTGCCGGCCACTTGTAAAAAAAAAACCTTGCTCACCCTAGCAAGTTCATGAGGTTAATATTAGAGGATTCTCAAACTGTTCCCCTGTTACAAGCAGGACCGCATGAGCACTTGAGCACCAGCTCTTCCATGAAGTTCTGTGTACAACATAAAGCACCTTGGCCACTTATTCAGACCTGGAAGAACAAGAGCAGAAGGGAGTGATCCTGCAAAATGCCCCATGTGTCCCAGCAACAACCAGATGCTTAAGGGGATTCCAAATGCCTGCAGTTTGTTGAGAAACTGCTTCTTACACAGTAAAATAAAAGCCATAATTTACCCCAATGAGGGCTGACAAATTTACCAAATCCAAACAAGACTACATTCTTGATATGAGCGTACTCTTGACTGAACAAAAATAAATCCAATAAAATCACATCTTACTGACATTAAGTATAATGACAGAAAATAACCACCGCCTATTTTAACTGAATACAAGTAACATTAAATTTAGGCAAAAAAATGCTTCAAAGTGGAAGTAAACATTTACACTTTCTTTTTCAGGTTATAAATCAAACCACAAGACTGGAACTCCAGCTTCTGGAAAACTCTCTGTCAACAAACAAACTTGAGAAACAGATTCTTCTACAAACAAATGAAATAAGCAAACTGAATGAAAAAAACAGGTAAGATAAAAAGAGAGTAATCCCTTCGTATCCAAATCTAAATTGTCCCTGAAAAGACATCAGATGACGGATGTCCGTTTACCTTTAAGTGGGTAAATGAATACCAAAGTAAACTGCAGCATCCGCATCTTTGTTTGATGCAACAACCGGCATTTAAATAAATAGGTTTATTTATAAAATGAAACGGACAATAAGTGCAGCTACAGTGTAAACATGCTGAGACAAAGTGAAAGTAGTGGAAACAGTTTATAAGACCACAGCCGGGGCTTTTTTTCGGTAACTGTATGGGAATTTACAGCATTTATCTGTTGATTTTTTCATTTATTTAGATTTTTACTCATGTTTCTTTTTTTATTGATAAGCGTTGGATAAAAACTCATTGCAGCAAAAATTTCCATTCTGATGCTGATATCAGGTATTAATTTTCAGCAGATGTTAGAGGGAAAATTTGGATGTACAGTTTGGTTACTGAGGAATTGCTGTATTTATTTTAAATTTCCCTTTAAAAATGATCATTCTACATGTATACTTTGAAAGTCCTGTGAGATCATAAACTTTAAGCATTGACCCCTGAGGAAAAAAAATGGAGTGGAATTCAACTTGGGATAGGAAAGTTAGTTACAACCAAGTTAAAACTACTAGGGCCTGAGTAGCTAGAACAAATATTTGACAAGAACACATACTGTGTATAAAATATATACATTTGTACACATTACACAGATTTGTATGAGTAAATTTAAATAAATGTTGACACTTTTCTGCTAAAAATATTAAATATTAAGTTGTTTACTTTTCCCCCATTTATGAAGCTGGGTGTTTTTAACTGTAGCAATTCAGTATAAGGACACTGCTCAGGGGCACTACAGTGGGAGATGGGATTCAAACCTGAGTCCTTTCAGCAAAAGGTAGCAGCTATAACCACTGCTTCACCTTCTACACCATTCAGAGAGCCAGTAATCTGGGTTCAGAAAAGGATCAAGCTCTTCATTCTCCACATATTCCTCAAGTCATAGTGCATTTTAAAGAATGTCCTTTGGAAACTGACCATTTCCAAATTATGGTAGAAAACACATTTCCCAGCATTCTGCTGGGAACTGCTAATCTAAGTCCTGAAAGATGTGGTTAAATGAGGGAAATTAAATATTTGGGTAGAACTAATAGTCAGCCAGATCAGGGGCACACCAGGATGGTGTGAAAATCTAAAGAATCTGCAGGGACTCCCTACAGGCAGGTCAGCATATCACGCTATGGGGGGCAGGTTGCGGGAGGAAACGGTTGGTGAGATGTGTTTTATCATCCCCTCATCCCCCTATCTCCAGCTTCCTGGAGCAGCGGGTGGAGGAGATTGAAGGCCAGCGGCAGGCCGAGCTTAAAGTCCTTTGGGAGCAAGAGAAGCAGTTGCAGGAACTGGTGCGTCGGCAGACAACTGTCATTGAAGACCTGGAACGCCAGCTCCTGGGTGCCACCGCCAACAACTCGGCCCTGCAGCAACAGCAGCAGGAGCTGCTAGAGACTGTCAACAGCCTGATGGCCACAATCACCGTGGTCCCCAGTGAGTGACAAGCAGCAGGGCAGATGTACAGGTCATCCCCCAGCTCCGCTTTCCACACATGGCTTTCTGCCAGGCCTGAGATTCAGAGCCAAGCTGAGCTTCTCAGTTCACAAGAAACACGTTTTATTACTGAATCACTGCTTATTCGCAAGTATTTAGTGGCAATGGGTTTGTCAGTCAAAAGTTTGAGTACACCTGGTAAAAACTACTTTCGTTCACAAACCAATTTATAAACAAGTTCGGACAAGAAATGAAACGACATATCCAGCAATTCTACAGCAATTCCCAGAGACACAAGAAACTTGTGATTTGCTTTGCTTCCACTTTTCTGTCCAGTTCCTTCCATCCAAGTATTTTCAGGTTTACTCAAACTTTTCACTTGTACAATACAGTAAGCATGCATGCGGGCTGAAAGGCAGGAAAGATGTCGATCCATGAACATTTATGCCAATTGCTTTGGGAAAAGAGAGAACAAAATGCAGTTCTGGGGAAATGAGCTGAACCGTTAAACATCTGCCCAGATGTAGGAATAACAAGTGATGTGCTTCTGTAGAAACATCTGCCACAAATCTGGAAGCTCAGAGCATCTACAAAGATTGTGCAGCTGTCTACAAGGCAGGAAAGACCCAAAGCGGGGTCTACTCACTGACCCTGGCCAACACAACGCAGCAGATAAAGGTAGGACTGCCCAACTTCTGCAAACATCTCATCAGTTTGGCCAGCTGAAGGCAGGACAAGTGCAAAAAAAGGCTGTGTTAGCACAGCCACAGAAATGGCTGAGAAATGGAGTTAGACAATGCTGTTCTGTGTCTGGTTCATGAGCAATCCTCAGTACAACTCTGTACATAAAATCACTTCCTAGGTGACACTGGCAAATTTAATTTAACACTGGCTGCAACCAAGGAGACCAGAAACGTTTTTTGTGAGATTCAGAAAAAGCAAATGTTTTTTGCTAGTTGCCTTGCGACATGCCCTTGTAAAGACTTGTGTCTCCTAGGATACCTTTGAAGGGGTAAAAGCTAAATTCAGCCAACTTAGCTTTTTTTAGTCTTTTTGAAAAACATAGCTATGCCCTTCTCAAGTTATAAATATATTTGTATAAAAGAAGTTATCAAAGATAAGAAATGGAACTGATGTGGAAGGGGATGCTATGCTGTATAAATTACTTAACTTCTGGCATTCAGGCTTACTGTGACATGGAGACAGAAGGAGGTGGATGGACTATAATTCAGAAACGCTTCAATGGTCGCGTTGATTTCCATCGAACGTGGAAGGATTACAAATCGGTAAAGAAATCTCAATGCTTTCATTTCTCCACAGATGCCCTTTGCAAAAAAAGACAAACTTGGGCCAAAATTAAACATTTATTTATACATACAGTATGCATTTGCTCTAAAATGCAAACTGAAGCAATTCCAATTAAGTAGCTGGAAACACTAGTGAGCTCCTTTTTAGCCACAAGACCAAGTTCTTACCACTAGGCCACATAATTTTTCTTAATGCCATGAGATAAATAAATCATTCCTCAAAAATGTAAGAACTGCATATTGACACTGACCATGTTACATAGGATTAGAGTTACTCAAATTTTTCTGTTTATTTATCCTGTTGGTAGGGCTTTGGAGACCCTACAGGAGAATACTGGCTGGGTAATGAATTTGTATCCCGACTCACCAATGAACAACCATACGTCCTAAGGATTCAGCTGAAAGACTGGGAGGGAAATTCTGCATTCTCTCAGTATGATGAGTTCTCCCTAAACACTGAAGCCCAAAACTATAGGTAAGAAAGATCTTGAACAAAAGATCTTGATCTTGTGAACAAGTTTTAAAAAAAAAAAAAAAGACAATGTTTCGGCAAGTACACAACCACTTAAATCAAACCCACTGCTCAGTTGACCAGATAAATGATACAAGTCAAACTTAAATAACTTATTGCATTCTACTCCTTAGGAATTAAATAATTTTCCCAACTAATATATTAACCATAGTTTAACCCTCTCACAGAAAAAGTGCTAACCTAAATCTTAGACTTGATCAGCCTTCAACTAAAATGCGTGAACCAGGAGACAGAAACTTAGAGACAAAGAGAACATTGGTAGCTCTGACAGCAGAACTTGATCTTTAGTTGATCACTGATCTTTGGTGCAAAAGTTTTGTTACCAATAGGGCTAAGATCATGAGCAAAATTGGTGGAAGTGGCAGTAAGGTGTTTATAAATAGCTATTAGGAAAGCTTGTTTGATAGATGACTGTGATTTGTTTGTGAATGCTGTTGACCCCTGACATTTGTGTCATTCTGATATTGTACGAAACTTTCTTCGCACACCTCATTTTCACTTTATACATGCAGACAATGAGATTGACTAATACTAAAATACAACACCAGAAATACAAAGCATGATGAGCAATATAAGATCAGCCATAACCCATATACCATCTTATTCAGATGTGAAGGGAAAATTCTTTCATAAGCTCAAACTACGTGATAAACAGGACAAAGGGTCACGTGATTAAAAAAAACAGAAAAAATTTTTTAGGTGTTTTTGTGAAGTGAAATTGTTGGATGGAAAAAGTTTTTTTTTTTTTTTTTTTTAAGTGCCTTCTCTGTCAGTGACATATTTATTCCTGTGACTCTTTACGTCATTTATTAGAGGCCGCTCTTCCGATTTCCTATTTATGTCCCGGTTGTAAATGCTGCAGTGCCGGTGGAACTGGCATACCTTTAATACCTGTTATTCATTTTCTGCACTTTTTATTTGTCCTTTTCCCAGCAACGGTGGTTATGGATTTCCTCCACACATTGTTGTTTTTTTGTCCCCTCCCTTTTAAATCGTACAGGATACACCTTAAAGGCTACAGTGGAACGGCAGGCAAAATCAGTAGCCTTGGTCAGCCAGGAAGCGATTTTAGCACAAAGGATGCGGACAATGACAAGTGTGTTTGCAAATGTTCACAACTCACTACCGGAGGTAAGGGGCACTCCGCTAAGTCCATCCCTTTCTCTCTCCTGCTTCTTTTGTTGGACGTTGTCATCAAGCAGATTATTCCTGTTAATGTTTTGTACTGGAGCGCACAGCCAGCACTCGAATCCAAAATCCCTCCATGTGACAGCACTTGGCACTTGCCCCAGAAAATTAAAAGCAGCCCTCTTTTTATGGTTGCCGGTTCAGAGCGCTATGCAAAAATTAGCTTCGAGTTAATCACCGAGTGGCTCATTTGAGAGATGTGGGCTCAGGCTGGGGGGTGACATTAATAGCCTGGGAACGGGGAGTGATTCTTGGAGGCAGAGGACAGATATCCCAGGGACTGGCCAGTGCTGGGCCCTTGGGATTCCTCATATTTCTCCCCCTTAGCCGCTCTGGCCCCAGGAGCCCCAACTGCTGAGGGTACGTGGCTCTCCACCTTCAATGACGGGTCCGACCTCTGTCCCGTTGAGTAGGGATCCCCGCATCTCTGGGAACTGCTGGGAAAGGACATCTGCGTGAAAAGCTATGGATACGGAATAGTGTGTGGGATGAGGAAAACTTGTTTGCATTCCTTTCCCTGACATATCAAAAGAGCTCTCAATCTGAAAGGGGAACAGCCCCTCTTAAAAAGATACGATAAACATATTACTAAAGAAGGAAAGACTATTATTCTGTGTTCTTGCAGAGCTAGATTACATAACCCGTGAGCTCAACCTTTCATTAGTTTAACATTCCAGGGACTGACAGTAAGCCGATTTGATCCGTTTATCAGCCCAACTCTTCAGTTTGCCTACAAATCACCATAGAGATGTTCCATCTGTGTTTTGTGGCTTGCTCTTTTTGTAGGTTGGTGGTTCGATGCCTGTGGTCCTTCCAACCTCAACGGGATATATTACCAATTAGGGCAGAACACAAATCGCTTCAACGGAATCAAGTGGTACTACTGGAGAGGCTCGGGCTACTCTCTAAAAGCAACCAACATGATGATAAGGCCGGCGGACTTCTAAGAGCGACACTGAGCCTTCTTTAACCACCAGGGTCTTGGGATTCTCTGTGGAATGGCAAATGCTCCCAAATGCCAGGCCCTCACGTTTCAAGATGCTATCATCCTGAAAGGAATTTCGCTTTACTCCTCGCTTCCACCAAGCGCTGACTACCGCTAGGAAGTGTGGTACCTGTTGAGGATGGAGTCTCCATTGACGTTTGTGGCTTGCTGGAGAACATAGTGTGGAAAAAGTAGACAAAGCTGCAAGATGGGATTGTGGAACACGATACTGCTTGCCCCTCCTTCTGCAATAGCTTAGAAGACTGGTTCTTTGGCGGGTAGGCGATGAACTCTAAATGACGCTATTTTAAAAACGCTCGCCAGTGCTGAGAGGGGCTGAACAGTTTATTTATCTCAATCCTCTCAGTCTCGGAACACCACGGTAAACAGCTTCACTAGTCCTTATATGAAATTCTATTATTTATGCATAACTGGAACTGAGGATTGTTTTTTTTTTTTTTTTTTAAATCACTGGAGACTTGAGTACTAAAGATATGGGGATACCGCTTTAGCTGTGTGTGTTGAACAAAGCATATCTAAATGAACAAATCGTTGGTAAGGTTAGACTCTAGGTTCAAACTACAACTAACATGTTGCTTGGAACACTTTTATATTAAGCAGCTTATCTTATAGGTTTTTAAAAAAGTAAATGATAACAGGAGTCTACCTAAAGTCTAAAGAAGACTGCAGTAAATTATTGCAGTTTTTTCTTAAACATGCTCATATCTCTATAAGATCTAAAGTTGCTGGAGACAATATTTGGTTTCTTGTCTGTCTTACTAAGTGCAATGGTGAAAACAAATACATTTTATGTACTTATTAAAGTTTTCGATTAAAAATTACACAGAAGAGCATCATTCTGATACTATGATGTTATAACAATGTTTTGCTGTACATTAAGTGAAAAAATTATGTCAAGTAAGCAGAAAGTCTATGATAGCAAAATTTTAGATCCCTTCTCCTATATCAGATAAATTTTTCAACAATGTAAAATGAGGAAAAAATATTAAATGTGTTAATTTCTTCATAATGCATTTCAATCAACAAAGAAAACAGCATCTTTGGAACAATAAACATTAAGATTGAAAGAAAATACAAATCTATTTATTTTCGCATAAACATCTACCCCCATAATCCAGGAAAATACAGTAAAATTTAGCGCTTTGAATTTAAAAACTTTACATTTTAGATGTGTATTTTGGGGATTAATGTAATAAATTGTACATACTGTGTATAGAATGAAACATTATTGCTCATAGATAATAAATTCAGCACAAGGCTTATACAGGTATCTCCCTACTTACAAGCATGGTGAAACCTGTTAAGTTGGAGATGCAATTGCCGTCAAAAATAAACAATAACAGGTATGAATGCCACCAGCAAACTAGGTGTGGCTGTCTGCACGGACTTTAACCCCCCCCCACCATGGTTATCGCTTGTTACTCGTAATTGTGAAAAATCAGCCTCATATTTTGTCATAACTTGAGAAAGGGTATTAACTAATTTTCAATGATATATACAAAAACTTGCAAGTCAAAGACTTGTATTTGAAAGAATACCTATGTTATGGGTTTTTGATGAAATTTCTTTTGATGCAATCTCACTATCAACAAAATTAAAAGTAAATTACATTTGTACGACACTGTAAATTTCAAGTTAAATTATTACAATCGTGAAATTAGAAACAAACAATAAATCTTAAAAATAACATCAAATACCTTTCTGTTTATTCTTATAAACAGTACTGGAAACAGATTACACCAGACTCGCTTACACTCTTTTGAGCAATGCTTTTGGCAGAACTCCTGCCCTGTGAGGAATGGGGCAAGCACCACAAGCACAGCACTTCCAAAGCGTCCATGGTGTGTAAGACAACAGGCACCCAACTCTGAGGATTTCAGTGCCTTTTACTTTCACCCCAGAGAAAGACTGCACAAAGGGTGGCAGCCACAGGCAGCAATGAGCGGGCAGTGCAAATAAGGCCCCCGTTGTAAACCTGCAGGGAGCCTTGTTCACCAAGGTCAAACTCTTTAGTATTAAATAAAACACTACATGACCCACCCGCCACCCCTGCTGGCTGAGCCTTGATGTGTTGGCTAAAGAAGCTTGGTGACCTAGCTTTGATGGTTCGCCACAAGGGCCCCTCTATGTGTTACCACAAAGGATATAAAGGGAACATATGACAAAAAACTATTTAACCCCCCCCCCCCCAACTGCAATGCTGACTGCTGAGACACAGATGCAGGAAGATGCAGATTCATGAATTATAGAGGACAGGAAGAGGTGACTTCCACATCCAACAGGGCTGAATGTGGCACCCTGACACATTCAACACAAATAAGAGCAACACATTTACACACTCTTCTTACCCCATGTATCCTACCACAGTGACCACACTGATCAGGACACAGAAAATGATGAACCAGAAACTTTAACAACCAAAATGTAAAACACACAGATTTTTCAGCAAATAAAAAAGAGACAAAAGTTTGTTTCAAAAACTGAAGTGAATTCATCCAAACTTATACACTGGTCCCACATACAAGAAGCAGTCATCTCCAACACATCCTCACTGCTGTACACTGTTCTGCTTTGCTAGACAGAGCACTTACTTATGATCAATGTTACAACAATATGAATGTGGCACACATAGTACACTTACAGGTGCTGCTGGGAAGTCATCTGCCAGCTCGTAGGGCTCTTCAGGAATCCACCGTCTGTGTTCCAGACACCATAGGATCTGGGGTAGAAGATCAATTCATTCACCACTAAATAATGGATGGATGAATAAATCAAACCAGGCCAACTTCTCCTCAGCTACACCTGACACCCTTCCATCCATCCATCAGAGCCCTTGTGTCATTAACAACAGACAACTCACTACCCTTGCTTCTTCTGTCTTTAACTGTTCTGCTGGTGCCTCCATTTTTTGTATACTACCAACAGTTCCATTTACACATTCAGTTCCCCAGCTTCTGCAGTCTGCACCCACCCACTCAAAGGAGAGGATCCAGCAGCCACGGGCGATACCCAGCAGGACACTAAGGGTCCTCCGGGGACTACCGGTCACCACATGGGTGGTGGTCTCACACACGGTATCCACCACCGAAAAGCCCCCGAGAGTGTCCACCAGTTGGAGAATGGTGTGTCTCTTTCTGTCAGAAAGGGGATAGTGTTCATGTTACGTCCAAGGTTGCAATACTTTCATTATTACCTTTTATTTCAGAACAATCACAGTATCCCATTTAAAGTGCTTTATTTTCTAGAAACAACAATTTAAGGATAAATTGTCATGTATGTGTCACACAGGTTAAAACAGTTGATGATACGCCTCAGCAAAGAAGCACATTATCCAAGTAAAATGCTTAACTGTATCCCATGTAATAACTTTATAGTCTGTAAAGGTAATTTGCATTCAGCAACTAAGTGGGTCAACATGGCTGACAAAAATATGCTGTCAAACATTTTTTACGGTTCCAAAAATAATCTGCTGCACAGAAAGTCTGAGGCAGAGCATGCGAATACACAAAATGACAAATAGGTGTACAAATAAACATGAAACACTCACTCGGAGGACATGCTGGTCATGACCAATGTCCTCCTTGCCTGAGGAAAAAAAAAAAAAAGCATAATCATGAAACATGTAATCTAACAAAATGAACTCAGTTGTTATTTCCAGAAGGATCCCCCAAAACACGGCCCAGATGGAGTCAAATTTACAAAGTGTTTTGGTTGCAGTGAATGAAACTGCTGGCCAAGCTTTGTGCTGGACAGCATCTTACCCCTGGGACGGCTCATCTGCGTATCTCCCCCATAGACAGACAGATACACGCACTCAGCGGAAAAGTGATTATTTGGTGACTGGGGGCGGATAGGGATCAAGGACGCGAGTTAAACAACAAAAAGTAAAAAGAGAGCTGAATGACGGTCAGGTGAGGGGTAGTTGGTACACAGAGCCTGGGAGCAGAAGCACCTGAGCGCCATTTGGGCAGCACAAATGTTTTTGACCCTTCCTTTGTGTGGGACCCCACCAGGAAATAGGAAGCAGTGAGTTGAAGGTCTTAGTGGTAAATTACCCCTTTTCTGCAGAATGACCCTATGCAGGGGGGCAGGAGGTCCAGAGGGGGGTTACATAAATGGATGAGAGCAGATGACCACTTGTGTTATAACCTACTGACAATCTTTTCTCAGTTTCAGAATAAAAACATCCCTATAAACATGCAGATCAAAAACTGGGGAAACTACCTTCTAAGTCAAACATAGACAAACCTCCAAGTGAATCATGCCTTCTTCATTCTTTTTTCATATGGCATCTTTCTTAATCATTTACATATGTTCATTTAGCAAATGCTTTCCACCAAACCAACATACAGCTCACAATAAAAATTTCAAAACAAAGAGCTCTGGACATAAACACATTACTGTCAGTGCCATTTGTTTCATTGGTCCTGCTTTTTTGCAAGAAGCTGCCTCAAGCATTCACAGTCAAGTAGAAAACATGATCACGGGAGGCTGTGTGATGCAAATTTCTGCAGTTGTCTGGAGATCAGGAGATACCTATGAAGGAGGCGGGAAAATGTTGAACAAGCATAGGATTATGTGTTGCCATTTAACATGCTTATGCCAGGCACAGAATAAACTGTTATACAAGAAAACGCCTCTTTTGACCATGTTTTGAAGTCCAGCATGGGACATCACCTTTTTAAAAGGCTTTACAGAAGCTGTTTTGTTCTGCCTCTGTTTGCCCACTATTCAGTACCGCTGCCGCGACACCCCTGTGCGAGTTCCCAGCTGTGAGCCATTCAAGCAACCGCTGGCTGCTCAGTCACGGTTTTGAGCACATCAGTCATCATCTAAGGAAGAGACTGTATGGCAGAACAAATGAAGACCAGTATTGATCCTCGAAATGGGCGTTCCTCACGCCAATTGCATTGTCAGACTCAGGAAGGCAGGGAACGCGGTCGTTAGCACCATCACAGGGAATGTCTGTCACCATTTGGGTTATAGCCAGGAAACCCACCTCTTCATTTTCAGAACAGATGAACTGGAAAGCGTTCAGTGACACCAGGCCCCACAAACATCTTCTGATCTCCTAACACTTCCCTTCTGGGGAAGAAAAAAAAAAAAAAACCCCTCTCTTGTTTCTGAGCCTGTTTCTTGGGTATTTCGAGGAAGGCTGACCTCAATGGGGGTGAACTCTAAGCTGAGCTCACCGGGTAACAACTGTGAGCTGGCGACTGTCCAGCAGCGTTCTCGCAACTAAACGGGATTACGTGAACTGAAAAACAAAGCATTGGTGTGAACTGTTGCATGATCTCAAATTCAATGGTGCCCAGCACAAATGGAGGAAATTCTTGGGAGTATGACGAGGCCGTTTTTAGGGGCTGGCTGGCAAATGGTGAAACGGTTCTATTCCTGGTGAATATAGAAGTGCGAGAGGTCAGCTGCCTATCGGTGTTTCCCTGAGGCTGGACTGGCAGGGGCTACGATGACAAGCACCATCCATAGAACAATAAGGTGCAAAACTGTCAAATTTAGCCTATGCTTGTCTCAAATGTAACAATGATTTACCCATTAAGAGATCTGAACTATTCTCATTTTATTTTTATTGCAGCAATTCAGAAGGCAAATTTGACCACTACACAACCTGCAGCCACACATCAAATCCAACATTTGGTTATTCTTGCCCAGCAAGAGAGTAATGGAGCTTTTAATAATGGGGTAGGGGTTATCCTGAAGGAACAGTATGTCAAGAGTGTTTTGAAAGTGAAGAGAGTGTCTGACAGAGTGATGGTTATGAAACTGGAAATTGATGGTGTGATGATGAATGTTGTTAGTGCATATGCCCCGCAAGTTGCGTGTGAGATGGGTGAGAAAGAAGAATTCTGGAGTGATATGGATGAAGTGATGAAGAGTGTACCCGAGGGAGAGAGAGTGGTGATTGGAACGGATTTCAATGGGCATGTTGGTGAAGGGAACAGAGGAGATGAGGAGGTGATGGGTAGGTATGGTGTCAAGGAGAGGAACACAGAAGGTCAGATGGTTGCGGATTTTGCAAAAAGGATGGACATGGCTGTGGTAAACACGTATTTTAAGAAGAGGGAGGAACACAGGGTGATGTACAAGAGTGGAGGAAGATGCACACAGGTGGATTATATCTTATGCAGGAGGGCCAGACTGAAGGAGATTGTAGACTGCAAAGTGGTGGCAGGGGAAAGCGTAATTAGGCAGCATAGGATGGTGGTTTGTAGGATGACATTGGAAATCAAAAAGAGAAGGAGAGTGGGGGAAGAACCAAGGATCAAATGGTGGAAGTTGAAAAAGGAAAACTATAAGGCGGAGTTCAGGGAGGAACTAAGACAGGCATTGGGTGGCAGTGAAAAGTTACCAGTGTGCTGGGCATCCACAGCAGAAGTGGTAAGGGAGACAGCTAGAAAGGTGCTTGGTGTGACATCTGGACAGAGGAAGAAGGACAAGGAAACCTGGTGGTGGAATGAGGAAGTACAGGAGAATATACAGAGGAAGAGGCTGGCGAAGAAGAAGTGGGATAGACAGAGAGATGAAGAATGTAGACAGGAGTACAAGGAGATGAGGCGTAGGGCGAAGAGAGAGGTGGCGAAGGCTAAAGAAAAAGCATATGGTGAACTGTATGAGAGGTTGGACACTAAGGAGGGAGAAAGACACCTGTACCGATTGGCTAGGCACAGGGACTGAGCTGGGAAAGATGTGCAGCAGGTTAGGGTGATAAAGGATAGCGATGGAAACGTACTCACAAGCGAGGAGAGTGTGTTGAGCACATGGAAAGAGTACTTTGAGGGGCTGATGAAAGAAGAGAATGAGAGAGAGAAGGTTGGATGATGTAGGGATTATGAATAAGGGAGTGCAATGGATTAGCAAGGAGGAAGTTAGGACGGCTATGAAGAGGATGAAGAATGGAAAGGCTGTTGGCCCAGATGACATACCTGTGGAAGCATGGAAGGGTTTAGGAGAGATGGCAGTGGAGTTTTTAACCAGATTGTTTAATGTAATCTTAGAAAGTGAGATGATGCCTGAGGAGTGGAGAAGAAGTGTACTGGTACCAATTTTTAAGAATAAGGGTGATGTGCAGAGCTGTAATAACTACAGAGGAATAAAATTGATCAGCCACAGCATGAAGTTATGGGAAAGAGTAGTGGAAGCTAGGTTAAGAAGGGAGGTAACGACAAGGTAAGAAGGAGCTGCATTGTGTCTTCGTGGACTTAAGAGAAAGCATATGACAGGGTAACTAGAGATGAGTTGTGGTATTGTATGAGGAAGTCGGGTATGCCAGAGAAGTATGTAAGAGTGGTACAGGATATGTACAAGGACAGTGTGACAGTGGTGAGGTCTGCGGTAGGAGTGACGGATGCTTTCAAGGTGGGGGTAGGATTACATCAAGGATCAGCTTTGAGTCTTTTCTTGTTTGCAATGGTAATGGACACGTTGACAGATGAGATCAGACAGGAGTCACCATGGACTATGATGTTTGCGGATGACATTGTGATCTGTAGTGAGAGTAGGGAGCAGGTTGAGGAGACCCTGGAGAGGTGGAGATATGCTCTAGAGAGAAGAGGAAGGAAGGTCAGTAGGACTAAGACAGAATACATGTGCATAAATGAGAGGGAGGACAGAGGAATGGTGAGGATGCAGGGAGTAGAGTTGGCGAAGGTGGATGAATTTAAATACTTGGGGTCAACAGTTCAGAGTAACGGGGAGTGTGGAAGAGAGGTGAAGAAGAGAGTGCAGGCAGGGTGGAGTGGGTGGAGAAGAGTGTCAGGAGTGATTTGTTACAGAAGGGTACCAGCAAGAGTGAAAGGGAAGGTTTACAAGATGGTAGTGAGAGTAGCTATGCTTTACGGGTTGGAGACGGTGGCACTGACCAAAAGACAGGAGGCAGAGCTAGAGGTGGCAGATGTTAAGATTTGCATTGGGTGTGACAAGGATGGACAGGATTAGAAATGAGTATATTAGAGGGTCAGCCCCGGTTAGACGGTTTGGAGACAAAGTCAGAGAGACGAGATTGCGTTGGTTTGGACACGTGCAGAGGAGAGATTCTGGATATATCGGGAGAAGGATGCTAGGAATGGAGCTGCCAGGCAAGAGGAAGAGAGGAAGGCCTAAGAGGAGATTTATGGATGTGGTGAAGGAGGACATGCAGGTGGTGGGTGTGACGGAGAAAGATGCAGAGGACAGGAAGAAGTGGAAACAATTGATCCGCTGTGGCCGACCCCTAACGGGAGCAGCCGAAAGAAGAAAGAATATCTTACGGGTATGATCATGTTCCAGGTCTGGAAATGTATTTATATTTATTTACCTATCTCACATCTTTGTCCAAGGCAACTTACAACATGATGTTTGTATACTACTTATATTTAAGTACCCATTTATACACACTGGTTCATCTTCAGTATCATTTGAGGATAAGGACTTTGTTTGAGGGCATTACCTTGGAAGCAGGGATTCAAACCCAGGAGAGAGCTCTAACCATTACCCGAATTTCTTCTCCAAGAAAAAGAAAGATAGTTAATGCACGAATAACAAACTAGCCATCATTTATCACAAAGTATATTTCATTTGAATAATATTAAATTCAAAGGGAAAAGTTTCCTTATATGTACATAATTAAATGTAATATATGCAAGGGATACAAAATTAAAAATAAAAAAGCATCTGACTTGTTCAATTAGTGGAGCTGGAGATTAAAACAGATGCTTTACTTAAGATGCCGGAAAGAACCAACTTGCATGGAGTATTACTGCACTGTCATATTCCTGAGAACTGTTCAAAATTCTAAAAAGCAGCTAAATATATATGACATAAGTAAAACAAATTAATCTTTGAGAACACAAGATACTTAGTCACTTAAAGTTATACTGCCAACTGCTGTGAGTTTAAAAAGAAAAATAAACAAATTTTTAATTGTGAACGTCTATAATGCCCAGCGGTCAGTGCAGGTCTTGTAAGCATTACCTACAAACCATTAGTCTTAGTCTGGTCTAATGTTGCTTGAACTGGTTAATGAGATATCAAAACGAGAAAGGGGCAGGTGAGGTCAGTCAGCCTGGCTGTGTTGCTGCTGTTTCCCATCAAGCTTGAGAAGATGTCTGTGCGCCCCCATCCCCCGGCTGTAACCCCAGCGCAGGATCCCTGTGTAATCCAGCATGTCTGCCAGGACACTGCAGTCTGCCTGTCACTCGTGAGACCTTACATGAAGGCAGACTGTGAGGCCGGCTCTCACCTTTTTGCAAAATTCTTAAAGAGCATGTAGAATTTTAAGCTATTGTCACTAAGCATCTCACTGAAATTGAGTTTTGCAAAGTATGCAGCACGAAGAAGAGGTCTCATGAGCTGCACATGACCTTTAGATAATAAAGTTCAAAGAAACCGAAGATACACACAAATATGAAAACAGAAGCACAACCAAAAAACGGGATGAATGCTACTGAATGCATGCGTTGACCTGAAAAAGCCGGATTTAGGATTAGTGAAAACGGCCAACGAGCCTGTAAACTGGAAGGTCATCACACAGATTACACCAGCAGATGCGGGTGCAAGCTCTGAAACAGCGTTCCACGCGTTTAGTGCAGTGCCAGTGAAGCGGAGATCAATGAACGCAGACAAGGGGACGTGAAGCCCTTTGCCTTTGTCCTGAGATTCCACCTCTGTCAAGGAAAACCATTATGCTGCACGACACAGTTCAGGTAGATGAGATTTCAAACAGGATGCTGAGATGAAAGTGACGAAGGAGCTCGAGCTCTCGTTCAGGCTGAGGGAGCACCAAAAGCAGGCGAGGAGGTGCTCCACAGCCAGGTGTGAACTGCTGGGGAGATTGGGGACAATGTAAACGACAGATGCCGAGGCAGGAAGCCCCCAAGACTACACACACAACAAAGTACGTGCTCAAAAGAAGTGGAGTATCAGACGGTGGAACTGCACATTGATTTTCATTACACTATAATTTACTTTAACTTTTCTCTAAAGTGATTTACATTGCTAGCTTGACTTCACTTACAAAGCTAGGTCATTTTTACTGTAGCAATTCAGAGTAAACACATTCACCCATTATACTGTATCAAGGTTTCTCAAAAGCAAACTGCAGTGGTTTAAGAAAATATGTATTCGTTTTTCATTCCACTGTAACGCTGTAAACTAAGACTGAAGTCAGCTGTTGTCCAGGCACGGCATTTTTCTCCCAAGTAAGAAATAACGGTAGTTCGACTTCCTCAAATCAAGGAATTTGCCAAACAGTGACTTCATTGGAGAAATTAACCCTGGTATGTGAAGGACCAATGTCTCAACTACTACACTACCTACTGCCTTCTACCCACTCAAGTGTCACGTCTTCCACAACACACCTACACCAAGTCCACAAACATCTCCTGAAAATGGAAACTGTTTCTCCTGGAAAGCACAGCAACTCCTGGTCTACTTTCTTCCCAAGACAGGCATGTATTTCAAAACACAGTTATCACTTGTCACTTCTCAGTTTACCAATGAAGGCAGCACTCCTCATTTTCTTATACATTTCCTTAATGGATATGACACATTTCTGTGATGAACAGAACCCAGTCAGGTTCCTAACTATAAGCTCCGTACCCCCTACAGCTACAAACTACATCAGAATACAAAACACGTTTACCTTTTTCTTTCTGTCCACCTTGATTGCCCCCTCTTTGTGCCGCCTTTTCTGTTTGCTAGACATTTCAGAATCGATGTAGCTCGCAACGGCTGCACGCTCAGTTTCGCACCCTAAAACCAAAGTTATCGAAACATACAACAAAAAACAAGTCAGGGGGAAAAAAAAAAAAAACAAAACAAAAAAAAAAAAAAACAAAGGAGACACATGACTGCAAACAGGTGCAGTAGTCTCAAACTGACAGCTGAACAGTACCCAGAATTCCTTGCACGCACATGCACAAAGCACCAGGTGACAAAAATTGTACTTTCCAAAACTTTTTTAATTTCAAAATGTAAAAATGTGAGAAAAAGTTTGAAAATACTTTTACTGAGGAAATAACAATAGAGCTCCATCATACACCTATTTAATTATCTGTTCAACAACAAATAATATAGTTGCAAGCTCCTAAAACAGGATGCGGGTCTTTGCAAAAACATGTGAAACTTGTATAATACTGTTGTACCAAATGAATAGAAAACATGAATAGAAAAACATGCACTCTGAAACTTCACATACTTTTCAACTTCAGACAGCCCTCCTCTTTGTTGGATAGTTCTGCCCCACGTTGGTCCTGCTCATCTGGTCCATCACTGACTGGGACAGGGGCCAGCATCCCCTGATCAACACTGACATGGTCACTTTCACCAGTGGAGCGGCAGAGATCATGTCCATCCATGGTTCTTGCCTTGCTTTGATTAACGGAGTCACCAAAAGGTCTGTCTGTCTGTTCAACATCCATAGAAGCAGCCCCTTGGGGTAAACTGTTGAGGACACCTGGGGACCCTGAAGCAATCCTTTGCTTTTTCCCACTACTGACTTCACGGCGGCTCTTCTTGTCTCCCGGGGTGTCCTCACTGCCCACCCTCTTTCGCTTCCTTGGCAAGGGCTCGAGGTGAAATTGCGGGAGGGCTGACTCTGGCGACAGACTGATTGACGGGGGATGTTGCCACCTGCTCCTGTCATGCTGGTTGGCAGGTGAGAAGTAGTCTTCAAATACTGTGTCGTCATCTAGGGTTGAGACGTTCAGAGATTTGTCAGCTGTTTTCATTTCCAACGGAACAGACATGTTTCTCCTTTGCTTGGAAAGTTGCAACTCTTGCTTGGGCCTCCTTGCATGTGGCTCCTTCAGCATCTTTGCCTTCCTGTCAGCAGGACCATCCATAACAACTCCAAGCTCTCCACAAACATCTACCACAGACTTTATATCAGGCACCAGTTTTGTTTGCTCATCATGGACATTACCTTTAACAGTCACATTTTTTGGGCTTTGCAGAGAGGGAGTGGCTAATGACCTCCTACTCTTCACCCTATTGCTCAATGATGGCTTCAGCTCACATACAGGAGAGTTGTGACTGCTTCCTTCAGCAGGTGACTCTGAGATTTGGCTTCTACTGAGATTTAGATTCAAGGCTGGCACTGATGTTTGTTTTCTTCTTGCCTTACCTTTTACAGGCAGTTTACTATTGCTCTTGACTTCTGTGGCTGAATGGGTGACTTTCTTCACAGTAGATGTGTCCACATGGTTACTTTCCCCTGGTGTTTTCTTTTTTACTTGCTTCTTACCACATACAGTTTTACTAGCATCGCTACTATGAGGGAGTTTCATACAAGGTTCAGTTTTGTTCTTTTCCATTTTAGTTTCACTGGAATCCAAACCAGCATGGGAAGCTTTTATTAAATTGTCTTGATTTTCCTCTTTTCTGTCATCTACTGTATGCAACTCATCAAAAGTCAAGTTACAGGTGGTTTCCCCCTCTGAAAAAATAATAAAAAAATAGAATAGAATAGAATAAACCTTTATTATCCCACGAATGGGACATTTCGGATACAAAAAATACATTTTCCTTAGTATTAACTTTGGTAGTTCAGAGGAACCTCACGTGAACACAGGGAAAACAAGCAAACTCCATACAGACTGAGCTGGATTTAAACTTGAAATAATCAAACCTATCAAATTATCAACAAAAATAATAAATAATATGAAACAAATGATTAAAACATATATATTCCAAATGATTATTTTTACCAGATTACCTTCTGCTTGCATAGAATCATCTGTTTGCAAATTCTCAAGGGAAAACTGAGAGTCTGCCACCTGTGAAGCTGGAAGAATAATGTTAACTGTGGTGCTGAATTGTTTCATATTTAAGCAACACTTTATTCATATTAACACATCAGTTATAAAGACAAAGTCACAAATTGGAATATATTCCTCAACGACAAGGAGAGACAAAGTGGGACCAAGGAAATCATATCGCTATGCCAAATGATATACGCCATTTTACTAAATCCCCCATAGCAGACTTAACCAGGCAAAATCCTGCCCTCTCCTCAAGTGAAACCTTACTGATAGCTCAGCAACTGACATTTTCTGTGAACTCCAGTAAGGAAACATTCTTCTACCACTGAGCAAAAGTGTGGTTCCTAACCCTATCCTTGGGGACCCCCATCAATTCTCCTTATTTTTCTTCTTAATTAATTTTCTTTTCTTTCTTTCTTACACCTTCTGAAATACTCACAGATTTAGCATAAAGTAAATTCATGTAAAAGTAAATTCACTATGTACAAGACAGAAGACGATAGCACAAAGTACCAAAACAGTTTGACACTTACCAGTCGGAGACAGATTCTCCCGCCGCTCCTTCATTTCCTTCAGGCGGTGTGCCATCATGTTGGCCCTCTTGGACAAGGGACTGTACACAATGGAGCTCTCTTCATCAATGATAAAGGGTGACGTGCTTGAAACTACTGTTGGGAGTACATAAATAAGTAAATAAACAGATAAAACAGGAGGCAAGTAACTTCAAGACATGAGTTTCAACGGAGAGCTCTCACAAATAGGGGATGATGACTCTAGGTCCTTCATGCCCTGGTCCAACTTCTTCTTCATACGCTTGTTGTTCTCTGGTGTCTTCTCAAGAATGTCCCTCGGCTGCAGACATCGGTGCTGTGGAGCCAAATGAAAACATTATTCAGTCTCACTACAAAGATTATCTTAATGCCATCAAACTACACATGATTCGGAACGTTTGTGAAACATTGTAGATGTCAGGCTGATGTTTTCATCACTCCATGAAAGTGGTTATAAATTCCATCATAATGAATTTGTGTATAAGAACAGTAAGCTTAAAAGGCCATGTCTGCTCTACACAAGTGATAAAAAGTGACTACTGCTTTCATACACAGGGTGTCAGACTACCACTCCTGAACAAGGACTGCATGCTGTAAAAATGCCTCACAGAAAAAGAATCACTGGAAATTGTTGTATTTGATAACAACATCACCTTTTTTGAAAACTTGTTTCAGAAGAAAACCTTGATAAGGTTCCTTTCATAATATACCACGACACACCAGTGTGATTTTTCAATCCAAAAACAGTAATAATAGGAACATTTCCTATTATTCGTTAATCTAAAGCTGAAGCTACATAATTATGCTGCAGGCTGAATCCACATGTATCACAAAAATATGACACCTCCAAAAATTTCATTTATTATGCATTGTACAGCTACTGGCGTGTCATGTTTTGGAACTGTGGCCACGTTCATTAATTTTTTTATTTTTATTCGTTTTTTTTTTTTTTTTTACTTCATGTCCCCATCCAAGTACATTTTTCCACCGATAAACAGTTAATGACTTTCAAACATGGTTAAACTGTTAACATTTGTTATGTTGTGAATATTTTCTAGAATTTCTGTTACGGTAATTGTCTTACTTTTCTTTTTTTGATCACTTGATCCACTTTGCTCTCGTTGTGTACAGCTGGATATGAGTTTTCATCTACATGCTGACCACTAGCTTTACAGCTGCAAGAAGGAAAAAAATACACAAAATCACTGAGCAATGAATATACAGTATATTAAACTGCAATTTAACTTCTACTTGTACACTGAGGTATTATCGCCATCTAGTGGTTAGAGTACACGATACCCAAAGTTCATTAGAAGAAGAAAAAAAAATAAAAATAAAAAAATGTGCAACACAACAAAAAAAAGACATGTAATTTAAAAATGCATATACCAAGTGGATTTACCTGTCTACCCACAGAACTGAGACCAGCTTCACACCTAACTTCTTGGCTTTGTCCCACGTGGACTGATGGCCATGACTGAACACCACGTGGGTCACTTGTTTGTTAAAGGTTTTTGATATCTGAAGTAACAACGAGACAAGACATTATGTCACTTATAGCAAACTCCAGAAAAAAATGAATACAATCACACTGAGCTAACCAGTGTTAGGATCACCTCATGTAAATTTTACTTAAATTGAGTCAATTCTGAAGAGCACATAGTGGAAAAACCACATGCAAAACTAAACTACATGTTATACCCATGCCACATTTAATACATGCTTCAAAATTTCCACCATTAGCATCCAACTCTTAAGTTAGCAGAATATAAATTAGACTTTGCACTAGTAACATAGTACATATCACCCAATGTTTGAAGTTAAAAAAAAAAAAAAAAAAAAGTTTGAATTCCCCTTGTCATTTTGGTTTGTGTTATTCAGTATCAGGAAACACTGAAGTATTACATTTTGAGAAACTGTAGCAATAAAAGCTACTAGGAGATATTACTGATATTCACAATATCTATTTTTTTAATAAAGGGGACACATTTAGAACGGAGAGTAAGAAAGCATTGGGAGCTACAGCATAACTTAGTGCACTGTGGGTAATAACATAAAGCTATGAGGCCTATTATAAATAATGACCATGTGCTTCAGCAGCATTTTGTTGAGAGAGCAGCTAAACCAGTGATTCCGGTTGGCTAAGGGCAGAAAACTGGCAGCACAGGGAGCTTAAAAAAAAAAAGTGTTGGTACACAAGAATAAGTCCAGAACAGCTAAAACTGTTTGTGCTGGGACAGTGTAGCGCAAAGTAGTGGTCAAATTCACACACTGAGAACACCTATGTACAACCTCAACTCAGAAAAAGTTGGGATGGTATGGAAAATGCAAACAAAAAGAGAAAGCAGTGATTTCAAAATTCACTTTGACTTGTAATCCATCACAAACAGTATAAAGACAGGATATTTAATGTTTAGTCTGGTACATCTCATTTTTTTTTTTTTTTTAGAAAATATACATCCATTCTTGCCATTGAGAGCCCGCAACACATTCCAAAAAAAGTTGGGATGGGGGCAATTTAGGTCCAATAATGAGTTTAAAAGAAGAAAATAATTATGTGAATAGAAACAAATGATGTTCAACAGGTGATTGTGTATAAAAGCTGCATCCAGAAAAGGCCTAGTCTTTTAGGAGCAAAGATGGGCTGAGGATTTCCAGTTTTCCCACAGACGCGTGTGAAAATTATTCAAAGGTTTAAAAACAATGTTTCTCAAAGACAGATTGGAATAGATTTGGGTATTTCACCCTCAACAATGCATAATATGATTAAAAGATACAAGGAATCTGGAAAAATTTTTGTGCATAAACAACAAGGATACAAGCCTAAGCTGACTGTCCACGACCTCAGACAGCACTGCATCAAGAACCATCATTCATTAATAAGTAATAGAACCACATGGACTCAGGAGTGCTTTGGTAAAATTTATCAGGTAACACAATACGTAGTTACATCCTTAAAAGCCGATTACAACTGTACTGTGCAAAAGTCGTATGTCAGTGTCCAGAAGCGCTGTTGACTTCTCTGGACTCGGAGGCATCTGAGATGGACCATCACGCAGTGAAAACATGTATTTTAATTGGACAGATCAACATTTCAGGTCTTGCATGAAGAAATACATGTCATGTTCTCCGGACCAAAGAAGAAAAGGACAATTCAAACCAGCTCCAAGTCCAGAAGCCTGTGTCCGTGATGGTATGGGTTTGTGTTAGTGCCCTTGGCAAAGGTAACTTGCACTTCTGGGAAGGCACCATTAATGCTGAAAAGTGCATACAGACTTTGGAGCAACATGTGCTGCCTTCATTACGATATCTCTTCTATGGACCCCCATACATATTTCAACATGACAGTGGAAAATCACATTCTGCATGCATTACAAAGGCATGGCTGCATAGGAAGAGAGTGCAGGTGCTCAACTGGTCTGCCTGCAGTCCTGACCTGAGAATGTGCGGGCCATTTTCAAATGCAAAATGCAACAGCAAACACCCCGCACAACTTAAGACTTGTTTGCAAGAAGAATGGGGCAAAATTACACCTGAAACACTCAAATTGGTGTAAACAGTACCTAAACATTTATTAAGTGTTGAGAAGAAAAGACGGTGTTACAAAGTTGTAAATTCTTTACCATCCAAACCTTTTCTGGAGTATATTGCAAAAATCACAATGTTTTGACAAAACAATAAAATTCATTAGTTATCAAATAATGGGCTTTAATACTGTTTTCAGGTCAAAGATCATTTACTAATCACTGCTTTCTGGTGTGTGACCCCCTCCCCCATTTTCCATACTGTCCCAGCCTTTTCTGAGTCTTGCTGCTGTTTCATGAGTACAGCTTATATTACTTGAATATGCTCATATACATCCCTGTAAATATTTGTATAGTATTTAGTGCATTTTATTAAAACATTTTACTTCACACTTTATTTCCGTATTTTACCTTATGCCCACCATGTCAAATTCTTTGTATGCGTCACATGACAAATTTCCCCACACAGAGTGCTGAGCTCACCTCTGCCCCCATGTCCTGCAACTGACGAATAAAAGGTCTGGAGTAATTCTCTGTCTTGCTGGAGGACCACACGTCAACAAAAGCCACAACATCTGTAACGGGAAAATGCTGAATTAAATAAGACTGGACTGAAACTTTAGTCATTTCAATAGTAAATAATAGCAGTCTTACAGCAAATTCAGGCATTTAAGCTGAGAAAATTCAGGTTGTAGAAATGTGTGACTTCCATACGTCCATTCTGGACACTAATACCTTTCAGAGCGTTTGCAGAGGTGGGGTTCGGAGTCATCTCCCTGTTGTTTTCAAACAATCTCCTGCAGCTTCCAAATCTGAGTAGAACACAATAAACTAAGGATATTATTACATTAAACTCCCAAGAGGTGGAATAAAACTTGATTTAGATGGAATAGACATGTCACAAAACAGAAAACATACTTCCTGCAAAATTATTAGCACACTGCCCTTGAGAACTCAATTTCCTCATATTGCAGTGCTGTGCCTCAAGTGTGGCCAAATCCCAGGTTGTAACCACATTTAACATGACGAAAATAAAAATGTTTGCTGTCATATGCATGAAGACGATAAATGCCACTGCTAGATAAACTCATTCCCCACGTCCCCCAGGGACCAACATGCGAGATTAAAGAATATACAATATGCCAAATTAAACCGTTTGAGAACAAGAATAGGCTTCCCTAAATGAATCAAACAGCAGGCTCCAAAAGCAAGAGGGGGGGAAAAAACTAAATTGACTTCCATTAATTTAATTTTGCCTTTTTCACCACTGCCATGCTGAGAGCATCTGTGAGGATGGGGTTGAGGCTGGTGAGAGAAGAGGAGCGGAAGACAGGCAAAAACAGATGCTTGCTTTCATTTCAGACCCAGAAGAGGCAAGGAATTACATCTGCATCTTGAGTTAAATGCGATCAATTAAAGTTACGGCCTTTGGCCATGACTTTTTTTTTTCTTTTTTTTTTAACGCAAGGCTCTTCTCAACTGAAGCAGGACACTAACTTATGGGCCAAAAGAGAACAGTTTTGGAAAGTATATTTCTCTGCTGACAATAAACAAGTAATTAGAGAATTCCACAGATGGGTAACTTTCACAAACAAGCAATTTTATAGCCACACGGGTGGTTACGCCTATCGCAAAACAAAAGGTGGCTTTGGACAGCAGACGTGCCAGCAAACCTGAGGCACAGATTCTGTTGCAGGCCGAACTTGAAAAGGACCCCCCCCACCTCTTATTTAGCTGATCCCTTCATTCAAAGCAGTTTACAGTCACTTAACCATTTATACAGTCGAGTAATATTTTTACCGGAGTAATCGATGCGATAGCCTGCCACTCGGCCGATAGTCACGCTGCTGCAGTTTAACCACAAATTGTAGGAAGGCTAGAAGATCTCATGCCTATTGCTGTATCCCCACTACAGCATTATATTTATAAAACAATTTTATTTGGCTCTGTTTATACCTTAGATGCAAACCAACTTAAAATACATTTTCTCCTAAACAAAGCCTTATTTTCTGGGGGAATTTCAGGAAACAATTCTCAAAGGTTCAACAACAGCTACCGGCAGCTTTTGTTTTACCAGTTCTTGAGAAACAGTGCACACAATATTGGTGACAAACGGCAAAAATGGATTTAGCAAGAAAGAAACATTTTTACAATCATTTGGTTCCTTAATCCGACCAAAACTCGCTGTAGCTACACAGTTCCCGTGGATTTCAGCACAACTGCAACTACATACCACGTGTCAGCTATGAGTGCACCTCTGTCTTTCAAAATCCGCCGACAAATTCCCATTGTAGCAAAATTCTGAATATTCCGGGACATATAGTAAGGTTATGGAGGCATATTATTAAATAAATTTTTTTAAAAAATCTCAACGAACAGCAAACTAAGCAGCGTTAACCGTCAACAGTCCTGTCTGCGGAAGTCAGCAGTGACGCTAACGTAAACATGTTCAGCTATAAACATTAAGGCTAACTACCTTTCAGCGTCAAACTGTCCCGCTTACTGGCGTAGGAGTGACGTTTTCCAAGTTAAATATCATAACTGTTTATGTTTAAATAATCATTTACAAATAAGGACACTATTATAAACACGTTAGCATACCACAGAAACCCATGGCGCACGTACAACTTCGCGGCTCTAGTTTCGAAGCGCTGGGAATTGTGGGAAAATATTAGCGTTCGGGACTGTTATTGGTGCGGAACGGGACTTCTAAACGCCTATTGGTCCAGATTATGAGTTCGCAACGCCCATTTGTCCGAGAAGTAAGATCAGACCGGCCATTGGATTGGGGCGCGAATTCTGAACGATGATTCGTTGAATGCGAGGAGAACCCCTGTCGGCCAAACCCGCTTAGTCACACCAGTGGAGGCCTTTTTTTTTACATTAATAAAATATTAATATCTATTTTTTATATTAGCATGATTTATTTCATATTAGAGCAAAGAGGTTCTGCGTAGAATAAGTATAAAAGTCACCCCCCCCCCCCCATCTGGGGTTCTGTTTCATAGCCCAGCGCGTAGTATCTCTAGCATGACTTCTGCAATCCTGACTAGGATAAAGCAATTGATGACAATTTGGTTCAAATAAATCAGCTATGAAAAAAATTTTTTTCCAAATGTTCTTTTTGATAAATTTGATCAACGTATCAACATTTTTTGCAGGAAGAAAGCATATCTGTGAAAATGCTGGGCTGAATTTAATTTAATGATAAACTGTGAAAACTTTAGAAACAAATAGCTTTTTTGGGCTCTGCCTTTTTTCTTAGAGTCATGCTCATTTGGACATACTAGTGAAACATTGTTTTGTTACTTCCTAGTAACTAGCACTTGAAATTCCTTGTAACTAGTACTTGAAATTAAAGCATAAATGGCCAAAATAAAGAGCTCCTTTTTTCAGTCTCTGTAAAAAATAATTTAAATTTTTTACTTTAAACAGATGACGAGGTTCTTGGTGCCAGAACAGACTGGTTTATTGCCTATTAGCTATGTGGTAACAGGTGGAATCTGTCCTGTCAGTGATGGGGTCCTGTCTTTGACTGGAGCTTGTCTGCTTGTAATGGGTCCCTGTCAGTGATGGGGTCCTGACAGTTTTTTGTTCCCATCAGCGGTGAGGCTCAGTCAGTGATGGGATCCTGGCTGTTAGAAGATCCTGCCTAGGACGTATCCCTCTTTCTGCCTAATGCTTGCAGAATAGACTCTGCATCACCAAAGCCCTAATCTGACATATGGTTACTGAAAGCCACTGAATAATGAAATTGAATTTATTGTTACAGTTAAAACACTGCCACAGTTCCCCTTTTGTTTTGAAGTAAGGAAGGAAGCCCTAAGGTGGATCACTGTGACGGACAGGATGACATTTCACTTTATTTGCGCTCTGACAGCCATCTCACTCTACTGCACCGCTTTCCCCTTTGATGTATATTTCTGTGCACTACAAGGAAGGGAAACAATATTTGAGTGGCAAGACACGTACAGACAAGGTTCCTGAAATCTGTGCACTTGTCAGAACACGTGAACACGGAGGGGGGATGTGAACCGAATGCAAAATTAAAATCACAGCGAGGGAGAAAGAGAGCAGTGATATGCCTTGAGGTGGGCTTGGCTGGTTGAAGAACCCCAATGCCCAGGTGACAAGCAAGAACAGTTTTTTTGTCTGCCCCCCCTCCCACATACCTGTAGGCTCTAGTAAAAACAACCTGTCTCTCCATTTAGGATGTGTCCCGGTGCCTGTGCTTTTACAACACAGTGAGTGAGCGAGGAGGGTACATACACCTTGTGTTTCTGGCACAGTAGGCCGAAAAATATGCAGTATTTTGTAATGATTAATTATACAAATATTCTTGTTTTGTCATGAACCTACAGTCCCTATGTTTACTGTGAATACCTTAAGCTATCAGTGTAGAAATGGAATGTGTGTCCCATCTTTGTTTTCCATAGACCAACAGATGGCGTAGACCATAAATATCCAAAAAACTGCAGGATCAAAACAAAAAAGCACCCCTAATTTTGTTCCGTTAAAGCTTTTGAAATAAACAAAAAAACAATAGTTGCTAAGCAACTGAGCTATGTCAGAACAACGTCATCTCGCTCCTGGGTCCCAGGTGGCCAAGAATGAAACTGAAATAATCAGCAAACAAAACTCAAGGAGAAAGGAAGTCCTGTTTATAATTCCAAAAAGGCAACAACGCTGAGATCCAGAATGACAGTCAAGTTCGCATGGTTAAGTGGAGACTGAGCGATAGTCAAACATTTATAATAAGCAGGAGTGAAACAGCACAACCGGGCCTTGCCGAAGGTTATTAAACACATACAAGGTCACTGCATGACTGAATTGAAATTCTGGGATAAGTTTGGAAGTAGAAACATGAATGGAAAAGAAATTAACCGAGGAGCTGCATATTTTTAGTGAGCATTTTGTGTTGAATGAGGATTCATGAAAGCAATTGGTGACAACACGAGAAACCTCCAAAAAAAAGAGAAAAGGTAGTCTTCCAGTATTCAAGACATTCAATTTTAAACTTTTACACCAAACTATACTTCTTTAAATCAAACAGTGACAACCAAAAGACATATATTACAACCAGAATTTCCATTTAAGTCAGGAAGGGATTGCAATTGGAGTAAAATCTTTTTTAGCAGGACGCTAATATTCAATCAGATGTGTGCCTAAACCAAATTCTCAGCACGGTGAACTTGCTGGCTATTGAAGGAAGTGCTGATCAAAATTTCAAATGAACTTTTTCTAACTTTTTAAAAGATATTTCTTGTTAAAGGACATTTTTACAGGGTGGAGGTTCATTCAGGAAATAAAATTCGTTCCTAGAAGAAATGGCACTCTTTCAACTTGCACTGTAGGGAGATCGTGACATCACGTAGCGCATTAAGAATTCATTACCGCACATTGCAAATATGGAGGTTCTACAATAAATTATACGCTCATTCGGAAGCAGATACAATCAGTTACCTAGAAGAAACACATGGTTTTAATCAGACAATAAGTTCAGGGAAATCTACTGTGAACACACATCCTTTCATTTGTAAAGACATAATTTTTGTTCCATATTAAGTACAAATATGTTATTAATGTACTAGCTGCGACTTCTTAGTGAAAAGCTTAATCAAAATAATGCCCATCTGAAATAAGCAGCATTGTGCATGTGGTGTAGAGAATTACAAGATGTTATTTCATTCCAAAAATGCTTTTAACGTGTTGTCTGCCTAATTCATAGCCATCTGACATGTAGATAATTTCTTCTCAGCTTATGGTCATTGCTCCCTTCTTTTTTCCCCATTTTTAATTTAGCAGCTTGAGGCTTTGCTGGAGAATAAATACTATTAAAAAAAAGCACAGCACGCTGAAAGTCTTTAGCTACTCTGTGTCAAGTACATTCTTCAAAAATATGTGCTTAGCCTGAATTTAATGAAGATGGCAATATCTGTGGCCCAGCAAGGCCCTCTTCAGCTTACACCCAGAGGCTGTAACAGCAGAGGACCTCCTGGACCTTTCATGCTCAACTATAGTTGCTGTGAAAATTGTGGCGATAATGAATAGAATTAATAGAAATCTGAAAACCCGTGTTATTGTTTCTGATCACCATTGAACCAATGTGTCTTGGTGTGCCAGTGTTTCAGTGTGGATTTCAATAAATTAGTTTCTGTGTAATTTAATTTAAGCACTAGTTTTTTTTTTTTTTTTTTTTTTAAAGTGGATTTGAAATAATGTTTAAAATACCCTGGAGAGCAACAATGATGTCTGAACAAGCATGTGTCAGGTTCCTACAACTACAACACAGGATGAGCAAGAGGATTTGTAGAGATGACTGGAATTATACTGTATCTGCCTGATATGATGAGATGCAGAACACGTGATAGTTTGAATAACTGTTCAGTTTAGGAATGTCTGGACGGGGTGCCTGTTTCAATGGCAGCTTTAATGGAAAATTCAAATTGTTAAAGCGAAGGAACTTTTATAGCTCAGGTAAAGTGATTCAGAATTCACACTAGAAGATTAGGGTCTCATGTTCATAATATTGTCAGGATTACATAAATTGTCAGTGGGATTCCTCACTGGAGGCAAATTACCTATTTTATGGTCATGATGGAGAGTTCTGTGCGCAAAATATCTGAAATTTGGGATATTTTAAAGGGTCTTTTGTGCCTCAGAAAGGATGGCAGCAGGTAATGTCCCCAGGTGCAGCAGGTGGCGTGAGAGTTAGCACATAGGCTGCTCCATGGATAAGTAATAAAAGAAGAAGGCAATCTGGAAACATTTAAATGAAATGTGCAGGATTAGAAAAGTGCCTGTGCTGGGGTACACATAAAGGTATCTTCAGCTGACTTCCTTCTAGAAAAGTCTGAGCAGAAGAGCTGTTGGTGCTATTTGTTTATGTGCTAGTTAAGCTAGTTAAAAAGTGCAAAGTTCAGCATTAAAGTAAGTTCAATATTAATATAAGTTCAGTATTATTTTAAATTTTGCACTGATGTAAGTTCAATATCAATATAACATCACTGTTAATGTAAGTTTAGTATTGATGCTACTTTTTGTGAGCAGTCTTACAAATTTTTATTTATAGCCCTAAAATTTATAACTGATCGAAGAAAAACTACATATATTAAGGTCATCACCGTAACAACTGAACACCAGGGTAGTCAGGTAGAAACTGCACCCCCTACCTGGTGGATAAGGCATTATCTATCTATCTATCTATCTATCTATCTATCTATCTATTGCAACAGTTTTTTTACATCATATGCTAACATTTGACACTTCCTTACAGAATCATAAAAGTGGCTTTGGAGTAACTGGTGATGCACGAGCTGTGCAGTGTCACGATCGCAGCTTCTCTCCTCTGCAAGATTGGCTCTCCCTTGACTTTCCTTTGGATGCATTTGTCAGTCCGCTCATTCCTGGGGAAGAGAATACTTAAACCTGCATCCACTTTTATCGCAGGCCTCAGCACCGTGTCATTAGGAGGGAGTGGCCCACGTCCCTGAACAGAATGACTTTGTGGTAGGGCATCATTTCGTGCTCGCTGGAGGACACTTTGAATACCCCGTATGCACGATAGCGAGCGAGTGACAGCACCCTTGATGGGCACCATTTCTCTCAGGGATTTATGTCCTCAGAATTTTTCCAGAGGAACAAAGAAAATAAAACGTGGGCACCTAACCTGAGGGGAACTGCTGTTCTGGTGCATCAGAATAAAGGTCACCATAACAAATAGAAAACCTGTCTGTTGTTTGTCTCACAGTTTCCTGCAAGAGTCCAGATAGACCAGTTTGCCATTTTTTTATATCGTTTGAATGCGGCAAGCTGTAGATGGCACAGCCAAGCTATTGATCCCAACATGCGTTTTAGCGCTCACTGTGAGCTGAACAAAGCCTGCACAAAGCCCTTTTTGGCCAAGCGTGAAACTGCTACAAATTGCAACAAACCCCTACAAGCCTGAATGGTCTCATAATGGTTTCATACTCCTTGGCTCAGGCTTTCCTATTAGCGGAGCACTGCCCAACCATCAGCCTAGGCAAGTCCTTCTACTTGGTACAGATAGTAGGTGGCACCATTGTTAGAGCTGTTGCCTTGGAATCAAAGAACCTGAGATCTTTTTCTTGCTCCTGTTGTACTCCTCAGTAAGGTGTGCCTGACATGAAAGTGTTTTTGGAAAAAAGTGTCAGCTACCACAACATGTATTATTATTATTATTATTATTATTATTATTATTATTATTATTATTATTATTATTATTATTATATAACAACAATAATAATGCGATTGACATCCCTTCATTTTTGGAATGGATCTCCCTATTGTGCACAGTCATGTCCATCTCCTCCATCCCTTGTGCCCCCTCAGTTCTTTTCCAGCCCACAGTCCTCCTGCTTTGCCTGGCTGTCTTTCACATCTGCTCTGTAGATGGCACCATCCCCAGGTTTTTTTGGCCCATTTACCGCCCTCACGCTCTGCATGATTGTAAAAGGTGGATTGCGAGTATTAGCTATGATTTCAATTCAAGATAAAGCAGCAACAGGTTATTAAGCTGCATAAGTACAGAAAGCTTTTTATATATATATATATATATATATATATATATATATATATATATATATATATATATATATATATATATATTATCGTGTCCTCTACAGCTACACCACTGAAGAAAATGAATTCAGTTTCCCATAGATAACAAGTATATAATGAATATAATCTTATTTGCTTTTGTCATCATACTGTTAATCCTGTTTGCTAGCTTACTGTGGATTAACCTCCTACTCTCATTAATACAAATCCTTTTAAAATAGGAGGTCCTGTTACTCCGTATTTGTTCCGATAAATCATGTTTTTCCAACTGTCTGCTTCACAGATGCACACAGAACAGTGGTTTGGTCACAATGAGAACCGAACTTGCTTTGCACGTCGTTGCTTCCACTCAGATTCAAGAGGCTGTAAAAAGATTTTTGTCTTTTCTTTTTCCCCTCATGCACTCAGCTTTTTGCATCCACCACTAATACAGACCACTATTCCATCTTTCCACATGTCATTTTTTTAGGTGGGATGGGATCTTTTTTCCTGGGAAAAATGCATTTAGTATGAAAAACCCTTGAGCATAAAACTTTGATTAATGCTGCATCTTATAGTTCAAGTACTGTGCAAATGTGCAGTAAATTCATTAATGTACATTAATATGTATTTATCGATTTTATTTTGAGTTTTTTGGAGGGAAGTGTCTGTTGGATGAATAACGGTAAATGTCAATGAAAAATATTTAATCATTAGCAGACTAATAAGTAAAGAGAATGACTGGCTAAATCAAATATTACAGCAAAGTGGGAAGCAGAGATAAGTCTATATAGACAATCCTCAGAAATCAATTGGGGTTATTGCATGGTAATGGACGATCTATTTAAGAAATAATGGATTCTGGATGTGGGGTCATGTTCAGTGGTAGACGTATGAAACCCGATAGGTTCTGCTCTTTAATGGTTCATTTTAACAATAAAAGCTGTTCAAAAATAATTTAAAAAATGCATCCCATCCTTTGGCTTAAATGATTTTTTTCCTCCTCTTGAAGCTGGAATCTGTTCTAAACAACTGTTCAAAGATGGACGCTGTCTGGGAGACCACAGCTTTGCAGACACATTTGTGGTGTCAGACGCAAGCAGAACCAAGGAATTATCAGACTCGAACATCACTCTGCGCGGCCGTCATATTTCCCGTTTCAACGTGTTAATGAAATCCAGCCTTTGTGTAATTAAAAAGTCCCTTTTTTGGATATTTTTTGCTCCTGCCAACTTACTTTTGTCACATTTTAATTGGCCGTTGTGCACATTGCTGGGATGAAAGTCCAAGTTTGTTCAATTGAATATTTATTTCTGAGCGAGCGTCGCAGGAATTTTAACCATTTTAACTATCAGTCTCTTTAATATTTGTTTCTCCTTTTTAAATATTGTCCTAACAATCGCACATCCTTCTAAAAATGTAAAGTCTGTGATTTTAAGGGGGAATCAGTGATCACATTCCAGCCTATAGCACAACCAGTGCCACACAGCTCAGTCAAAATAATGAATGAATGAATGATTCAATAATTTATGGTCTAATATCACTTTATGTGAGGAAGGGGTGTCGTGAGTCCTACTTTAATCTCTTCTCTGGGGCCACCGTCACAATGCTGTTGTATTTAGGCGACAGCACAGCTCAGGATCCTGGGCAAATCATCAAGAAGATGACAAAAAGAAACAAATTCATTGTCTTTTCTGATACCGATATGACTTGCTTACGCTACTGTTTGACTTGTGTGGAAGGAAAAATAAAGTAACAGTTTGGGTGCAGAGAGAGTTACACTTTATTTTCTATAGAAATACACACCGGTGCGGGAGAGCCCCTTCTGAAAGAGAGTCTCCCCGAACAAAGGATACAGGGATCATTTATACAACAGCTCGCAAGGTATGCACCCCTTTAAAGTGTTTCCCACGTCTACTCTTTGTCAGTGTGACTTTAAACATTGTTGTTATAAGGAATCATTTTCCCATCCTAAGTGTGGTGGAGTAACTCCTGATTTAGGTGCCTCAGTTCAGGGAGTTTTGGTTTTATTACTCCTTTACATACCACCAGGGTCTGGCCTGGGTCTAAATGGACCATTCCCTTGACCCTTTTTCCTTTGCTTTATCTGTAGTTTACGTTTCCCTTCTTTAAGTACCCTCTTTTGCTTTCCCAGGGAACCTTCTTAAGTACCTAACATTCTAACAAGGCAGAAGTCCCAATGCTTTATAGCAGTAAGCACAATATGCTGAATAACATGGTCATAAAACATTCACTACGCTATTGATTAATACTTTTAACATAACAGAAACATGCATTAAGAGCTTAACTTCAAGAATTTCTCTCACACTTGAATGTACATTTTATTTTGCAGATCTGTTACGGGAGCTGAACTTTGCGATGAATGGACTCTCCATTTGCTCTGCTGCAGACCCTTAAAAGCTGAGAAGTCACTGCTCCTTTCGCCAGTAGAGGTCTCAGTCTCACCAAGTTACCACCATGTGTTCATACGCGTCCATGTGCCTGGTCTGCGTACGTTTATGTTTATTCATTCATTTGTTTTCTCCAAAGTGGTGTACAATCCAGAGTAAACAAAAGTGCATTTCACCAGTAGATGCAGAGATACAGACACATGAGCCTCAAAGTGCAATCCGGTACGGTTTTTGCTGACTCAAAATAGACCGGAGGCTGCATATCCAACTGAAAGGGGGTCCAGTTTTTAAAGAAGAACATGTAGTGAAACTTTGTGACTATTGTGAGGAGAGCCCATAAGAGATGCATCCTGAGGTTGTGCTCAGCTCTTCTGATGCTCTTTTCTATGTTTTGATTTTATCACTTCTACTTCTCAGTTTGCAGTGACACCGCTGAAGCCTGCAAAGATTTCCTTGCATGTAAGGAGGTTTACAGAATTGTTGGCTTGGTTGCCACTGTTGCCACAGCTGAATGAATGCATTACATACGTCTTTGTTCTTCTGCTTCACCGTAGGTTCATGGAGTTTCATGGTGGTCCAGGTCACTATAGTTGTGTTTTCTCTGGAAAAGGCACCTTGACGTAGCCTATTGTGACTGTACATCAGACCACAGACAGTGCCGTCAGGCTCATTCAGAAGGTGAAATATAATAAAAACACCAAAAACGTTAGCAAGACATGAGAGACCCTTTCTAAAAATTGTATTTGTGGGTCGGAAATTTCCACGGGGCGGCAGTTGTTTCGGTGTGCGGCTAGGCGGTTATTGGCATCTATGTGTAACACAATTAGTTCCTGTGAAAGTTGAAGTTCTCCTGGCAGGGGCCACAAACACGCTGTGCCCAGCTGGTCAGAGATGCTCAGACACTCTGCTACTTAATCTGGACTAATAAATAAATGAAGTGAGATAGAACCAATTTTGTTTTTTTTACTCATGTAAATTGGCAAATGAGTCCAGTGGGGTGATGGGAGGGAGGATCTCAGCCTTACTGAGGAGAGAACAAAGCAGCGGGAGGGAAAACAGCCCCTGCCATCTGCTCCAAGTGTGCAAACGCAGTCGTACCGCTGCATCCCTCACTGCTCTGTTCATGGGAGCAAGGTGAGGAAGGGCTGGCTGACAACCCAGTGAACACCCCTCACTCTCATCCTAGGGGCTGAAGTATGGGGTGGGCCAGGCTGTATCTAAAAGGCAGCAAACTGTGGAGAAGGCGGTTTGTGGCAGAAGTGTGTAGTCTGGCCGCTCGCTGGCTGCAACTGCAAAAGTTTTTCTTTGTTGTGCGCAGGGGTGGGAAGCCACGGTGTTCACCGCCCCACAAAAAGTATGTGCTGCTACTGCATAAAACGTGGACGTACGGTCTAGCACCAGAGGCGCCGACGGAAAATAAATGAAATATAGACGCAGGATCGAACGCTGAACTTCTACCAGCACCAGACCCAACTTTTCGGTTTTAATGAGCACTGCGGCTGCATCCCATAGCACAGAAATCATAATCCCCATAATTCCCCCCGGCATAAAAACCCATTTTGATAGTTTTATTACACGGCCGCTTATTGTTTATTGCACTGTGAATGAGTATTTAAGAACGAAAGGTTAATAAGGTAATGAGGCTGCAACAGCTCTGCCTCTCTTTGAGATTCACAGATACGGAGCAAAACGGCAACCAAAAACACAGAAGAGGGAGTCTAGCGCGCGAAAGGCTATGTTGTCCTCATTCACGGATGACAGTTAAACAATTGTAATTGTGCTGCGTTGCCGTTGCTGTTGGTTGCGAAATCGAGGAAAGTACTCCATATTCAAAAGGCTCAACAACCACCTTGAGACCCTATTAGTGCTACGCGAAGCATCGCACGTTGATGGATTGCCGCAACGCAAGCGGCTTTCATTAACAAGTGCTTCTCGGAGGCCCCTTGAACCCGGCGGCACAGCGCTTGTGGGTCACCCATTCATACGCTGGAGTAATACGCTTGCTAACAGAGGCAGCTATTACAACGCCGCTTCCAGCGTCATTACGACAACCCCCAGTCGGCAAGCGACCGACATGCGTTTACGCTCAATTTAGAGTAACGGCTCATTTGGTGAAAAAGTAGGCTTCTTGTATCCAACTCTCGTTTTCCTCATCCCTTCATCCATCAGTGCCTCATTGCCCAGCTCCGATGGGCAACCGGGGACGCGGGGATCCGGAAGGTGTGGAGGGGGTGGGGACTCGGCTCTTTCATTAACATCTCAGGACAGTTCATCACGGCTGCACGTTGGAACCCAGGTGTTGGAATCGTGCGGCCTGGGAGAGCTGCTGTCGCTGGTTCGGCTTTCGGTTTAAAGTTCCAGCAACCCAGTCTTTCACTTGTTCATGTTAATAATTCTGCATAAGATATCTTCTTTATCTTTCGGATGCTACAGTTAGGGGTCGGCACAGCGGATCAACCGTTTCCATTTCTTCCTGTCCTCTGCATCTTTCTCCGTCACACCCACCGCCTGCATGTCCTCTTTCACCACATCCATAAATCTCCTCTTAGGCCTTCCTGTCTTCCTCTTGCCTGGCAGCTCCATCCATAGCATCCTTCTCCCGATATATCCAGCATCTTTCCTCTGCACATGTCCAAACCAACGCAATCTCGCCTCTCTGACTTTGTCTCCAAACCGTCTAACCTGTGCTGACCCTCTAATATACTCATTTCTAATCCTGTCCATCGTCGTCACACCCAATGCAAATCTTAACATCAATTCTGCATAAGATATAATGGTTAAAAAAGAAGTTTTTGCATGTAAAAAGTTACAGTTTTTGATTTGATATGTTCTTAAAAAATTGCTGCCAAATGGCCTAAGGGGAGGGGTCACTGGGACTCAGCTAAAATCGAAGGGAATTTGGTGCATAAAATCATGGATGAGTCTCCCCCAGTAGTCAAAAAAGCCATAAAAACACACCCACTGCCACCGAAATCCCACACAGCTTACATGGCATGTTGCTGATCTGCCGGTGGGAACTCGAGAGCCTAAACAAGGCCATGATGAAGGATGCAGACAAACGCCAAACCGCTTGGGTCAAGTCTGAATGGAGAACAACTGAACTGCAAAAAGGCCGAGCTACCTGCCGTGCCGCGCTGTTTAGTCGAGAATTTCATAGCGTGACGCCTTTTTAGCTCTGGGTAGATAATGGAAGATGAACCCGGGGGATCCGGATTCCCCTTGTCGATTTCGCCCAGGAGGACTTGCTGACACCCATCAGAGCTTTACCTTTAGCAGGTGATCTCTGCAATGGGATTTTGTCCTGGGACTTGTGCCAGCTGTCCAGAATCTTCTCCTGCTTATGCATGCAGGTGATTAATTATTGATATGTCGGACCGCTGACTGCCACGGCCATCTGACTTGAAAAAAGTATAAAAGGAGGAAGAAAAAAAAACACCTCACTTGGTGGGCGTCTAAAGGGGGCACTTAGGGGTCTCTACGTGTCAGAGCGAATCGCTTCCACCGAGTCTCGCTCTGAGCCGACACCTGGACTACCTGCACCGGAGGGGGAAAAAAAAAGCAAAGACGCAGACCGGTAAGGACTCGTTTTTAGCATCTCCGTACGCGGTCGAGCGTATCCGTGCGTGGCAATAGTCTTACGACACCTACCCTGGAATTAACTGCCGGCAAACACCGGACAGGAAATTAGATTCATTCGCGAGTCAAAATTACGGACCGTGGCCTGCCGAACAATGACGTTTTTCAGAATAAAGTGCCTCGCGTAAACACGCCGCCACCTGACATTGCTCTCTGAACCCAGCCCGAGTATTTAGGCCCTCCAGTAACTAACCGCAACCGCATAGCACAACAGCATCCCGCTATGTTTGCCATCATTTATGTTTCATCCTTTCTTTGAAAACTTTCTACTACCGATGCTTTAAAATTCATTTCCGATGACTGTGATATTATTACCCCCGCTATGATAATTATAATAAACAACTTCACATTTTGCGGCAATGAAAAATAAACAAAAAACAAGCACCGAACGTCACATGTTTTAGTCTGTCAGGCTCAGATTATATAACGTTTTGAGAGGAGTTTACACTCGTACCCTTGTGCATGGATTGTCAGCATTGGGGTGGCACGCAGACACACGGGACAGGACATGTTCGCATTATTAATGTATTTGCATCCCAACAACCGCATTTCTGTTAAAAGCGATGGAGTTGACTTTGGTGGTCGATTTCCAGCCTGTGGGTTTGAACCTAGGTTATACGTGACTGTTTATAATTGGGTTACGGTTATGAAACAAATACAAACCTCTTAGCGGGAAGGAAATGCTGCCGCACCAACTTCCGAGGTTGAAACGAGTGGCCCGAGTCAACATTAGCGCTCTTAAAGCAATTAATTCAACACCTGAGGTCCACCTTACAGTTTAATGGAAATTTTCCTGTACTACGGCAGTGAATGAAACAGGGCCAGAAAACAATAGCACATTGAAGCCTATCAAACTGTGATATTGCAAGAATAATCAAAGTGGAGCAGCAGGAAACCTGGTGGGTATAGCAGCAGCCAAAGGACTTTGGTTCAAATGCGAACTTCTTCTGTAACTCCCTTGAGCAAGGTGCTTACACCGATCCCACGCGGTAAAAGGAATAAGCAGGCGAATCACAGCTCAGCACAGCTTTCTTAACATTGCAGCCAGATGAAGACGTGATTATGACGCAAGATTTACAACGGGATGTTTCAAGCGCGGATGTTTATTTAATTCTAAGTTTACGGACCGCTGTGTGCAGTACCTCAACAAAGGGCTTAATGGCAGTTCCCAAATATAAGTGTTGGGATGAATTTTTTGCAGAAGTGTGGTTTTAACAATGGAGAGACAAAGGTGTCTGGGTGACTGGAGAGAAGCTGGCATGCTGGAGTTTGCAGCAGCATGCATGGGTGTGAAGGTCAGGAGGTCCATGGGTGAAAGTCTGATTGGTGTCTTAAGATTCTGACCAGCTGGGTTCACTTGTGTTTGGGAGACATGGTCCATCCATCCATTGTTGTTGCCGCTTCCTCTCTGCAAGGTCAGGATGGTCCAGAGGCCATTCTGGAAGCACAGGGGGTAAAGTAGGACTCATCCTGGATGGGATGCCAGTCTATCATAGATGCGCACACACACTCATCCACATTTACACAGATTATTAGCAATTTAGAGTCACCACTTCACTTGAAACATGCATCTATAGACTGGGAGAGGAAACTCAAACTGCAAACAGAACTGGGTTCAGAACTTCTGCCGCATCCACAGCCGAGGCGGCGCGAGGTACCAGTGCCACCTGCTGCACCACTGTGCCGTTCTGAAGAGGTGGTGTTTTTCCCAGGTGCCTGTGAAAGGCTTGAGATCGCTCGCATTTTACAAACAGCAGCTTTTTTTCTGTTTTACAAACAGCCATTATGGCTCCCCCTGTTTGCTGCAGTGACTTTAAAGCAGGGTGATGTTAAAATTTGCGCGCTGAAAACTTGCTGACATTCTCCTGCCATTGTTCTCTAAGAGGAACACGGAAAAGATCCGTAATCTGTACAGTGGATTCATTAATGAACTGGGGGAAAAAAAATTGAGAAATATTCTTAAGATTTAGACCTGTTCGGAAATTTCCAGAAGCCATTTTCGACAGGGTAACCTTTAAAACAGTATGTGGTCGCAGGCGGCCATCGCAGCTTTGTCTGATCTCATCAATCATATTGACTTAAACCCCCGTCCCCCTTCCAAAGTGCTGTCGCAGAAGACACGATGAGAAGGACTACTTTTCTTTCTTTGTCCGTCTCGCACCGAAACACGGGCAGAATATGTAATATAATTAAGCTGCCATGTTAAAGGAAGCAAGCGTTTTGAACATTACAGGATTAATGTTTAATTGAAATTTGCTTTTTTTCCAGAGCACCTGGAACAGCTCTGAAGATGTCCATCATTGGATCCAAAAAGAAATTCCTTAAGCTACAAATTCATATGTCCAGGTCTGTCGGATTACAAGGTAGGCTGGAGGACAAAAAAAAAGCATTTGAAATCGAAATGACATCAGTTATGCTGTGTTCCCCCCAACACACCCACACAGAAAGTGCTTTTTTTGGGGATTTTAACTGAAAAGATAGACTGTTAAAAGAAAGACTTCTGAGGATAATGCGACCGAATGACGGACGATTTTCAAAAGTGTAATTTTAAGTACTGCAGAAGAAATGGTCGATAAAAGAAACGAGACCCCCCGCACCAAAAGAAAAAAAATAAAAAAGAGATGTTGCCTCATCTTTTTGGGTTAACTTTGCTGACGTCGGACACAAAGCACGATGGCCTCCGCGAACTCCTTCTGTATCACAGGGTTCAGCCCAAAACTTGAAGAAGGCGGAACTGAATTTATTATGAAGATGTTCAGATGAGAGGACATGCCTGTATTACAATTCTGTCTACTCCACAGATGTGTCTAGTCTGCGAAGTGCCCCAAAAAAACCGCAGTGGCCCGGATATAAGAGGACCCCCATCTTTTCCAAAATTCATTTTTTTAAAAAGGATTGTGGAAAAATAGATCTTACTTTTAGAAAGGAAAATCATAGTTATTCTTTTTTTTTTGTGTTTTCAAAATGGAGTTTTTGGGCTTGCCATCATTGAACACGACATTCCTTAACTTTGTATTTCTTGGCTGCATGAGAATTGTTTGACACCTCTGCTTCATCGATCACCGTTATCTTAAAATTGGTATCATAACTCCTTCTCAGTCCTTGGTTAATTTGGCCTAACTTTGAGCTTCTTTTTTCCAGCAAGTAGCGTTGCTGCCTTATGGCACCTGGAGTGATCGGGCATGAGTTCAAATCGAGCTCAACCTGCCTGGAGTTCACATGTTCTCCCCATGTCTATATGGGTTTGATTCAGGATCCATACATGTCAAAATAATTCATCTCCCTAAATTACCCATAGAGAGAGTGTGTGTGTGTGTGTGTGTGTGTGTGTGTGTGTGCACTACCAACCTGCAATGGACTGGGATACTTGCATAGCCTAGGTAGCCATACCTAGACTCTGGACCACTGTAACCTTATTTAAGTGGTTAATAATAATGGATGGTGAGAATGAATACACGCACGCACGCACGCGCACACACACACACACACACACACACACACACACACACACACACACACACAGTCTCCTTACAATAAAGCCCAGGGTAAATAATAACCATATCAGTTTAATCACCTGTTCTTAAAAGCTAAAAGTGACCCTTAACACAGGAATTTATACTGATTTGCTCCAGAAGAACATGCAGCGGTGATTCAGAAGGTCAGCTAAGCAACATATCATTTATAGTATGAAATATTAACTTGCAATTTTATCCTTTTCAGTGCATATTCCAAATAATTATTTGAAACATGACATTGCTTAAAGGAAGCGGCACATCACTGTGAAGAAATTCAACTTTGTTGCTACCATTTTCATTCAGATGAACCTGAGATTGTTCACCTTCAATGAAATTACAGGCCACGTCGCAGATTGGTTATTGATCGGTCCAAGGCGCATTTGTTTTATGTTTAAAAAACAAAGTTGACAAGGGTTTAACCTCTGAAAAGGTAATTATTATCGCCAGGCAGTCAGCAATAATTAGACAATAGCAGACCGATCGCAGACCCCTGAAGCGTCATGATCTGTCAATTGGATGTCATCGCAAAGGAAGAGCGACAAACCCTGGCTGTGGTATGGTGAGTCAAATGGGCAGCCAAGAGGTAAAAGTAAATGATGTGTTTTACTGCTTTTACTTTGCCAGCAGCTGCGGTTCAGCGCCAAAGTGACATGTAACTAGTGTGGAAAGTTTTTTAAAAAATTACCTTTTTTATAAGTCTACGGATTCCAGAAAGTGCAGGATGATGCTCCATGCAAACGCGGATGTGCTCACAATAAAAGGGGAACGTTAACCTCCTAATCTGTGGAAGAAAGTAAGTTAATGTATGGTGAATAAAGGTAACTATCACCCACTTTTATTGTTTTTAACAACGCATCAGAAAGGACATTCCTTTACACGGTGTGTCGAGCAAAACCAACTGTCCGGCTCAGCATTTAAAATGACTCCGCTCCTCATGTCCGTCTAAGCCTATTTATTAAAACAGTACAATAAATATTTAAGGACCGTCATGCACTGCTCAAAACTAGTCCATTAAAATCCTTTTAAACAGTAAAACTAACAAATGTAAATGTAAAACAATAAAATACCGCAAGACACTACCCAGCGACTCCAGTGCTGAAGAGGTCCGGTCCCCTGGTCTGTTCCCAGGGTGCTGCTGTAAAGCGAAGCTACCGTTAGCACGCATTTCAATTCACAAAGCATCTCCCCCTATTCAAATTCTCAAACAAATAAAACAAATGTACAAAGGAGCAGATACAGGGTTATGAGTGCTAAAATCATGTACAAACTGAAATAAATTAATACAGCACCACACGTGTTAAAACTACCCTGCACTACTCTAACTAAATAAGACATATTTACACCAAATAACATTTTTAAAATACATACACAGTCTATTCAAGGTTGGTCATACGTTTAAATATAATGCATCAATGAAATCAATAATTAATAAATAATAAATGCATTTGTTAGTTTACTTTCAACAACACCCTACACTGCCACTAAATACATATACTGGGAGTTGAAAAGTGCCATTGAGTCATTTTTGAGCCCGGGACGACCACTGATATGGTTTTCTAGGCAAGGAGGAACAGAAGAGGTCTGCTTTTTCCTTCTTCCAGCACATTTTCCCTCAGAGGAGTGCAAACAGAGAGGAGAACCTGCAAACCCCACACACACCCCTGAGCTGGACCTGAAGCCCAAATCAGGCAAGCAGCCCAGGAGCTGTGAGGCACCAGCTTACCCCATTGTACCACCACATAAAAACACTTAATGCTCAAAAAAAGCAATGCGCACTGCACATACACCAAAAATAGAGGCTACGGTGTCCCACATGCATTAAAAGATGTGTTACTTATCCAGGAGGAGGAAATACTGCAGCAAGCTGGAGCAACAACCAGGAAAGACCTTTCCACCTCTCCTTGGCTTCCGAGTAGCCTCACTGTACAAGATCCTTCTCCATCCTAAACGTGATTTTCGCTCAGATGTTTAAGTAGACATCCTGGGCTCCCAAGTCTGCCCCTTTTTGGACCAACTGGCATCTTGCATTGCACAGCAGAGGCTTGGTCTTGCCGATCACCAGCCACATCCAAACAGTCTTTGCTTTCTGAACACAAGGGTCCCATCCCCTCAATACTTTGTCGTGCGTCTAAACCATTTGCGCATCAGTCTTCTCGCACGCCCACCTGAACCTCCAACACACTTTGAAGTCAAAAAAGAACAGATATGTAGAATTTAGTCCCATGGTTGGACTAGATCTTTCAACAATGTGCTATTACAGCCCAAGATTGTCAAGGTTTTTCAGCAATGCATTGTACCAATCCAAAGTTGGAAAAATCCTTACAGAATTTATTGTTTAAACTGCAGTGCAATGGCCGCTTCTGATCAAAACTTTAAAAACAGAATGCAATCTCCATTTAACTAATCATATGACATCTAAAACCGATAGGCTGCACCAGCGATGATTTAGGTGTGTCATAGAACAGGGGGTGAATACTTAGGCTATCAGTTATTTTGTGTTTAATAGCTGTAATAAATTTAGATCAAATTGGAGACATTTGTTTTCGCTTTGACATTTAAGAGTCTTTTTCTGATGATCACTGTCAAAAACCTTAATTAAATCCACTGTGATTCAATGTTGTAAAACAATAAAGCATGAAAAAGTCCAAAAGAGTGAATACTTTTCAAAGGCACTGAATGTTTATCTCCAAAAATTAATTTTTAAATATACAGTATATATATAAATATATAATATAGATATACTGTATATATATATATATATAAAACTTTATTTCTGTACAGCCTGTCTGAAGCGGCTGTGCCCATTAAGCCCCGCAGCACACCCACCCCCAAAAGTGTAGGACACATGAAACTGTAGCAAGGTACATTTCTCCTCACATGAATGCCACATAAAAGCTGACCACACATCTATTTGCACAGCGAAGCATGATGGGAGAACCGCAGTTCCTCCTACGGTCATTATTGATTTACATTGTGAGAACTTCCTGGTGCAAACAAATTGTTGAAGTTTACTTTAGGTTGTTGTGGTAATGCTCAGGTCATTTTGTGTGAGCGTCTACTGTAGCTGACACTCATTTCACACTTTGCTTTTTGCACCTGAGTGAAAGGCAGGACTGACTCACGGCATTAAAAATCTCACCCCGTGTTTAAAATTCGGATGTGAAAATGCACACGCGATGGGGTCAACCTGGGATGCAACTGGCAGTGAGAAGACCCAACGCTGGAAGTGACCGACAGGTCAAGTGTGTAAAGCTGCCCAAATGCTCAAATAGACACACAAACAACTGCTCCGGCACTCTTATTGCATGTGATGGAGCACACGGGATCTATGACATTAGACACCTTTTGGTCTTCACAAATAACATGGTAAACATTTGCCAGCAATCATTAATGTTTCATAAAGGGCACCGGGATGCAACAGCATAAATTGGAATATTTTAAAGCGAATCTGTGCTTTTGTCGTACACAATATTGACTGGAACATAAGGCAATTTATTTTTCTGGGAATAACATCTGAAAAAAAAAATAGGGTGGTCTTATATTCAAGGACTATAGCTGTAAAGGTCATATTCTGTATAACACCAGTAGGTAGTGTCACTTTTCCACTGGTGTCAATTATCCACAGAAATGATCAACTGGAACTAGCAAGTGTGAAAAACAGAAAACCTCGAGATGGTCTGGAAAAAAGAAGTGCAAAGTTAGGCCAAATTAACCAGGGACTGAAGATGCCAATTTTAAGATAAAGGTGATCAATGAGACAGAAGTGTGAAACAACAGCCAAGCACCCAAAAAAATATAAAGTTACAGAAGATGGGGGTTTGCTGGGTTCAAAGATGGGGAGCCCAAATGCAAATACGGTAAATATGAATAAATAGGGTTTTTCAGTGTAAAGATAAGCTACAATTTTCCAAAAACCTTTTTCCAAAAATGATATAAAAAGGATATCTTTGTAATTAGAATGATCTTATATTTGGGCCAACATGGGATGTGTTTATTAGTTGCATAACATGTCCTATGTCACCATAACTGTCTATGCTGTAAATCATGCGTCAGTACGGTACACCACAGCATTAAGGAATGTATTTTCCAAATGTTACCTTCAGCACTTGAAAAAAATGCAGTGCACTAAATTCCCCCTCGCGGATTCAGCGGGTGACATTTTTAAGGAGCAAAACCCATAATTAAAAAATCTGAACATAAAGGAGATGAGACAGGAAAGGGACATTTTTCTCTCAAATGGAAACACAGAACAAAGCAGCGGGACACTTTGCTCGCTCGATTATTTGTGCCACAGATAAGTTGTCGCACGGCTGAATGTCTTGCCGAAAATTCGCCCGTGCTTGCTGGACGCATGCATGGTCACTTTGTTTCCATAATCCTAGAAGGGACACCTTTTCAACAGATAAAAAAAAGAATTATCTATTCATTCATTAGTCATTCGAGTTGGACTAATAAAAGAAGGGGATAAGTTGCGTTCTCTGTGTTCAAAATGTTTGTACCTCTTGGGCGGTGTTTCCCTTTCGTCTTCTGCAGTACCTACCTGTGATCCTGCAACCTGCTTGTCACGATAGTGTCCCTCCCCCACTTTTGGTGACAGTGTGCCACAAATGGCTCTTTTGAACTTCAGAGTATCTGACGCTGAATGCTTTGCTTGTTTCGGCTCGCTCGCTGCACAAGGCGAGCCAGATTTTCCCCATTCTGCATAATCATAGTGTTGTTCCATGATGTGCTTGAAGGATTACAGACATCAAGGGTAATTTCATCTATTTTAACCACATTACATGAAAAAAGCTGTACATTGCGCCGTGAATTTTGGCTGTTGGACATAAAAACCAATTACAGCCTATTGAAATGCATATGAAAAAAAGCAAGCCTTTTTTCATTTCTCAGTAAACACGTGTGTTGAAGGACTTACCGAACGAACTTACTGAGGCTGCATTAAAAATGTTCATTACGGGGCCTTGGTGAAATAAATCCAATATTTAGATAAAAAAAATAAGAAAAGAAAACAATGCACGATTGAATTTCGCACAAAGTAGCTAAACATGTTGTAGGTTAGATGGACACTTTCATTTCCAGTGCCAAAACCGAGAGAAGATCTTTTTACTTTGTGTCCCGATGTTGCCGTTGAGCCCAGAGAAGATGCAATAAAAAGTTTGAAGCTTTCTGTATCAGTCTGGAAACAAAGATAGTGAAAAATGTATCGCCATACCTCTGTGTCTTGATAATTTATTTACTGTTTCAGTGTTTATGAATGAAGGCTCGGAGGTTTGAATAACACATGCAGTGCTGTGCCCATTTCTCATTTGAAATGCTGTGTTCTGCACTTGTCTGTTGAATTTTAAAAAGTAAGGAGGGGCAGAAGCATGGGGATGACATCAGATCAGATTTTGGATACTGCTCGCCCGGTCGTGTCAACCTCAAAAAGGCAAGATTTTGACATTTAAATTTCTGCGCATCTAAAAATCTCCATGACTTTTTTTTTCTTTCTGAAAATGCTTACAGTTCATCTTGGTTTTCACAGCGCAAGAAACTGTGTCTGAAGAGACCCGTACAGTGTCACAAATCTTTGAAATATTAATCTAATTTATTCAATCAGATGCTCAAAATATTAGAAATTTTAGAGAAGGGATTTTATGCTGTCAGGTTTTTGTATCGAACTGACTGGAAAGCACCCCGCAATGGACTGGCATCCCATCCAGAGCGTCGCTTCGCGGCCAGGTGCCCCGTGATTCACACATCGACTCTTCGCCGCAGACAACCGCGAAGCCGTAACATTCTGTCCGAAGAGACACAACGAAATGTAATCTGAAGTAAGCACGACAACTAAAAAAACCGAAAAAGATGCACCGAAATGTTGAAATTTCCCTTCATGAGTTAAACTAATTCTGTACTTTTGTTCCTGAAAATGCCTGTTGGTGGGAATTACCCAGGGTGCACCTCGAGTCTGTTGCAGAAAAGGCCTTTTGTAACGCTGCAGAATATGATAGAGCTACAGCTGCTGCTGCTTCCAGGGTGAAATCTGGTGCTTAATGCTTTGCCAGTTCTCATTCTGTAGGAGAAAAAGGAAACAGTACAAGCATTTGATTAATAATAAAGTCATCATCTATTGGAAACATTTTTCATGCAACTTGTGTTCATCGATCCAAAGCAAGCATGCTTTTAGCATACCCCGGCATGTTAAACATATTAAAATTCTCTGCAAGATCTGTGGGTTTGAATATACAACTGAAGTCCTTGGAACCGAGCTCCAACTAAATTACTTTGAAATATTAATTTCTAGCGTACAAAGAAGATTCGAGTGTTTATATGAATACATTACCCATGCACACAGGAATTCTTGGGACTATTTCCACAGCAAAAAAAAAAAAAAAAAAAAAAAAAAGATAAATGTGGGAGAAATCCCATGGTCTTTTTTCGTCTTTGTTCTGATTCCTGGTCTTGGTATAATAGCCTTAGTCTGGATTTTGCCGAGACGGCTGAGCCAAATCCTGGCACGTGTACTGCAAACAAAGCTGCGCAAAAGCGAGTCTCGCTTTAGTTTGGTTAGTTAACTAGTTAACTATCCTTTACTAATTGTCCTTTTAGTAAACACGCCGTCAGCTGTCTTGGTCGACTCGAAGAGATCTGGAAGGATCTGCACGGCCTTCTTCACGAGCGACATTTATAAACGTCCTCAGCAAACATCTAAAGTGAATGGGCCGTGGTGTTTGTCTGCAGCATCTTTAGTAAATATCCAGGGCGCAACCTCTCCCGTTCGCTCGGTCGGAAATCCATTTGGAACATCGGCCGCTAACAGCCAAATCGCACCGAGTTAGTTATCAGCTTTAAGGGCGCCGCCACCCCGTACTTACGGCTTCTCAAGGTTACAGCCGAATGAGAACATAGTAATTAAACATAACCTAACGTCCCCCTCCCTTGTCTCGTGTTCAAGGACCGCATAGTCACCTTCAGCCCGGTGCATCTCACATTTCATAATGCAATCTCCTCTCTGACTTATTACGAAGATTTTCTTAGGGCTCCGGGGCAATGTTTAGCTTTTCAAAGTCACAGAAGCATGGCGGGAGGCCCTAGAGCAGCTCCTGTTACAACAGGTAGCCACAGCGTGGCCCTTGTAATACCAAACGAATTCGATCGTGCCGCAGACCCCGGCCACCAGCGGCCTCCAGAATTAAACACCTGAAGGAGGCGCTTCATCTGCGAGTAATAAAATTTCCGACAGGCGGGGCGAACATCCTCCGTGCGGATACCTCCGTGGGCCTCGGCTGCATCCACAACATGTAGAGAAGGCAAAGGCAGAGGCGGCAATAGCACAACAAGTTTCTCAGGTGCCTACCGTCGGGGAGAAGCTTTTGCATCTTAAAACAAAACAGAATTAAGCAGCCAAACAGACTTGCAACTTGCAAAACTAAGTGGCACTCTGTTTGGGCCCGCAAATAATGACAGTTGCGGATCGTGCGTCAGGACCCTCGAAAATCCTCATTTTCCCTCTGGAATCTTATAAATGTGTCCTCCGGTGTGACTGCAAATTGCGAAATAAATAAATAAATAAATAAATAGAAAAACAAAATTTGCAGAAAAAAGGAAAAGAGAAAAATCCGAGTCCGTGGCTTGTTTGTGGCCTCTCGGCTCGCTCAGATATGCATGACAAATATCCTTTTAAGACAACAGCTCATGCACTTGTTTTGAAATCATTTGAAAATATTAAACTGTTATCCCTTATGTGTGTCTGATTTCATAAACCCATTCATCTTTTGCATCCCTTTACTGGATCTGCTGAGAGCCTTTTCACATTACATTTGGATTTGTCACTATCAGGAAATCCATAATAGTGGACAAAGTGGGTTAATAAAATAGGGTGCCCTTAAGCTTTGTCCTTGCACATGTTGCCTTTCTTTACCCTAAAATTTGCACATTTTGCATTGGCCTTTGTCTGTCAAAGTCAACTGGACGCCAAGTTCTAACCTCCCCCTGTCTTCACCTCCCCTCCCTGTACCCTGGTACAGTTAAGGTGTCTGTTGTTGTCAGATGTCAAACAACTGCTGTGTTCAGCCCCCTGTTTCCTTTTTGTTTGGCACAAAAACACTGAGGTGCATGGTTGCAGCACACAGAAGGCAACCGGATAAAGTTCTTGTGAGCAGAATTCCCTTTTGATGCAAATGCGGAAGCAAATGCATTCAGGCCAAATGTTAAGTATCTTTTAAACAGAATTCAGAATAAACCTTGTTATAATTTATTACGGGTATAATTGGGCATGGGAACAATCCCCTTCCGGAAAAAAAATTGTCTTCACGTGTTATTTTCGAGAGATGCCTACTTTTTAATGGTTTCGAAGGGAAGGCAGACGGAGAGGCCAAACTGATGTTATACCTTCGTGAAAGTCCTTCCTGGTGACCACACTTCCCCAGCACGCTGCCATGGGCAGGTACCTAGAGACAGGTGGGCACAAGATGTCAAACAGAGCAAGTGGATGCGCTCCTTTCGTGGCCCTCATCTGAGCGAGGAAGTCAGCAGTGGCTGCTACAGAATAGGTTTATATAGCCGACCCCTGCAAGGTCGGACATTTTATTTAAACACATATTGTGTACGAGAGTGCGATTTAGATCGAGTAAGACTTTTCTTATTTGGGAGAAGTCTTAAAGAAGAAAATCAAAGTGAGGAAAAAAAAAACGCATCTCCATTGCCTATTTGTGGTAGAATGCCGTCTAGTAGGGAGAAGTGACGGTTGCTGGATTTCTACGTCTCCTGTTGACGTGGCACACAATCCCACATGCCGCTGTCGCACTTACTTGTTTCATGGAGCTTATTACTGCGCCAGTGCCGATTCAGACACCGCAGAGATTTTACTGGCGGTGATTTTTTTTTTTGCTTTTTGTTTTTGCTGTTCCTAATTTAGATCTTGTAAAACTTTGGACCCTTGCCAAGATGCCGTGGAATTATTTCACGCTAACTGGAAGAATTAGAAAGAACGGGAACAATGGAAAGGGAAGCTGCGGAGCGCAGACAAACAGGGACCATGCCAAATACTGAATTTGCTCGAAACAAATTCATCGAATTCATGCAATTCTCTTTAACACTTTATTGTTGCTGTTGTTATAGACAACGGGATGTCTATAACACAATAGTGTTGTGTGTATTTTAACATCACTACATACACTATATGGCCAAAAGTATGTGCAACCCCTTGCACCGAACTGTTTCAGCCGCACCCACACAGCATACAAACACATTCTAGACAATTCTGTGCTTTCAGCTTTGTGGCCACAGTTTGGAGAAGAAGTTTCTTTCTTCAGCATGACTGTGCCCCCCCCATGCACAAAGTGTGTTCCATAAACACAGGGGTTGCCCACGGTTGGTGTGGAACAAGTTGAGTGGCTGCACAGAGCCCTGACTTCAATCCCACTAAACACCTTTTGTGATGAATTGGAATGCCGACTGCGAGCCAAGCCTTCTTGCTGGACCTCACTGATGCTCTTTTGGCTGAATGTGCACAAATTCTGAAAATCTGGTGGAAGGCCTTCCCAGAAGAGTGGAAGCTGTCAAGCAGCAAAGAGGCAAACAACTTCATCTTAATCCCCATGGGTTTGGAATGGAATGGGATGATCAACAAGCAGATATGAGGGTGAAGCTCAGGTGAGCACATTCTTTTGGCCGTAGCGTGTTTGTTACCGGATGGAACGGCCAAAGTGGCTGTTGACTGCTTGTTAACCTGGTCTGGCACAAACAGAAGAATCTGGTTTAAGACTAATGGTGCTACAAAGATGCTGCCAGCTTTTTGACAGTAGAAGCAAGATATCAGGATTTTGATTTAGTTTTGATTATCTTTTTCTGTTAAATGCATGCTTATTAAACCCTGATAAATGAAAGCTTGCCACAAAACTTTTATATTTACAGGCATTGGTTTCACAACAGAGCCCTGTCCTTATGTACATGACAATGATGTGAGGCAGAATAATGTTACTGTCTTCACGTACAATAAATATGAAGGACTAGCTCGGCAGAGTTATATATTTCAAGGTTTTTAATGTAATATTTGCTCCCCAATAAATTAAGCTTGTTTTTTTTTTTTTTTTTTACTGGGTTGGACAAATTTAGCATTATAAGTTTAAAGATGAATCATACAGATACTCAGTCAATGGTTTAGCTTACTATTAAAATATTGTCCCCAACTAATAAGAAAATGTACATTATTTTTTTAATCACAGCCACTGTGGATTCAACATCCCATGCCGCAGTGCTGCTTGTCTGTATTGCACCTAAACAGCGTCGCCACTCACCTGTTGCAGGTTAAGGCGAGCAAAGTGGGCCGACTGTTAATGCTCTTAGACGGTCGGTTACGTCTCCCCTCTTTAGGCAGAGACAGGTGGCTGAAGATCGATGGCAGGTACGAAGATGCCGTCGGCTGTTTCACATCGAAAGAAATTGTCACGTTTAGACTTTATCGTAGTTATCAGACATCTGGTCGTGTTATCTGCACGCAAATTAAAACAGTGGTAAACAGCAGCAGGATTTAAACACTGGTGTAACAATGGAGGCAGCCTAAGCGCAGAACAAGGTAAGTACATGGATTTAAGCGATTATAGTGGGCTGTGCTGTTAAATTCGGCTTTCGGAAATTACCGGATGCATAGTTATTTTCTCACAGATTGGCACGCGCGCAGGATGCAGCTTGGACCTTTGCAGCAGCTCCTCTATAAAGCGTTACAGGGCTTGGGATTTTCACAGTGAGGCCTTATTTAGGCTAATAAGTACAGAGAAAGGTGACAACTGGGACTGATGAGGGTGCCACTCCCCACTCCTACAGTCCCCAAACTCCAAAGCCACCCCGGTTATTGCAAGCAGCTTAGTATACAAACCTAGCATTGTAAATTGCCATATCCAATGATGTCAAATAAATGCTAAGTTCTTTACTTACATTTATATCATAGAAGTATTAGCGTCAATGTAGGGAGAACGCATGCACATGTTTACAAGCGTAGGGTTTCTTTCCATAGTTTGGCTGGTGCAGGCCCCCCTCCTCCATGCCTCCCGTGCAAATACTCAGATCAGGTGAGTCACGAATGTCCCAGACAAAAGACTGCTCAGAAGATGGACTCCTCTGGTTTCCTCTGGGAAAAGGCATCATTCTGTGGCAGGGTTGTTTGGCAACACTTTCCTCACTGTCCCTCCCACACCCTCACCTCACCCCCTAGACTGTGCCAGAAACAACTATTATGGGTGGTTTGATATAATAAGCATTGATGTATGGAAATGATCCAGTTATATGAATTCTCAGCATATGCAATGGTAGAAATCTATTTTGTCTGAAAGCGGAGCTCCCGTCTCAAACATTACATTTCATATTTACACCGTGTCCACAACTACACTGGCCTGCTCTGGTCAGCCAAAATGTCTTGCAGTGCAAGAGAGCAAAGAACTGCTGCCAGGGGGGTTAGCCATGGTGCCAGTGAGTTTTATCTAGCCATGTATTTATTTTATTGTTTTAATTTGTTTTGGGTACGTTTTCATGAAAAGCAATGAGCGTGACTTATGTGTGATGCCGCTGGACATTTTCATCACAGCGGTACCGCTGACGTGCTTCACTTATGCTGTAACAGAGTAGATGTTTTGGGACTGCAGATCTTCTGGTCCTTAGCCACTGTACAGTACCACCTTTTCCCTGCTACTTGCAATAGATTTTGGGAGGTAACACAAGCCTTGTCTAAAGAAATGGCAATAATATTAAAGCTCTATCTATCTATCTATCTATCTATCTATCTATCTATCTATCTATCTATCTATCTATCTATTAAATGATGCCTTTGTCTAAGGTGACTGACAATACTCAGTGTGCTCCATGGTCCAATTCAGTGCAAACATACATCACCCACACAACAGAAAAATGCATTAACTCACTCACTCACACATATACACATATACACGATAGGCATTACAGAGTCTCCAGTCTTTATCTTAAACATATATTTTTGGACTTTTGGAGGAAACCAGGGCCTCCAGAGGAAATCCATGTGGACATAAAGAGAACATGCAGTGGACCAGCACTACCCATGGTGCAGCTGAGTTGCCAGGAGATACTACATGGGCTTGACTGAAGTGACGTGAGTCACTAACCTTTTGGCCACATTGTCCAAAGTGCCATTTTTAGCTCAAGCATTTCATTCCTTTTTGCAATGCTTCCACAGGGAGTATCGGGCCATCAGACATTCATTAAGATACTCTTAACTAAATTCAGTTCATACATTCATTCATTCATAACCCCAGAGGGTGCTAAAATATCTCCAGAAGGAGTTCATTCTTCACGCGCAGGGACCTCACAAGCTCTCCGGGAGCTGAAGTAAGACTGCTAATGCGCAGGATCACCGACGCTGGCTCTGGCTAGTTGTGTCTCCAGATAATTCCAGCACTTTCTCCCTCACTTCAGACAATACGAGGAAGTGCACAGGTCCTAACATCTCTGAGCAACCCGCCAACCTCCTTGGTAAATCTACTTTCATAAGTTAAACGCAATGACATCTCCCAAACCCAAGCAAATGGACTGCATGCCTCAGAAATTCATTTGTTAATTAAATCCATGCTGCACTTTGTTTTTCAATGATTCTTATATAAAGATTTTTTTCCCCCTCATCTCCTTGCATGCACAGCGAAGGAACTCACTTCCTCGGCCAGTTCGGCATCCACTAGCGGCAAGATGTTACCGCACCTTATCAAATTTTCAAACCCTAGCATCTGGTACTTTTTGGGGTGGGAGGACAGTGGCCGGCGCATCGTATCTCATTGAAAACAAAGGTCATATTCGCTTACAAGCTATGAAATATTCAACATGCAACAAACAATGTGGTGTCCTGCCTTTTCCCAGTTGTTTGGAAAAACACATGGCTGTGTCCCCGACTTCAGACTACCCCCTAGAAAACTTTCAGCTATGTGCAGAAAAAAGAAAACAGGTTAAATGAGGAAAAATGAGAGAAGCAAAAATACATTTTAAATTAGAATTGATTCAGATTATGATAAGTTTTCATAGTTAAGAGCCGCAGCTGAGATCCTGGCGACTTGTTTACGACACGTAAAATATTCTTCAGGTAGGAATGACCGCTGGGGCTTTGTGTTATTGTTATGATCAATCACAAGTATTATTCTTGAGTGGATATCGGCAGCGCCGACACACATTGTCAGCTTTGCCTCGTGCAGCCTCAACTGTTACTGCTAATAAATTTCCAGAAAGTATAATTTTTCAGTGCACATTTGGAAAACGGATTATTGTGTGGAAGCGCAGGAAATGTCCAAGTAATTTTATCAATTTATGGGCGAGCGACACATTAAAATGAGCATTTTCAATGGATGCCTTTAAAAAGGATGAATCAGCACGATGAAAATAAGTTATATGCGTTCGTGCATAAACATATTGAATATTAATCTCAACAACATGTACAACATTCGAGTTCAATCGCACAGAATCGGCTTTTGCGTATTACATACGGAGTTTGCCCATCACCGAGTGTGAAACACCGTAAAAAAAGGAGAATTAATTCCTAAAACCATTTTCACCGTAGACGGAGCAACGCGGCACAAAGCAGCAGATCGTGTGTAAATAATGCATGCGTGCGCTCACGAAAACAGGGTGTCCTATGAAAGCACTTCTCAATCCCGGTCGTGGAAGGCCTCTGTGCATGCACGGTTTTTTTCCCGCCGAGCTCTTAAATAAATTGTCTTCATTAGGTTTCCTTTGAGTAAGTCTCACAAAATGCGATTCCGCTGAACCGAGTTCAGCTCCGGCGTTTTATCTGACTGCTCTGTGCGCGGCCGCACTAACTGAAATTGCTGTTTCGTGCTAAGATTTGCTTGCTTCGCTATTTGCGAAATTACGCAACTTAAGCGAAAGCTGTTTTGTAACGTTTTTCATTTTAAAAGAACAATAGCGTGCTCCCTCCTCCTGCCGATGAATTTAAAATCCCAAACAAAATGCGTCGCGGTTTTTAGTGCCCGGCCCCCCCCTCTCCCGAAATATACCCTTTCGGCCTTACGGGTTTCCAACAATGAATGCGGCCCGTACCAGTTCCCCAGTTAACGCATCTGAGCTAAAATGGGCTCGCCATTCTTTTACTGAACAGGTCAGCCAAGGTTAATTCATTGCAAGTTCACTCAGAGTGAAAAACCAGTGTGTGTTGGAGATTGGCAGTTCCAGGACCGGGAATGCAGGGCTTTATCAATAATGCGCTGTGTGAGAGTTTGAACTGCATCATAAACATAGTCACACCATTAACAGTGTGTTCATTTGGTGCAAATATGATGTCAAAAATGGTAGAACGGTTAGTGTTTACCATCCAAGCATTTCAGGTTCCATACAGAGATGGGATGACTGACCGGATACCCTACTGCAATTTCTCATTTTTGTTATGGGCCAATGCATCAAGGGATACCAATAAATAAGTCAGTCCATGTAAATAAATAACTGCATAAATGGTACGATAAACCGAGATACGGGGCGACAAGGTAAGTAAACTTGTAAAAAACACTGTGGCAAGCCATGGGCAGTGGTTGTCGGTCCAGATCTTCGACGCTTGTTTTGGCGCACACTGTATGTCACTGAACACCAAACTTTTTCTTACTTTATTTGCACCGGTTGAATGCCAACTGCAACTAGACCGCAGCATTCTGGATCACTGCAAGTTTGCACATTAAGCTAGAAATTGCAGCAGAAATTTTGAGGAGAGTTTGATAACAAAAAATTTAGCAAGCACTACAATTATATATCTATCTATGAATGATTATTTAGATTCAAGGTTCAAGGTTTATTTGTCATGGGTGAACAATACAGCATAGCAGTGTTGTCACCATGAAAAGTTTTTGTTTCCAGGCATCTCAGTAACATATATATATAATAAATATGTAAATATGTAAATAAGGTATAGAAAGTTAAATAATAAATACTGAAATTAAGAAAAGGGAAAATAAATAAATAAATAGGGAGAATAAATAAATAAGAATAAGACACGAGAATGTACAGAGGAAAAAAAAATATTAATTCATATTTTGGTTTAGATATCTTGGCATTTGTTGTCTAAACACCTTTGCCCTGGCAATCCGTTTGGTAAAAATCTGCATAAATGACTGGGAAGTGCTTGATAAAAATTCAAAATCTGCCTTTGTCTCTGAAAACAGGCCTCAGCTTTCTGCAGGATAAAGTGCAGAGCTCCTTGGGAAGAGTGATATTAGAGGAAGTTGTACAAATGTCTCATTTAGCAGCGAAAAAATGGATCAGAGATGCAGATAAAACATTCAGATGGAAATTCACTTGTTTTCGGAATGACAGAAACAAATTGGAAGAGCGCATTTTTTCACATCAACATTTTTAAAACCGTACAGTCGAACTGAAAAAAAAAAGTGCAGTATTGCACAGCAATTTAAAAGATTTAAGGGTTCTCGGCTGCTTGGGCCGTTCCCAAAACAGCCTCTTCAGATTCTGTTCCAGCAAACAGGTATAATCATTGTCCTCTTTCCGAATATGACAGATTACAAAAATGTCTTTGCAGATTGAAAGCACTGAAGTAAGTAAATATTGTAGCCGTTGGACATGATTCTATGCTGTAAATCAGCAGCAATGGTCGCACAGGAGACTCCTTGACCCCTATAGATTTCCACACAAGAACCGATTATTCCCATCACAGAATGCACATCACACAATGGCCTGCATCTGAATCTGATTGCATCCTTCTAGGTTACCATGGTGACATCCATACCTTGACGTATGCTACCCTTCAGTAGAAGGTGCGAAGCAAAGTTTCCATTCTCTTCCAGGCACAATTGCCCTGGAGAGGTCAGCAAGGGACTGAGTCTCTTTCTCTGGATGGACACATGGTGATGAGGGTGGTGGTGGTGGGGGTTGTGGAATTCACCTACCAGCTGAAACCCCTGCCCAGCTTTACCCGAAATATGGCACCAGACTGGCCAGAGAGCACAATAAATTCACAATAACCGCACTAAATACTGGACTAAAGCTATGCTCAGCATCTCATTTCATTGCTCTTGTCCAGGCTTCCTGATGTTTGCCTTTGGGAGGTCAAAGAATAAAACTGATGCCTAAATATTGCCCTTGACTGTCTACAGAATGGGGGTGTCGCCATTAAATGGCATCAAGATGAACCACAATTAAAAATGTCATAGTTTCGAAACCATGAGAATTTTGGTGTTGTGCACTGAATTATTTTGTTAAATTACATTTTTGAAATTCATTACTACTTTTTGTACAGATATTTGTTATGGTTGCTTGTGTGTGGTATTTGATGAGAAGGGGTTTGACCCCTCAGAAATATGGGTGGGTTATTTTATGAGAGAAAGATCATCTGGACCTAGAATTTAGAAACTACAGTAAAATTCTTTACCTTTCAGGTTGCCATCAAAACTTCTGTATTTGTAGTTAGTTGCACATGTGCATGGGTGTGGGTGTGTGTGTGTCTGTCTGCAGTGTGCCAGCTCTGCTGAATTTGACTGGCTGCTCCAGCAACACTTTATTTAGCCTATAGACAGATACCAGACATCACAGCTTTAAATCCACCAAAAACTGCTTTAAATCGGTAAGGTCGGAGCATTTCAGATATTTGAAAAAGATCATCATAGTGGCAGAAAATGACAGGTATCTGATTTCCAAAATGTTAACGTGCAAAACAGCTGCTGGCTATGGTTTAAACACATCTAATCTGTTTCGGTGTCTTTGTGACCACCATCCATCCCTCTAGATGCAAGTCAGTAAAACATAAGCTAGCTATACAGTATATTAGCTGTCTGAAGCTAGGGCTCACCCCGGCTAGAAGAGATCACAGCGGAGCAGCTTTAATGTTACTTTAGTTTTTATTCTACTTGATTTTGCAGCTATTTTGCTTTGCAGTTATACATGTTTTTCCTCTCAGAGGTGCTCGACACAACTCCATCCGCCGGCCCTGATGAGTAAGGGCCCTTTTTCACTGACACGCAGTGAGCAGATGGATGGTCCGAAACTCTGACCTCCGAATATGTCCATTTACCCGCTAAAAATTATTTCTTGGCATCCAAATGGAATGCATCATATGAAAGTGATTGAATAGTTGATGATGACAGTTTTTTGGTTCATGTGCTATGCTAGAAATATTCAGCAGTCTTAAACTCTGCTACTGAACATGCGGTCTAAAAGATTTGGCATATTGTATTACTTATTAATTCAGTTTAAATCTAAAACTACCTGATCCTGCTGCAGATGCAGGTCGACCAACTGCTGACTGTTTAATTCAAAATTTAGCAATGGATTATTATTGTTTAATATATTAAAAGTAAGCTATCGTATTTTGGTTTTTAGCAGCAGCTACGGTGAATTCTTCAATGTGCCTCCTTTTTCCTGGCGTGTTCTAATAGTAAGCAGACATTTTATTTGCTGGGTCAAAAGAATGTTATGGGAAAAGCAAGGAAATGTTTCATTTTGCCACGTTTCTGTCTTTTTGTCTTCCAGGGGATCTCATTTACAGTCTACAACGGCCCCCATCTCTTCTGCTGCAGTGTACGTTCCTCTATGCGTTCTACCAGCTGGACCACTCTGATGTACGGGGCTCCAAAGGCAGATGTGGGACTCTGAAGACAGCGAACCTGGTGGTGTTCACTAACCGCTACATCTCCTTTGATCTTTATCCATGCAAGCCCTTCCAGCGCAACCAACATGCAGGAAACCCCTAGCAACCGCTGCACCGGTCCAATTAACCCACAATATATTGCTCATTGAAAAATCATGACATTCTACACCATTATCTAAAACACTGAAGCAGACATCACCTGGTCAGGAATTTAGCCTAGACTCCCTGTTTGTCAAGCGGGCCTTTCGTATAGTTAAGGCTCGGAGGAAAGCAGACAAGAAATAATGAAAAAACAAACGTTGCTTATGTCAATAACTTTGAAATAAATCTTGTCAATTGCAAAGTATTTCTGGCCTTAATAAAGGTATTGTGTAGCATTGCTTTGTACGGATATACACTATATTCATTTAAATTCTCATTATGTTTATGGCCTATTACCAGAGCAATTTCATGCCTATTGTTTTCTACCTGTCTTCCTGACATTATAACCCTAAAAATGCATTGGTTTGCCTGAGGATAGGATAAGACACGATAGGCACTTTATGGATCCCTGCGGGGAAATTCACAACATCCCAACATTGCCTGAGGGCCAAACTCTGCAAAAGCAAATCCCATTAAAAGCATTTACATACTACACGGGGACCGCAAATGGAATAATTTCCCTCCAGTTTTTTTAAGGAGCCCGTTGATCCTCAGATGCGGCCCAAAGCGGGAGATCCCCTGCCACAGAAACGGCTAAAGTCCATCGGAGGAAGTGTGTTGGTACGCACGCTGGAAGAATAAGGCGATTAACTATCGCTGTCCCGCACAACCGATGGTAACTGTTGCTCCGATCTGTGCAGCCAGCTCACCTGTAGCTCATGCATCTCCGCTGTAGGAATGAAGGCGCTGAACTCCATTCGCTGTTGAGTCGCTTTTCTCTTCCCACGAATGGAAGGCCGCAGGCTCTTAAGGGACACTCATCTCACCAGAGCAGGAGCGAAAGTATTAAAAATGAGAGAAAACACTCATCTGTGAGGACGTGCAAAGTAATGCTGAACATTAGCATCAAAATAGTCTTAAACAGCTTGCTGTAACTAATGTCCCGTAATACATTTGACTGCTTTCTGTGTTCAACTGAGCTTAGCCTTTGGCTTCTGGAAGGAATTTGGCTCGCTGTCATGGAAAAAAGCTCCATTTCGGATGGGAAAGTTATGCCAAATTCATGAATAAGAATTGCTTCAGGAAGCCAAGATGGACGTATTGTATCATCTGTGCATGTGCAGATATTACTTGATGTAACCACGCTCATGTAGTTTGGTATTCAAATTGCTTCTGCTGAGCTCCGAAGCCGTACGCAGCGACCGTGCCTTTTGGTACTGAGCCTATGCGCCAATGAATGCAGACTGTTTTGTGGAATCGTTGAACCAGTTTAGCCCTGTTTATTTGCTAAATCACATATGACAACAGCATTGACCCCAGAGTATACAGGCATGCATCTCTGCCCCTGTTCTCAGCATCCTAGCGATGTTTATGTATGGCTGTCACGGCGTGTTGAGTCGCTGGGTTCAGTCTGACACCTGCGCTGCACAAAGCACCCACCAAAGCTTCAGCTCAATGAAGGCAGCCAAAAAGATGATATTTTAGCCAACGGTGCTCGGTGCTTTGCCAATTCCGCCAACGGATTCTGAACAGAGAACCTTGTAGAGGTCGGGCCAGAGGCCCTGTTATCGAGCGAGGCTCCCACCTTAAGGCGGGGAAGATCTGGTGAGAAGTGGGTCTTGGGGTTTAGGAACCCCCTTCTGGACCGTAGGATGGCACATTTACGCGAGAGACGATTCAATCGATCACACTTGATTTTTACACAAAGAACAAGCAAACACTGCTCTGGTGCTTCAGTGGTGACAATAAAAAGAATATATATATATATAAAAAAAAAAAAAATCTTGGATTCATGTCCAGCTTTGGAAAATTTGGAACGATACCAGACCCTTGCTTTGCAGTCAAGGAGAAAGTGGGGGTTAGCTGCTTCTTGTGTTGGTTTTACGGTCTTATCGGGTCTGAACGTGAACCACAAACACCCTGAATAAAGAGGAACCGCTTGCAGGAGTACGACTGAATTTATTCAGCGCTCTGCCATCAAATTGCTAAAGACCCCGGACGTCCTTACACGCTTTCACGCCAGAAACGTCAAGCTTTTAAGACAAGAAAAGAACAGAGAAGGACAAAAAGAGCCTCTTTTACAAATTGAGGAAGAAAACAATAAAGTTCATTTGAGACTAAATCAGTCAGCGACAAAACAGAATGCTTGTTTTATTTTGCCTCTTCTCTCGGTAGTGTTTTATTTCTAATAGCCATGCATTTGAATGCTTGAAATGGTAAACAGATTAGATGGAACAAAGGGTGTGGGGAAACCATGAAATATTTAAGAATGTCATTTTTAAATTTTGAGACCTTGCATGGGATCTTTGATCATTTCAAAGGCAGTCTGCCTGACAGGAGAACAGAAAGGGAAGCAACACATTCAAGGGGAACAGAAAAGCAACACATTAATTTAAAACATGCAATTCCCGAGTAAAGGCTGGGACATGAAAAGATTGAAAAAGGAAAGAGGGGGCACACTACTTTCCAGAAAGGTCCGCAGCGTTCGCTCGCAAACGCCTGTAAGATGTTCTTAGCAGATTAGGCAGCGCGCACTGTCTATCGATGACAAACTGCTATTAACTAATTCAAATGTGGCAGAGAAACATTTGCTGAAACATGGATTTATTTTTAAGCAGAACGTGAGAATGAAATATGTCCAGGTCAGTAAATCTATATTAGATCATCTCTCAGGGTTTTAAATACATCCAACTGAAGAAAGGTCACACTTTCAATGGCAGATTAGAAATGATTTACATCTTGGCTTTGGCTTCTTTCCTGGTTTTTAGCTTCGACTGCCTTAGTTTTTCACTCCATGGTTGTTTATTATATATGGATATGCATGTATATGTATATTCTTTCATTTGCACGTGACTGACACCGTGTAAAAATTTGACTTACGTCAATAAGTCCGCTTCTTAAAATGAAGGCCCTTGTAAACTTTGTGCTCAGATTAATGCCATGGCAAAAGATTTTATTTTTTTTTTTTGTTTGAAAGTTGTTATAGAAAGTTGCTGAAAACAAGGCCTTGATGCTTCTCATTCTGGTTTGTGATAGATGTGCGGGTTGGTAATTCCTGCACCGGCTCGAGTGGCGGGGCCGAATTTCACGAATGATTGAGAATCCATGATGAAAGCCTGAATGGGTCCCTCCAGGTGGTTAAGGAAACGGCGCCCAAATAAAGGATGTGTGACCTGTGCCGGGGTCCTGCCAAGACGCAGAGGTGTAGACCTCACGCACACCCGGCTCTGAGGATTTTCGCACAATTCCACAAGCGTCCACACAATACCTCGCGCTTCACGACGGAGGAGTGGATTGATAGACGGACGGCCACTTCATACATTAGGGTGAGATTTTATTTGTCGAGTGTTGTGAGGCCAACACAAATGCAGTAGGTTGGATGCTTTTCAGAGCTGTCAGAGAAACAGACAAAAAATATTAAAATATTTGGAGCTGGCTCAGCTGGCGTAAGTAATGAATATCAAAATGCTCATTTACGAGGTGAGTTATTCTGCCGCTTTCATGTCTGACAGATGTACCGACCTCAAAACCACTTTTGTGCTATTTATTATTCCCTGTTGAACAAGGTCACCTTAAAAACCATGCTATACGTCTGTAAATGAAGCAGAAACAGATTTATTCAGACTTACTTTTTAGTCTTAAGTCAGAGGGTTATTTTTTTTTTTGCAACCTGGTTCTTTACTCAGTCTCATATGAAAATAGAGATGATTCTCACTACAGAAAAGTTCAGCATCCTGTTGAAAAGAACTTTAGATGCAGTTAAAACTGCACTTGTTTATTGGACTGCTGAACATAATAAAACCATTACATTTAGTTTACACAGCTTAAAGATAGACATAGCACAGCTAAGTTGCCATATGTGCACTATAGTAATGGAGGGACCAATAAAGAGATCAATAATGTCATCGATGATGATAGTCAAATAGCAATACAGAAAACACAAAATAAGCAATAATAATGAAGATTCATACAAAGAACTGAAACTGAAAATGAGTAAAATTATAATAATATCAGTGCAATAATGTGCGACTCCCTTTGATGTTTTCCACATACAGCTGCGGCCTAATGTTTCCTCAGAATGAAAATGACACAAGTATTAATAAATGCTGAACTGCTAAAATAATATGTCAGAAAACAGAGAAAATTTCATTTTAAGGGCTTGGAGGTACTATGGCTTTCAGGGCCACTGACCGCTTTGCAGGTCAGGGTTATAAAAAGCAAAAATATGAAAATAAAAAATTTGAAAGTGTTAATTATTGTTTGCCAGTTTCCACCTATGGCTTGCAGACAGAGACCTGCACCTTTGCGTGGATATACACACTTTTGCCAAGAAACTTTGGAGCCGGTTGCAGCTAAAAATCTTTTGAAATAGAATTCTTGTTTTGGAATTACTATCTGACATTACAGTAAAACAGCCCAGCATTCTTGTAGTGGATTGTAATTAAACTGGAAAGAACAGTGGAGAAGAAACACTGTGTCGTACTAGATATTCTAAAATGAGCAAAAATTGACATGCTCGCAATTAATCTTCGCTACCATACATAGTTCACTGTATTACATTTTTCTGAACTTTTCACAGAAGCGAACGGGGCTTCCCAGAAAATGATTCCTCAGCTGTTTCTTTGTACATAAACCAGCAGATCTGTAATAGCAAAGTTTTGTAGCATTAATTAATCTGTACAAAAAACCCCTTTTGCAACTGTGGCTTGGTGTCTGTTCTTAGGAACTCTATGAACTTTAATAAATGATCTTTAAAATTTTCCCTCATGCCATCTAACATACACTGATCAGCCACAACATTAAAACCACTGACAGGTGAACACGGATTATCTTCTTACAATGGCACCAGCCAAGAGGTGGGCAGCAAGCGAACAGTCAGTTGTTGAAGTGGAGGTGCTGGAAGAAGGAAAAACGGGCAAGCGTAAGGATCTGAGCCACTTTGACAAGGGCCAAATTGTGATGGCTGGACGACTGGGTCAGAGCATCTGCAAACCGCAGGTCTTTTTGGGTGTGGGGTGTTCCTGGTAATGCAGTGGTTAGTACCTACAGTACCAAAAGTGGTCCAGGGAAGGACGACCGGTGAACCGTGGGCTCATCGATGCCCGTCTGGTCTGATCCCACATGAGCTACTGTAGCACAAATTGTTGAAAACCATAATGCTGGCCATGATAAGAAAAAGGTGTCAGAACACAGTGCATCGCAGCTTGCTGTCTATGGGGCTGCGTTGCCGAAGACCAAGCGTTCAGAGTGCCCATGCTGACCCCTGTCCACCGCCGAAAGCACCTACAATAGCCATGTGAGCGTTAGAACCGGACCATGGAGCAATAGAAGAAGGTGGCCTGGTCTCATGAATCACGCTTTTGTTTAGATCGTCTGGATGGCTGAGTGCGTGTGTATCAAAGAGATGGGAGCAGGATACACTATAAGAACAAGGCAGTGTGATGCTCTGGGCAATTTTCTGCCAGGAAACCTTGGGTCCTGGCATTTATGCGGATGCTACTTTGACATGAATTGCCTACTTAAACATACTTGCGGCCCACGTACACCCCTTCATGGCAATGCTGTTCCCTGATGGCGATGGCCTTGGCACACTGCAGAAATTATTCAGGAATAGTTTGAGGAACATGACAGGCCTTTCAAGGTGTTGTCCTAGGCTCCAAATTCCCCAGTTCTCAATCCAATGGAGCATAAGTGGGATGCGCTGGAAAAACAACTACGATCCATGGAGGCCCCACCTCGCAACTTACAGGACTTAAAGGTTCTGCTGCTACCATCTTGGTGCCAGACACCACAAGGCACCTTCAGAGGTCTTGTGAGGTCCATGCCTCGATGAGGCAGAGCTGTTTTGGCGGCACGAGGGGACCTGCACAATATTAGGCAAGTAGTTTTAATGTTTCAGATGAACGGTCTGTGTGTATGTGTATTAGATATATACTGTTTCTCATTTGTTTAGCTACTCCATTCATCCATGAAAACTTACAATGTGACAACAGTTTACCTTTTGATACACATTTTTTAATGCATTCATTTAGAAGAAATAACTCAGTCAAGAATTCTAGCAGAAAGAAGGGGATTTGAACCTATAACCTTCACAGAGGACGGCATTTTCTCAAACCACAACTTGTGTTGTCTGATCTTCGTGGTCGTGATCTTTGGTTACATAAACAGTAAAAGGTAGCCGTTTTTGGTTTTCACATGTAAAACAAAGAGGTGAAAACTGACTAAAAATAATACAGTTTCCCTCTTCATAATTTTACATTTGAATTAATCATTTTCGTTTCTGCACGATAACTGCAATGGCAGGATGGCGTCTCTAAGCTACATTTTTAAAAACCTGTTCCAAACCACAGTATTCTTCCCTCTTTACTGGACTTTACCAACACTGTGAGTTACTTTTACTGTCTTTTATGTGCAATTAAGTTGGATGACAGAAACAAGTACTCATGGTTTTTGAGAAATGACCTCATGCAGGATCTGCATTTAAAAAATTGGTTACCACAAGTTTGCTGTTGGAAACTTTATTCAAGAATATTGGGCTACCTGTGTGCAAGAGATTTATCTTTTTTTTTTTAATTTTATTTATAAAAGTCTATTTTTAGCACTCTTACGTGCGTACCTTGAAATACAAATGTGTTCCTTTAGGAGCATTTGCTCCCTGGAGGACATCAGCAGACGTAATCATGCTGAATAACTTTAACTCCACTTTCCATTGCTTGCTATTTGTTTAAAGCTATTTTTTATTTTGTTGCCTATTTGAGATTCATTGTTACTCCTACGTTTTAACATCTGCTTTCGTCACTGTAATGAACTTTATCAAGCGGAAGTTATTTTGCTATCCTACTCTGTCTGACTCTTAAAATGCCATAATAAGTGTCAGATTTGGGTTGAGGAAATTACACATTTCCAGCTGTGAGTGGTGGGTCAAACAAACATGGGGGACACAGTGAAACTGACAACCACCTGGCCTGGGAAATAAGGCTGGATTTATTTAAAAATATAAGCAAGTTGATTTGAAGAAAATCATAGTTCAGTTCTTTAAATGTAAACAGTTAAAAACAGGAGCCAGAATCTTTTCAGTAACTTCTTGTCTTGAGAAGGGTCATGGGGGTCCTGGGGTCCTGGGGTCCTGACCCTATGTCAGAAGAAAAGGGCAAAGCACCAGCCCATTACAGGGCAGTGTTACATGTAAATTCATACACACTGGCCAATTTAGGGTCACCTGTTTACCTGGACAACATGTCTTTGGACTGTGGGAGAAAAATCCTGAACCTGAGGGAAATCCACATGAGCCTGAGCAGAACACCCAGATGGACTGAGTCACATTGTGGCTGCTGTGATCTATACCCTCCGTGCACAAATGACAGGAGATCCTGACGTGATATAAACAAAGCATTCAGTAGAGAAATTTGTGCTGCAGTGGGGAAATTTCATGAAAAGGTGCTCCTGGTCTTCCACCAGGCTCTCCCCACAGATGTGGGATTTATTAGCACTGCTGCTGTCAGAGGGGGAGAGAGAGGGGGTGGTGACCGTGTCAAACGCAACCGCTGGCAGTGGTCCCACTGATGAGGTGGTGATCGCCAACAGGCCCTGGAAGTTGAGACACCTCCCAGCCCTGGTGATCTGATATGATTTTGGAAGCTACCCGAGGTGTTACATCGAGCACCGCTATGCATCACAAAGTCATTCTCACACAGTTATCAAAGATCGGGGTTTTTATGTGGAATTGAGTTAATGTCAACACTTAGCATCCTACTAAACGGAGTGCCTCCAAAAACTTCTGTCCTCAACTTGGGTTCTTGGTGCTGAAACAAGTGTGTCCAATATCCCTGTGATTGAATCCTTCTATCTGACTGGTTGTCCTCCTTTTTGTTCAGCTTTCCTCAACATTTCAGGCTTTAGTATGATTTCTCCACTATGTGTCCAAACAATGACAACTACAGTCTTGTCATTTGCGCTTATACTGAGCGTTCTGGTCGGATTTGATCCAGTATCTATTTTTCCGACTTTGCAGGACATTCTTAAAAGTCTCCTCCAGCACCACAGTTCAAAGATTTCTTTCTTTCACATTCTTCTAGCGCTATGGAAAATACTACTGTTTGAACAGGTGTAACCTTTGTTCTTGTGGACACATTGACATGTTCAAGCACCGTTTTTATATCTTTCATTCAATTCTGCCAGATGCTTGTCTTTCTTTTATCCCTTGACTGCTAAATCCCTAGTTGTACACTGCTGACACCAAGAGACAAGTTGTCACTACTTCTATGTCTTCACCATCAACACTTAAGTTTGCTTCTGTTCCCTCTGCCATGACTTTAGTTTTCTTCCGATTTAATCGTTGCCATTTTTGGTCTCCATTTCAGCTTTTAAAAAATAGGATTTTAAGGTATTCATTTTCTGTTATTAATGTGGTTTCATTCCCAATACTGGAGACTGCTGATGTCTCTTCCACCAGTTTTGAAGCCACTTTTTTGTTCTCCTCTCATGCTACCTTACTCTGGTTTTACACCATTTGTTGCTGTCTGTTATATGGATTGATGCACCCTGGCCCAGGAGGAACTGTATTTCATTCTCTCGTATATATACATGTGTGGAATGACAATAAAGTGAATCTTGAACCCTGATATCGTGTTCAGTGTAAGCATGCAGTCGATAAATTAAACATAGGGCTGCTTTTCAGTGCTTTGGCTTTTGCAATTATCCATCTCATAAACGCACTGCTGTCTCTTGTTGTGTGGATAGAATAGGATGGATGGAAAAGAACTTTATTGATCCCCGCAGGGAAATTTGCCTGTACAGCGGCTGGACACACAAGGCACGTAACATAAAGCAGTAATAAAACACGTTACCACCCCAAGGCTGTCTAGGGGCATAGTGGATTGTAAAATAAACTGTACCAAATTATTTGTAAAGGAATTGACAGAACCACAAGTAGTGTGCAGCAAACAAGTGCATACACTGTATTTAACAGTGATAATGCAGTACAATTACAAAACAGACTTAGATATGACAGTTGCAGAAAACAAAAAGACATCTAAGAGATCTAATTCTTTATATTACACAACTAGCTTCACAATTCTGGATATATCGGGAGAAGGATGCTAGGGATGGAGCTGCCAGGCAAGCGGAAGAGAGGAAGGCCCAAGAGGAGATTTATGGATGTGGTGAAGGAGGACATGCAGGTGGTGGGGGTGACGGAGAAAGATGCAGGGGACAGGAAGAAGTGGAAACAATTGATCCGCTGTGGCAGCCCCTAAGAGGAGTGGCCGAAAGAAGAAGAAGAAGAAGAAGAAGAAGAAGAAGAAGAAGAAGACACAACTAACTTCACAACTGAAAAAGATGAAGGGTGTAAAATCCAAACAAAAAGTCTGCTGCGGCCTAAAGGCACCGCTGTATACTAGCTACAAAACAACAGAACATGATAAACAACAAAAAGTGCAAAAGTAACCACCAAAACAAATAGCTGTAAAGTAAGGCAAAAAGGGCATAAAAAGAAGAAATAATTTCATTCATTCCCAAGCGCAGGATAGTCCTCCTCAGTTCCCCCGGAAGTGCTCGAATCTTCTTGGAAAATCCCGCCTCTTCCAGTGCGCCAGCCAATCGTGCTCAGCTTCCAGGGTCGGTGATGATGGATGGATGGCTTATCCATTCGCAACCAGAGGGAGTGAAAAATAGGAAAAAAAAACAAAATGGACACACCAGTGAATGTAACACAAATGATAAACAACAAAAGCGAAAAACAAAATGCATAAATAACAGAGCACTAAATATTAACTGATATATATGTATTCATGTACACATTATTAAAGTTTAACATTTTACTGGGAGATACCGGCCCTCAATATCTGAGATGCCTGTCATATTTACTAACCAAAATTGGTTTTCATATTGTTTATTATTAATTTAGCCAACACTTTTTTTGCTCGAAACAAACTATCCTAATTAAGCATTTATAAAGCAAGATAAATTAAACTAAAGCACTTCAAGGAACAACAGCAGGTAGGATTTTACTGTGGGTCTTTACTGCTACGCGGTAATAGTTGAAACAACTGCTTGACTTGGAGCAGATGTTGCATTTTGCATTTTTCCCTCAAGTTTATAGGAAAAGTTTACAGTTTACAACGTTCTTGGCTCTTTGTTCCACAATATTTCAAATTTGACAAAGTTCTCCCTTAAAACTTTCACTTGTACGTATACAAAGTGTCCTCAGTGGGAAAACATTGCTTATATTTATTTGATGAACCACCAGAATTCATCCATAGAAGGAGCTTGAGGCTTGAGGATGAGACCGCACCTTGCACCTTTGTTTACAAGTTGTGTCCCAGTTAATAAAAGCATTGCTATATTTAAATAAATGGCTGCTATACTAAAAAATTAAAAAAAAAAAAAAAAACACTCCCATGGAGGACATAGACAGCACAGAGCATGTAAAATTATTTTAGATTCACTGGACACCACTGTAATATTTCTAAGAGCTGTAAATGTTAACTGTCTGTGAACCATGAAAAATGGTTCATGTTTTGGTGACATAAATCTAAAGAAACTTAAGTATGATAATTATATTTTCTTCCTGGGGGATTAAGATAAATAAATTGTCATGTCTACTGCGCAACAACTTGATTCCCAGGTCTGACTGCGAAACAAGTCTAAGCCGATCAAATTGCGTCCGCAATGTTTATTTCACAAAGCGACAAGTAAAATTAAAATTCTGTTTGCGGAGACTCCTGGTTTAATCGAAAAGCAACGCAGGGATTTTGCGCTACAATATGGCATGTGAATAGCGGATTGCATGGGGGAAAACAAATGGGCTTCATCTGTGGTGTGTGTAAGAATGGGGAATTCAGCTTCTCGAGTCTTAACAACCCAGTCTTCTCCCACATTTTCATTTAGTTATAGGGAAAAGTTGCAAATCACTTTTATAAAAGGAAAGCTGGAAGTAGCGCACCTCAAATCTGACAAATCCCAAACGGAATTAGAATTCGGAGGTTAAGGTAAATGCGCCACTAAGACACGTGACAACAGGTATGGGTTTTGTCACATAAATACCGCAAGGTGTGAAGCATAAGAAAACTCCCACTCTTGTCTTACATAACCTAACGAAACAGCACAACAAAACAACCAGCGACTTCATTGCCCAGTGCGCGAATATGCTTTGATGACTTCCTCCTTAAAAATAGAACCAAAAGCTTACTGTACGCTCAACAACAGCAAATTTGGCACAGGTTAGGCCATGTTTTTGTGTAATATGAATAGACAAAAGCGCTATTATACAATACAGCATCACGGTTACAATACCTGCCTGCAGTACCGCTCGCTGCTGAGACATTTCATAGTTTGACTTCTCAGACATTATTCTCAGGCTACCCTCCTATAAATAACTACTTCATTCCGGCTGCATAACCAGGAGTTACCTTTGGGAGAAAATTGCCTATTAGTTGTGTCGGTCTAAATGAACTTGGGCAAAATTAAAAATGGAAATTAAACTAGAATGCCTGATACATATTTATAGGTAGGCACAGAAATAGATATACATGTATTTGTGCAAACCTGTTTAAATAAAATGCAAAACAAGCTTCTCCTGTTGCTGCCAAGGGCACACGCAAAGGCAGGAGTTTAAGGTAAATTAGTCACTGCAGCCAAAGCCTGCGATTTTAACTGAAGGCCAAACTGCTGTGGGCTGAGAGTGTTTTTGTGAGCGCAGAGCCTTCTCACTCAAGTATCTTTATTAGCGGAAAGCTTAAAAGGCACTTCATTCACGCCAAGTGCGAACTAACATTGTGCTTTTAATTAAAAAAAAATAAAAAATAAATAAGCAAAAGTGTTGGAGATGCTAGCATTAAGGCCTTAGCAATTATTCCATTTGTAAATATTGATTCAAACATGCAGTCTTCGGACATTTGCAGTCAGACGCACAGAAGATGAAGCAAAATGTTTCCAAATGTCCTTGCAATAATGCAAGGATTACGTTTATTTTCCATATTTTCTTGATTTTTTTTTTTTTTTTTTTGGCTTGAATTTTTGCCTTTAAGTTTAGAACAAACTTATTTCACTTGACTCCTAACAAATCTGGTTATAATAGCTACGAACAAAAGAAAGATTTAAATAAATGGATATTAATGCACACGGTCCCTTTTAAACACATTCAGCAATTATCTTATGCTAGCTAAGCTGAGCCCAATTTGTCGGAGTTTAGTAAAATGTAACAAGGAGATAATTTAATAAAAGCAAGCTTTAAGTTATTGCAATCTATAAAACCAGACAACAGTAATGAAATATATACTTGTATAAAACATATCAGCTTCATTACTGTGACATTGCTACATTATATCTATTAATACATAAATTAGCTCCTAAAGATCTTTGCGATTTATAACCTCTTGGCCAATATTTGACCACAGCAAATGTAACAGACCGGGCGAGAATATCACTATACACGTCGTTGTTTTTTGGGTAATGTAGGAAATGGGAAAACATATTTACCGTATTGGTCTGTTCCATGCTAAATGTATGTCAAGTTATGTTCCCAGTTATACTGCGCTGATTTGTTAGTTGTTCGGTATGAAAATATAAGGGCCTTGTTGAAGTTAGGTAGGTACTTGGAATGGAGTAAATCAATGTCTCAAAACTATGCAGAATCATGTCTTCTGTCCTATTTTTTTAATAAAGATAAAGTTGTGAGAAAAAGCAAAATGGTGATATGTTTATCCCGTGTGTCAGATTAAAAATACAACTAAATATAACTCACATATATATTTACTTAATGAACCTACGGTACATTTAAGCCAGGAATCCTTGCTGTTTTATTCTGATGACTTGCACAGAAGTCAGCTACCCAATTTTCCGCTTATATTCAGGACACACACATGCGCACGCACGCATGCACACGCACTTACACGCATGTACACACACACACACACACACAGATTCTTTTACTCATCTCTTAAAATAGTTTGTTGGCAACAGGTTTTTGTCTAGGAGCGGTGTGAACCGGTATTAAACACCTGCCACATTACTAAGAAATTAAATCAAATGTAGTTTATAAATACATCCCGCATGACTGACATTTCCAGAAATTACAGTTTAAAAATAAAAATAAAAAACCCACTAAAATTATGTGAAAGTTAAAGCCGCTTAAATTTAAATCACAGACTTTAATTGCAGAAACAAAGCTTACAGTATGGGATCAGCTCAGAACTTAAATTAAACAGTACTTATCTTAATCCAGCTATCCTCATATGTTTTGAGTTTAACTGATGATGACTGAAGAACAAAGTTCCCAGAGTCTGCCAGTGAGAAAGAGAAAGTCCTCTTTTTGACACATGAACCGAACAGATTTTTCTTATCATTAATCTGATGGAATGGCGCGTTAGACAAAATGAGGAAATTTTCATTGCCCATAATGCAAACACACCGTCTCCAAGGTAATATTTTTTTGTATATTTGTGTCTCAGGTTGGGAATAAAGCAGGGTGATCAGTTCCATTGCTTTGCACATCTATATTCCTCCTATGTAATCTTCAGATGTAGACATAAAAATTTATATTCCCTCAGACAACATTTTGACCATGTACGTAGCCAATTCCGAGCATCCGAACAGTTGTCGTTTGACACAGTTGTCTTGTTTCCTAAAAGATTCATGAACACAAGGCAGGAAGACACACTCTTGAATCCCTGTCAAAGTTCTAAGACCAAACTGCTAACTGCAGCAATTGCATATTGACTCAAAAATTTTCTTCGGCAATACTATTTGAAATCAAAATTAAATGTTAGCGTTAATTAAAATGACATATTTTCATTCAAAGGACCCTTTTGAAGTTTCTCTTCAAAATTTAATGAAATAAGAATTTATCTTTGTCTTTGAAAGATAAGAAACTCGGCTTTTTGTACAAAATTTTGAGACAATGCTCATCTAAAAAAGACAAAATGAGAACATGGGTCCATTTGACACTGCAGCGCTTTCTTCTCGCTGCTGCTTATTCTCTAAGGCCAACTTACTCAAAAAATTTCAAGCATTTTAAACAACAGCAATAGTAAAAACAATAAAAGCTGCTTGAAAACAGGCCAAGTTTCCATACGCAGCTATTGCAAGCTTTAAATGGTTATTGAACAATTTAATTCATTTTACCAATATTCTACTTAATAGTAGAGCAGTAATAGATTAATCCTCAAAAAAAAACAATTTTATTAAATAGCAAACAATCGAATGATAAATGCAATAAATAAAGCACGTGAGGAAACAAAATAAATAAATAAATAACAATAACAATTTGGCCGAAAAGAAGTCCATGTGCATGCATCCTTTTGGCACACGTGGAATTTTCCAGCAAAAAGATTACTTTGGTGATCAATGTTTAATTATTATAGCTATGGACTTTATCTAGCGCTTCATAGTGGATTTCAGATAACAGCGAATGAAGCTCATTACTGAGATTTAACGGAAGGTAAATACAGTAAATCAAAGGACAACGGGGAAAATAATGGGGCCAAGCGCAAATACAACACTTGGTACGGTGTTAGTGACATTATTTCATTTTAATATGTCGTGCACTTTTCTGCACGACATGTTTCTTCCAACGCTTCAAATCGGGCCGCAATGAATGCTAGCGCTTTGAGTCGACTCCAATCAGATCCAATGTAATTGATTTTTGATCGATGTGCAAATCGCTTTTGTGGAAAGATCATTGTGGACGGGAAAGACATGCCGCAATCGTCGCAGGAATCGGTGGATCGGAATGGATAACGTCTACGGTTAAGCGGGCAGTCCGACACGTGAGCATCTAAATATAGCATATCTGGAATGGATCGCCACGGTTTGTTTGAATTACAGCAGATAAGTCAGTTAATTTAGCTGCCAATTTGCTAATGCCGATGCTGTTGCTTGCCTGATAAATTGTCAAAGCAGCGCTTTGGAACTCTGTCTCCAGGCCTGTTCATTACTGTGCACTTTGTTGGATTAAAAAAAAAAAATAATAATAATAAAAATATACATTTAGATAAGAAAAACAGCAATTCTGCTAAATTTAACTTCCACCCTTGGCTTTCGTTCGTGAGCATTCATATTTCAGAAGAAAAAGGCCGCTTAGCCAGTTTACAACGTTGTGTACGTAATTTCGAAATCGTTTATTCTTTTCCTTGGACAAAACTGTTCGTACAATGAAATTGTTGTGGGACAAGGGTTGGTTTGCATGAAGGCTAATAAATTATAGAAGTACCCTAAGAAAGTCCATTAAATATACATTCTCTTAATTTATTTCTTGGCCTTCCAGGCTTAAAAAATAATAGTTATGCTCCTACTATATGTTGATTTAATTAAGCTGATTTCACCGGGCAAATTCCATTTCGCAAGAATCATATTTTTTCTTATTCATAGAATTCATGCAAAACACAAAACATTATTTATGAAACGTATTGAGAACGCTTGCAGGAACAACAGACCTAGCAAAGAAAAAGTGATGCAGAGCTCATACTCTTAAAACTCTGTTTTGTTTTGAGCGTTTAAAGTCAACTTATTTTCCATAAGTGATGTGTTTTCTTTTTACTTCGACTTCGGCTATAACGTATTTCCCTTGATATCTGAAAATTGAATTTATTTAGCTGCAGTTTTTGGAAGGTTGTTTGAGCGCCCGTTTAATAACCCGAAGCAGCTTATCGTTCTTTCGCTGCATTTCTAGGCAAGGGGTGACCGTGTTGTAACAGAATGTGTATTTTAATATTTTAATTGCACCTTTCTGCTACCTTTGCGATGGCCTAACCCAAGCATATTTAAAATAAATTGCTAAACTGCTTTCAATAGCAAGATGCTACCAGCTGGGCAGTTTTTTTGCAATGCAAGTAGGAGAGTATAACGGTCCCGGTAATTGAAGATAAGAGATGCATTCCTGAAATGGGCTGGATTTAGCAGTTCTTTGGCTATGATACACTTTTCACAACTCCGTGGCCCAGATAAGTCACCTGAACCCGAACAATTTCACTCATGGGTACACTCACTCGGAGCTCAGCATTAGTGCTTCTCCTGGACAGTAACTCTCCATTATCTTTGACCTCAAGTATCAATGTACATCTTTATCACTGGAAATATTAAGGTCACCGGGAGCAGTGATATCATATTTTATCATCTGACCGTTCTTCATTTAGCAAGAGGGCCAATCCTGTTCAATTGAGACCTCCCCACTTTGGTGGGGCAAATCTGATAACGGTGAAGTGACGTTCCAGTGGTCCATACCGAACTTCAGAGTAACCACCCATGGCATTGATTTATGTCTTGGGCTTAAACCCGGATTTATCATTTAATTTACGGTTTCACTGGTGCTAGTATGCAGACAGAATCAAGCGCAATATTTCCCACTGTCACCTCCAGCCTCTGGTGGCATCGCCTTTCAGTGAATCATTTCCTTTCGGGAATATTAATGCAAAATATTTTGATCAGAAAACGTGCAGACGGTATATTTATCTGCTATCACAGACAGCTTTGAAACTGTAAATGTGCATTTTTTGAAGTCGGACACATGCCTCATTCCTTTCTCTTCTTGGAACGAGTGGTTGCTAAAAAAAAAAAAAAAGAAAGCAGAACAGATGGGTTTAAAATATCTGCTGAAGGAAATATTTGCAGTTACATTTTTTGCCTCTTGTATGCGCTGGCTCATGCACATTTATACTCAAGGATGGACAATAAATCAACTCCAGAGACACATGGTACAGTACAGACTGCCAATAAGTCAGTCTGGTCCAATAACTAGACTTCCAAGGCATTTTTTCTAATGTCTTAGCCTGTCTTAAGCTCCTTCCAGAGACTGCCTAAGCTTTAGACAGGCTAATTATATGGAGCTTGTCTAGCAGAGATCACAGGGACTGTATAGAATTCCCTTTCATAGTGACTTGAAAGGGTTCATCGATATTCAGTTAAATAAATAAAGACTTTTCCCCAAACATTGTTAAGGAGCTAACTGCCAATAAAAAAAGCCTTTTTTCCCCAATGAATTTTTCTCTTTATGGTAAATCTGGTTTTTGTACATGCTTTGTAATTGGGAGGTTCCACTGTCATGTTATTTTAATAGAATATTTTATTAGCAACACTGCATATGGTTAGAGCCAAGTTCAACTGATCGGGAGTGAAACGCAGGCTGAGAGTGAAAATTCTTCGCTAGGTTCCACTTTTCTGCCGCTCTGCGTATGACCGCAGCCTCAGTTTATTAGCTTCAGCCTGTTGTCCATTCACGCTTGTCTTATTCCTCTTACTGAAGGAGCCTCCATTAAGAGCTTGAGCACCGAGAAGATCTGATAGTTTATAAAATCACATGGATGCCACAAAGAACTTTTCCCCATCTGAGCCTCTGTAAAGAGGACTTTATAAAACAAAGTTGGTCTGACTGAATTGCTCCCAACTGTATATTCTTTAACATCTTTTTAAAATTGAAATACATGCAGTAGACTTGATACTGCAAAATTAGACTATCCTTTACTTTTTGAGGCACAGTCGGAGACATTTTTATGAGGTTAATATGTCTTACAGCTGACGAGAAAACTGCTTCTGAAAGTCAATCTAATGGTTGTTTTAGAGAAGAACTATTGCAGTCATTAACAAATACTTTTGCAACATTTGTATTAGACATAAGCCAGTGCATAATAGCTTTACTTTTCCCTTATAGGAAATAAAAAAATTAAGAGCAATGCAGAGTTTTGAATACAAGCCCAAGTCCAGACCAACTGGTTAGACAGGTACAGTATCTCTCCTAGACTCAGTAAGAAACCCCAACTATCCATCTGGTCTGTCTTTCAAAGGGCCATATTCTGGAATTGTCAGGTTACGCTTAGCAGAGGCCTCGTGGTCAACCTGACACTTTTAAACACAAGGTCAAGGGGAAGTAAATCGAAACACAGAAACTATCTCCATTCATTCTTGTCCACTAAAACGAAGCAGGAATTGTAGACACTTCAGACAATACAGCGCTGTTGCCCAAACTGTCCTTCAAGCTGCTCTCTGATCGAATGAGGCCCATTTCTTTCCATTTCACCTTATCTATTTTAAACTCGGACTCCCTCACCTGTTCAGCCAGGTGTTTTTCATTCTCGTCTCCTCCTCCTTAAAATCTCCTTCGCAGTTTGTCTTAAGCTTAGGAAGAGCTATTCTGTGTACTGGGTGAAACGTATATAGAATAGGAAAATTAGCTGAAAATTGTTTTCACAAAATCCAACACTATTTCGTACTGTTGCCAGGAGCAAATACACCTTAATTCAGCTACTTCAGCACTGCTCTGAAGCAAAGGATTATCATCTAAACTTCCTTCAGCTTTGGTATCTTTACACTCAAGTCCAGAAGATATGGAATATTTAATTTAATGCAAAATAGTGCAGCTGAACTTTGGAGGTAATGGTCTAGCAACATGATCCCCAATTTACTTCCCCTTCACCTATAGGAGCAGCTGTGCGATTGACTGCGGAAAGCCAGAGGCCTCTGTGGAATTGCAGGCCAAAGCCTTATTTTATTCAGTGCAGGCTGGAAAGGCGCAAGCTTTGGATCAATAATGAAAATGCTGAACATCGCAAGGGAAGAATCTATAAGCAACAGAGATGATGGCGCCTTGGCATGGCAGGTCTGAATTGAAATTGATCGGAAAGACACCAGCAGCTCCGTACGACTGTCCCGGAGTGCTTTGCCATGTAATTAAATGTGAGGCCGCATCCAGGCGAAGTTGACAGACCAGATTTTTACTCATCTTGTCATCATGTTCATATACAATTTAACACGTTCAATTTGCTGCTGCCCCCTGATCCATGAATTCTTCTTCTGCTGACTTTCCTTTGTTCTGACGCTTTAAGACAGTGGAAAAATATTTTGAGTGACAAAACATCGGGAAAAAGTCCAAGTTTATGCAAGTTCTCTCTCTCTATGCAATGTATACATACATACTGTATAACTGTATATAAATATGAAAGAAATATACATTTTTTTGTATGTACTGTATATAATACATAAATACAAGTACTTTTATTTTGGGGATAATATCCTTTCTAGCTACCCTGCAATGAAAGTAAATGACAGAATTCTGTGTAGCTTGATCGTAGCAGAATAAACCTGCAAGGTCAAACCTCAGGCACCCAAAAACATGCCATCCTGGGAAAAGTACCAGCACTCATCTAGAAAAGAGGCAAAAAAATCCATCAGACAAAATTAATATCATCAATATAACTAATTTTAATCTGAAAAGTTCATCTCCGATCTACTCTAAAGACTTCTCCTACTGACCTTTTGAGGAAACACCAAAAAGGTGCACAATCGAATAGTTTACTACTAACCACACTATTAAACTGCACAACAGATGTTGTATTAATGTTGTTGCCCAAATGCAACTCCACACGAGAACAAAACTTAGACGTCGTAATTTCCCTCGGGCGGCCTGCCGCCGAATACCTTTACACGGATCCCTACCTGTGCCGCAGTTCAGGCATGTGAACAACTTCCTTTGACTACATTAGCAGTAGTAGAAACAATATGGGAAAATGTTGTGCTGCGAGTTTTGTATAAGTTCACACTTCTGGAAAATAAAAAAAATTATTTATAGTTTGCCTTCTTAGATTTGTGACGTACTTAAGCACGTCAGGATCGCTGCGTAATGTCACCCAATATCTCTCTCATTGCTCATTGGCTGGAGAAACATTATCCAAGCTAAGCTGAAGACCACATAAAGAACCAAAAGCACGGCCTGATTTATACTTTGGTTGCAGACAAATGTCGTTCAGCAGTTGCAGATGCATCCATTTGCTGCATAAGGAGGACTTCGAAAGATAAAATTCTCTATTTGTATGCAAAGTCGTAAGGCTTCTCTCCTCTTGCCGAGATGAACCATAATACCTGAAAATTCTTGTGATTGATGAGGACCCAAACAAAGCCAGCCGTAGCCCAAAAGCAGGGAATTAAAATGCGCCGTGTCTGCCAACAATCGGAAAGTAAAAAACAAACAAAAGCCGCCAAAGGGAAGGTGCCCATGAATTATGCCATGATCCTGAAAGTATTTTACATTTTGAATTCGAAACGGCTTGGATCAAGTCATATTTACAAAAGACTTTTGGTGTTAATTGCAAAATTTTGCGTAATTGCAGTCCGGATGACTGCTCTGAATGGAAATATTTTTTCCTCTGGCAAGGCTTAGAGCTTAGTTTAGCAAGTTTCATAATAACCTAAAATTAGCTATGTATAAAGGAAGAAAAGTCAGCGTTTGAGGATCCATCCGTATGCGGTTTTTTGGGACGTTATTTGGACGCGGTCTTAGGACGAGAGGTGAAATGATAGTGGCGTGGCTTGCGATTTCTCATTTCCAGTAGACACTTATTTACCTCTTAAATGCTCTTTTATTTATTTCCCATAAATCTGAATTCAGAGTAAATCAGACTGTATTACTTTGTTTTACAAGTAAATCATACACATTATAGCATACTATACTTTGCTTTCTTTTACGCTTTAATAACAGCAACATACTCTCTATAGCCATGTTAAACATTTTAAATATGGCTCGAAAATACTGTTTTTATGAACATATAAGAGCTACAGATTTACAGGACAGGCTCTTCACATTCAGCCTCCCACACCTCAGATCAACTTCCCTGCAGTCCATCTTACGGGGCTGCAGTTGGTCCTCATCAGGCCTCTTGCGGCAGGGCAAGGCCAGGGAATGGGGAGCTCTGTGGAGATTACCTGTGTCTATATCGGTTTCTACCGGTTGCTCCTGTTTCGTCCCACAGTCCAAAGACTTTTGCTCCAGTTAACTGGTCACTTTGAATTGCCCATGGCATGTAGTAGTTTTATAGCCTAGCGTCCAGTGATTGTGAGGCAGGCTCTGGACCGCCATGACCCTCACCAGGGCAAAAAGTTTCATGAAGATAGGTAGATGGTTAATCTTGTGCAGCAAAACGCTGAACTTTATCGATTCATACCTCCTCTCCTTTCAGATGTTACCGCTTTCCTTCACCGTTCTTGTGAGCTGTTCTCCGTGCAGTAAATTGTTAGAAATCGAGATCTTGTTTTCGTTTGCGTGTTTATTGTTTATTTATCTATCTGAAAGGCCTTTATTGCCCCAAACCATTTCTGAGGGCTACAGTTCATTCCCAGATGAAGTGGAAAGGGTGGCTACGCAGCGCTGAATGAATCTCTCCTGTTTTTTTTTCGTCTTCGAAATGGACCTTTACCTTGATGTTTTGTTTGATTTTTGTATCAAAGGATGGATTGACTTAGAAGAACAATGGAAATCAATCCATTGCTGTCCTCCCAGTAAAGGCCAGTGGTGTTTCATTGGCGAGTGCCCCCTACGATGTGCTAAAGTACCAGCACCCTTTCCCACACCCCCGGATGCTCCTAAAGCTCTCCACTATCATTCACTCCTACCTCTAACATCCAGACATATCAGATCCACCTCATTATCCTGACTTTCGGACTGCTTCCTAAAAGCGACTGAAAATTAGCATTGGAGGAAGATGAATTACTGGAACGGCACCGAAAATGTTTGCGTTGTGACAAAACAGAAGAAGTCTGCACACCAAAGTCTAAAATAGGTAGTTTTTTCTTATGAACTTTCATTGTAAAACCCTTACAGATGATCCTAAATAAATTGGTAAACATAATCCTACAATAGTAAATTTAGATTTTAAAATTTTGTTTGAATTTCTTGAATGTACTTAGGTTAAATTTGAATTATGATTTTATAGACCTGTGGCTCTTGGCCCTTTCTTGCTGCTATGCTGTGTTGCCTTCTGTTACAGGTCAGTCCATGGCTGAGCTGTAGTTGAATGAACCCTGTTGAACAAATCCTGCTTTTGTTAGCTGTGTACCTTTTTCAGTTGCGTGAAGCAGTTATACTGTCCATTTTAAAAAAATAAATAAATAAATAAAAAATCTTAACTAATAGCGTATATTTAATTTGACTAACAAACTGAATAAATCAGTACTGGATGTCATTTCAACTAGTTGGTCACTTAACCAGTTGCTGAAAGAACAATTACATACATAGTCATTGTAATAGCTATTATTTAAACAATGACTACTGAATTACTAATTTTAACAGAGGGAATTCTAGAAAAAAAAATTGCAGTTTCTCACTATTACAGATATCCCTTTAACACAATTGAAAATGGAGGCGATTCATCTGAACTGTGTTTTTGCCGGTTTCAGCTGGTCGCTTGCCATCCATCTGTCCATCCATCCATCCATCAATATTACAGCACATCTATTACTTTTTGCAAGTTCTCATATTCATAAACCCTTGCTTTGTATTTTAACAAACGTACATCCTCGGCAAATGATGAATTACTTGCTAACTTTATTTCTAATTGAGCTAAGGTAATGACTGAACAACTTTATATCTTATACCTTTTAATATTTCATTCTGAATGCTGTTAAAGTTGTTCATGTGTGACATGACTTACTAAGCAGCTAAGCTGCAACATGAAACGTGCTGGACAATCACCACATATCGGCGAATTGGATTTTTGGATCACTCAGTGGTTCTGACTGACAGCACTTTGGCTTTTCAATGCTCTCTTTTCAGTGTTTTTAAATTTCTCATGCAGTAAAAAGAAAAAACCCTCGAGGGGGAAATAGCACTATTAACACCCATACTGGAATTTCCAGCCTGTGATGAAAACTCAACTCCTCTTAGCTCTCTGCGATGAGAGTTCCTGTACTTCTGCACAGTTTTACAGATCTACGACAACTGAGGGTTTTCACATTAATGCTGCGTTTCCAGGTTGATGGAGTTCAGAGCCCAACGGAGGAATGGAGATGTAGACACTGACTGCTAAGATTCAATCTGTTGGTCACAAGTAAAATTTCACACAAAATTGGTTTGGATCGTGAAGATCCATGATTTGTCTATGTTGGACCTAACAGGCGCAGCTGTCAGAATAAAGTCATTTAGGTGAATTGTGGCTTTTTTTCTCCTTCATTGAAGGCAATTAGATGGTTTTTCTTAACCAAGCATGGGGAATTTCATGCTTCATGCACAACAGCTGTGGTGGGAATGACAGGAGTGGATTTGCGGTGTGAAACGGTGAGGGCTGGAAACAATGAGGTCATCACATGGATCTGCATTGTCTTCAGGTTTGGAAACTCTTAGTATCAACTACTGGCTCACGTGCAAGTTGTTGCGAATGAATTCCTCAGAGGTTTCAGCTGCATTGCTTCTTTCGGTAAGTAAGCGGAATTTATACAGTACGAATGGTGTTTATTGGATTCTGCTATTTGATCAATGCATAAGCTTCAGTAGAATAGTTAAAATAACAGATATGAAGTCCAGTAATGTTTATTTCCTAAATGACTACAAATAAAACTGAACAAAATGGGGAAATTGCTATTGTTAGCTGGATAACAGGGCATAGAATTTGAGGGGGGCGAATCTCAAATTTAGCTTCAACCTTTTGTAAAATTAATATTTGGAAAGTCCTAAGTGGATGCATGAGTAGATGCAGTGGTATTTATCAAACATTTATACACCTTAGCACGAGGAGAGATTAAGGTTACAAGTTGTTCTGTTTCTCTTTGGCTGAAAAGAAAGTCATTAAATGTTGTGGAATTAATGGCAAATCCCAACCGACTTGTTGAACAACAATGGATATCTATCAGACCCTGGGAAGTGGCAAATCCAACTAAGTCAGGTGAGGACACCTGAAGGCATTAACGGGATGACTTTCTGTGTGGTTGTCGCTGGGTCGCATTCAGACTTCAAGGTTTGTGTTACTGTCATTCTACACTTATATGGGCAGAGGAGAATACAATGTTGGTTCACAGTACACCGAATAGATGTGACACCTGACAGCACAGAGGCGAGGTAGTTGGTGTTGGAGAGATGGATAAATAGATAAGTAAATAAGTGGTCATTTACAGTAAGTGATGTGAGAGTGCAACCATTAGTGTAAACAGGTATTGATGGGTAGGGGGGTCAGTGATGGTGGTTATCAGTCCCTATGCTGTCTGTAATTTCACAGTCTAGCAAGTCTGTGAAATAAGCTGTTTCTGAGCTTGGTGTTGGTCCGCAAGCTGGGATACTGTTGTTCAGGTGGCAGCGGTATAGAAGTGTGGCAAGGTGAGAGGTCTGTGGTAATAAGCGCTTTCCTGACACTGCATGTTGTAGGTAGTCTGGGCAGAGAGGAGTGATGTTCTGCTGATGGACTGGCCAGTGCGCACCACCCACTGCAGCTTGCCTGGTCAGAGGCGCTGCAGGTTTTGTACCAGACTGTGATTCTGGAGGTCAGGATGCTCTGTCTTGCACATCTGTAGAAGCTGGTGAGGATGTAGGAGGGAGGTTCAGCTCTTTTTGGTCTCCTTAGGAAGTAAAGTTGCTGTAGCGCTTCCTTTCCAAGTAAGCTGTATTGTGGGCCTGGAAGAGGACTTTGCTGATGTTCTATTCAAGCTGTTTTTTTTTTTTTTTTTTCCCCCCCATTTTTGAAAACTAATGGAATCTTTAGCATTGGTGTGTTATGTGGGCAAAAGTGCTGAACTCCACTGCTGTAATGTCAATTTTATGTGCTTCTTAACTTTAGCTTCTGTGTTAGTGTATTTTAAACATGTGCAGCTTATAGGCCAGTGTATTGTAAGATGCCTGCTAGATAAATGAGCTCTACTGGTTATAAGCAGTTATTTGAGTCTGGTTTGAATGTTGCTTCAGTTCTGAGTGCTTCTTCCTCTAATGTAGTCTTTATTATTCTCAGACAATTGCCAAGAAAGGGACACCTACATAACCCTCATCTTTTCCTCTGCACAACGTGAGTCTTTCAGAACTGGCTGGGGTGAAGGGATGTTCCTCCCACCTGGAGGTTATTTCACTCACACCTTCAACTTTTAGCAGCATGTTAATGAGGGGTCCATTCTTAAGTATCTATGGGCCTCACAGTTTGTACACAGTACATGTATATCCAGGAGGTCAATGACAGCTCATGAGCCCTAGCAGCATCCCATGGCATGCGGTGAACTTCCAGTTCACGGAAAAGATGCCCTGGACCTTGGAGCAGAGTAGTAATTCAAACCCCTGTGGTGTGGGTGATTGCAGCTTGCCCTCCCCAGAGACCTCTCTAGAATGTAGGTGTGCAGCAATAATCCCAAATTATTTGCCTCTAAGAAATGATCAGCTGTGGCAGCCAGATGGCCACTCTACAAATGTGGCTCTGCTGGCAAATGGCAATACCTTTCTCATTTTGCTGTCACTTTTTTACATTTTTGGGTAATGCATATCATATTTGTCCTGGAGGATCTAGATGTTTTAGTGATCTCTGAGAGCTTTCTTGGCTTGTGTCCCCCCTCTCCCTGACCGCCACCTGCACCCCACCAACTCCCTTGTGGCCTGAAACGTGAATCCAGAACAAGCGCGCTCCACATTTGAGTGCCCCTCTAACCTTTTTGCCTTTTTCACATTCCATTTGTGACATGTCCCCTAACTGTGCTGGAGAGATGTGGCTCTTGCTGTGCCCATATATCTGCTGCTCGCTTTCCTTCTGCATATCTGAAATCTTCTCTGCAATACAATGGGTTTTCTTTTTTTCAAAGATCTGCTTACAGAAACATATGCTGAATGCAATATTTCTGTGCGTGTCCAATTTTGAATTTCAAAAAAAAAAAAAAAATTCCTGCCTTTGGGCTGTGAATGTATTTTTCTTATTTATTTCAGTTCTTTTTCCCTGGCCTACACATCAGACCACAGTGGGTTTTACAAATGCGTGTTCACAGGTACATTTGTCAAGATGAAGTTTCAAATGTTTATTGAATTTTTCTCCCTGTTACACAATTGGCATCTATTTTGCATTTAAGGCCTAAATTTTAATCAAACTGACATGTTTGACTTAAGCTGAAACATCTGCTGTTGGCAGGATATCTCCTGTTCCATTAGCATTCAAATTAATTGATGCACTTAGCCCACTGCATGTTAGCTTTAGTTTCAAATACTGTTGCTGAAGGGCTTTCCAATTTTAGACTGCTGCAACGTGGAGGCCTGTCGCTGTGTAACGCAGAGGGCGTACAACACGCTCGTTGCTTATGGGAAATGGGTCACAAAGTCTGTTCCCTTTGGTGGCGTTAACTCGGCGTCACTAAGAGGAGTCTGCATAAGAGGACCCCGAGAGTGAATGGTTCGAAGATGATGCATGTCTGGACTGTGAACAATTTTTGACCTCAAATTCTTTATTTTAACTTATTTTTTTAATTGTTTTTGAAATGTTAAAATTGACTTGAATAAATGGTTATGCAATGTTATCTAATAAACCGACTTTCGGCTGCTCCTGTCAGGGGTCACCACAGCGGATCGGCTTGTCTGCATATTCGGTTTGGCAGATTTTTTAAAAAATTTTTTTATTTTTTAAAACGCCGGATGCCCTTCCTGACACAACCCTCCATTTTTGCTGGGCTTGGGACCGGCACAGAGGTGCACCCCCTTGTGGCTGGATTCACATCAACACCCAATGTGGGGCTCGAACCCACAACCCTGAAAATACGAGTCACATGCTCTACCGACCGAGCTAGCCGGGCAGGGTTATGTAATATTATCTAATAAGGCTGAATTATGGTGATCCAGACCTTGAACCGGAACTGCAGGGCTAGACAAAGTACATGCTAAACAGGGCATGAGTCCATCACATGTCCTTTTATTAGAGCTGTAGTGGGCTTGGCAAATGTTTGAGTACAGCGACTTGAGCAAGAAACATGTCTTCCTGGTTCTACTGCAGCAGTTTGTAGAAATGTATGATGCTTTGCTTTCATTATTCTGTGCAGTTCCATCCATACAAGTGTGGCCCACTGGTACTCAAACTTGTGACTAGCAACGTGTGAACAAAAATTTATTTGGCTGAAAGTCCTGTAGGAAGACCCAGTTTGCTGACAGCAGGAAATGTTCCAGAGATGCTCCACAGGAAGCTTAACAGAAATAGCAACTTTAAGTATATGTTCTTCTGGAATGTTGTTGTGCGGAAAGTCATCTCAGTAGCAGTGCAGTATGAATGCGGGGTGCAAGCTATCGCTTAACATGAGAACAAAGTACATTGTGATGAAAGTGTGCCAAGGATATGTTCTCCCAACATCACACAGGAGCTGTCGGAGCCTTTTGGGAAGGCTTCAGAGTCCCTTGGTCTGTTGCCACACATGGACATGGCCATATTTTTAAACTCTGGTGAAGGTACTCGTGAGACCGCGGTGGTGGGAGGATGCTTCGGCGCTCGTGTTCTCGCCAGCGGTGGGTCTGCACATGGTTTCCTGCCAGGTTTAAAGACTAGAAGTGGTTTGTGCAATGCAACCCTCACTAGGACTTTTCACCTGCTTCCATTCTGGCAGCCTGACAACATGTCAGCAACCTGCGTTGGATGAAGCGCACTGTTTACTGTGTTACGCTTTCTTGTGTTGTGCAGCAGAATTATTTTAAGCGCTATGGCGTCCGTTTTGCAGCTTTGAGGAAAAGTCTTTCTCTCCCGTGATGACTTGAGCTTGTCTATATTTTGGCTGTTGTCATAGTTTCCATAAGTATGCTGAAAAAAATCTTGCTCAGTTCCAGTGAGGTGTGATCTTGGCCATGTTTGCTGAAAATGGAGAGCTTGCTGTACCTACAGTACTAGTCAGAAGTTTGAGTACAGGAAACTCCCCCCCCCCCCTTTGGGGTCCCTCGTGCTCTTATTTGAGCAAAAAATGAGATGTCTTCCCAGCAGTTCCCAGAGGTGTACATAATGTACACACAATGACTCTGATAATAATTCACACCCCTCGTAATGGTCTTTTGCTGAGAACATCGAAACATCTAACCGAGGCATCAGTTACCGTTCAGCTTTAGCCCCGTGTTCAGTCGTATCGAAAATCAGTTTTGTCTCTACCGGAACATTTGCCAGCACCTGATGGCGGTAGGGTCAGCGCATGCAGGCCGACCCGAGGCTGGTTAATGCACGCAGAAACCAGAACGGCTGATTTCAGCTTTTTACCCACTGCACCAGGAAATTACCACCTCCCTTCGAAAACGCAGTGAAAGGACCAGGAACGGTCCGCATTTTAGGTGCCACAGCAGGGGGGGGGGTGATTTAAGAATTTGAAATCATAAATTGCATGGCTTCATGAAAAAATAATGCCTTTCACATATAAAAGTACTGGATTTGGATCAGAATTTGGGACATGTTGGTAACAGGCTTTTTTTTTTTTTTTTTTTTCTCCCCCCCCCTCCCCTGTCTTCCCATGTAATATTCATACGGTGTCACTGACACGTAGCAGTCAGTTTCCTGTCCAAGCTCTGGGTTTGTTCTCTTTCTTCTGGTGTCACTTTGGGACCCCTTGAGGCCAACCTCCTCTGCAGGGCTAAACAAATAACTTTACTTTGAAAGACGCACACCATTGCACTTTTGAAAGAATGTTATGCAGTCATGCTCTGTGCATGTTGGCATGACTACAGATTTTTGCATATTAACTGACAAAGATCCAAATATCTGCATTTTTTTTGCTTTTTTCCAAAATTAGTCCATTTTTATACTTGCGTTCTAGAGGCAGAGTTTAATTTTGTATTCCTGACCATGAAAAGTGTTTTATGCTCTTGTGAAGTGGCTGTCATGCCTGGTTACTATATACAGTATATAATTTTTAATAGAGGTTTGACGAAAGCTCAAGTATTTCATTCATGAATTTTTTTTTTTTTTTTTTTCCCCCCCATTGTTGGACTATGTCTGAATGATCTGTTTTTCTTTGAACTGATTTCTTTTCCAGTGTAAAGCTGGTTAAAAAATAGTGCTTTACCTTTGTTCAGTCCGGTAGCCCTGGCACATGCGTTCCCAAAGAACAATAACTAAGCCACCTGTATATTAAAATGCGGATAAGAGGTTGCGTTTCTATTAAAAGGAGAAAATGGGCTCTGATTCCCCCCCCTCCATGTTACCTTGAATTAAGTAAAATGAAGAAAGATGGCTTATTGAATGAACATTTAATTTTATAGGCTTCATAACAATTACAGCCTTTCCTACTATCAACCAATTCAGTTAAACCTGTGCGGTAGTGAAGAAATGATATCGTAAGTTTGTGCAACGCTACATCGGTCGTATTGTTGCTGTTTTCAACACTCTTTGCGCGTGGCGTACTGTGACACTGTAAAGGGCAAAGTAAACAAATGGCACGGAGGCTAAGCTGTAGTTCATGCTGTCTTGGAAATATCAAAGTGCGAGTAATGAGCTAAAAAGTATAATCAATTCTCTGCACTTTGCATAGGTGTAAATTTTTGGGTATAGGTGAAACCAGTGCTTTGCGAGTTGCTCTTAAGTTTTTGCCTTTTTCCCAGCATGCACCTCGATGGGCGCCTTAGATCACTGGTGATCTGCTCTTATCTCTCGCATTGAACCAATTTCCTTGAAGGTATTTGACCGTAAGCCGTAATCTTCTTAAAATTCATCGAATTGCACAAGCGCCTTCAACTTTATTGTGGTTCGGCGTTGAGAATTTCGGTGTAGGGGAGGGGAGCGGCGTTATCTGATAGGTTGAGGGGAGCAACGTTCATTGCCTTCGCCTGCTGGGAGGCAGTGGCGTTTTACTCGTGAGGTGAACGGTGGAGAAGAACAAATGACTTCTTATTGTTAAATTGTCCAATTAGTGGCATTTGCTGGAGGCTTGAGAAATGATCATTGGCAGTCTCAGACTCCGCTTCTCCATTTGGCAGTCTGGGTGTTGAGTGACTGACAGCTCATTTTGCCTTAAAGCGTGCGATAACAAAGGGAAGCATCCCATTATGACGGCGAGCAGAAATTAGTCTTAAATATTTTCATCTTCCTGAACGAGAACCATTTGTTCCAAAATCACGGAAGATCCAGCACGGGAAAATCGGGGGACCGCGAGCGTTCTTGTGGACTGAACTCGAACGTGAGCATTTTCTGTTGGAATGAGGCCTGGCTTTCTGTTCAGAAGCTGAACTTAATGCATTTTGCCTTTGCGCTTTTTTTTTTTTCTTTATTCTTTATTATGTGAACAAAAAAGTAAATATACTTAAACGAAAAGTCCTTATTGATTTAAGGTATTCCCAAGGTGGAGGTACATTTTCAGAAAACATTCTGAATAATTTATAAAGAAAAGAAAAAAAAAAAAAACCCTTTCTGCAACGCATTTAGGCTGCAAGAGGGGCTGTTCCTTACCGATCGGTCTCCTTTGATGCTGTATCCACGGTAATTTTGGGGAATAAAGTTCCTTTCGCTCATTTGCTGCAGCCATGCAATATTAAATTCGAACCTTTGGGTGGTGAAACCTGTTTTTGTTTTTGCACGTGCGGATGTTTTCAGTAACTGCATGAATGCAACCTGCCTGCTGTGATGCAGAAACCTGACATGTGTTCTGCTTCAATGTGTTAGACAGCTGCATTGAGCCACCGCTAATCTTCTCTGAGCCTAAAGAAGAGTTAATTGCTTTCAGAAAGTTGGCTTCCACAATGCTTCAGGACTGAAGGGATGTTGCCTAACATTTTTTTTTTTCTTGCATGGAGTTTAATAAGCAACAAGAACATCTTTTGCTCCAGGTGCTGTGGCAAACCAGAGAAACCTTAAACTAGAGGGTAAAAGTTGAAGAAATTCGAGTGTGCCGCTGCGGTGAAACTTGTGATGCAATGCAGCAGCGCTGCAAATATTGGGACCTCACGATCTGTTAATCGCTTAACTCTTGTCGACAAAACTGAGGATGACAACTCGGGGGGCTGGGCTGTCATTTTTCAGCTCTCTGTATATTTGCCTTCTAATATAATAGTTCACTGGTGTTGCTGCATTTTAATCTTAAAGCTCTTTTCCATTTAGAGTTGGGGGGGGTGACTAAAGAGATCAGTTTCCTTCAATTAACATCACAAAGGACTTTCTTTGCAGGTAGCCATTCGCAGATGTCGTATCCAGGTGATAGTCCATCTGCGTTCCCCGCTGTGGCTTACCTGTGGCCTACGGCAGCGGCAGGACATCATTCGTTTACCGTTATGAAATGCTGTCATGGCTCATTGGGCAAGGTCAGAGTTCAGGCTGTTTGTTAAAACGTAGCACTCCTACCCTATGTCAGATCGGTTAATGAGCGATTCCAAATGGATTTCGTTCTGAAACGGTGTGGCCCTTCGGCTCCTGCGCAATAAATCTCTCCCTGTGGTGCATGATGGGAAGCGTGTTCATGGTGATAAATGACATTGGTGAGGATCGCCGCGATAGGGAGTCAGGCCCGGAAATATGGCGTTCAAGGTGTGGTTCGCCATAGACGGGTTGCGGGGGAAAATAATGTGGCTTGAAAACGGTCAGCTTACTTATGAATTCTGTAAATGGAGTACTTGGTAAGGATGTTTCCTCAGGGTTATCAGCATGATGCTGGGCTGTGTGTACTGTGGTTATATATGATATCATGGATGCACTTTAGCATGTTCTGACCTGTATGCTGCTTTTAAGAAAAGCATCTGATGAACAAAGTGCAATAATATAGTTTTACTAGAAGGCGCTTGGTTCTAATCCCTTCAGTTGCAAGATGGAGATCCTGAATTCTGATAGTTTGAATATACACTGAATAACCACTTTGGTCATCAGCAGAATGCTTCATTCTTATGAACCAGCTGTTCCCTACATAAGTGCTGCTGAGTTTCAGTTCACTTTATTTTTGTGTAGGATGAGATCAGTGTGACCCTGAATACTGGTCCTAATCCTAAATGGGAAAGAGAATGACACAGATTATCCATTGTTTAGGCCACACAGATGGTGAAATGTTTGGGGAAGTGGTAACTGAGGAGATGAAAACAAAACAACTCTAACAAGTGAAAAGGATGGGAGGGGGACTCTCTGGGGCTCCAAATACTATTGACTGCCCACTCCTCCTAGACAATTCTGTTGGAATGACATAGGACCTGCATGGACATGTCCAGTATAACTGGCAGTACTGTAGAACTGAAAGGCCCACAGTGGGTAACGGCTCCTGACCACAGAGCCCAGTGAGTGTGGTTGTAGTGATAATAGCAAGGCTTATCCATGGGGCAGAAGAGGGGGGGAACTTGTGTTCATAACATAAGCAATTTTTTTTTTAAACATTTTTTTGTTCACACTGCACTTCTACATTTCTGACTGTGTGTGGGGTATGGGGGGGGGGGTGTGTGTATGTGAATGGCCATAGGGAAATAAAGTTTTCTGTGTGTGTGTGTGTGTGTGACTGAGACTGATTATACTCAACTCCAGCAAGAAATAATAATTAAAATGTATATTAAAAACAAGGCTTGGCTCAACTGTTTACACCACCCCAGAACTCATTTTATTTATGTACATTCAGGCATGGAAAGTGCCATTTAGTGATGTCTCAGCTGTCATTGAATTGCAATGAATGTTTCATTTGAGCTGCGGGGTTCTGAGCCCAGCTCGCACGCAGTAAAACTTTGAACCTGGCTGCAGCGGCTTCAGAATATCGGTCTGCGGTAAATTTGCGGATGAGCTCCGAAGGCCGGGTATAGCACCATTGGCGGGGCCCGGTCTGTTCCACCCTGCCGTTGTGGTGGGATCGTGTGTGAATTGCCCGTCTTACTAGTAGATTTGGATTAACATGTATGCGAAAGGTTACCGTATGTGTGTGGCCAGCAAACAAATGATAGAAATTTCCCATCGGGCAGAGCGGGTTCGAGAAGGATGCCTCTAACTCTCTCCTCCAGAGGGATTCAAATGAAGGCTGGTAGCCAAGCAGGGGAGCAAGTTCACCTTAGTTTGAAGCATCCTGTAGGGACCATTATGGGGTGGGATCAAATCTCCTATTTTGGTAGCTTTTCAGCAGTTCTCTATCCTAACCAATGAAGAAAAACAAGTTATTTATTTGCGTACTGGGAGAATAATATCTTTAGCTAATTTAATGCTTTTTTGTTTTGCTTTCAATCACCTCATTACCCTTAACTATATTTTTGCCATTATTTTAAAAAAAAGCCCCCAGCACAACCACTGGCAGCCAGTAGACAAAGGTAGTGATCAGATGCCTTAATCTTGCCTTAAGTGTCATGCTGTTCGCTCTCTAATGTGGTGTTTAATCTGCTGCTTATCACGCGTCATCTGTCAGCTGAATTAGATGTTCTCATGGTAGGACTGACTGTGCCGTAATGATGCCCTGTTTCTGCTCAAATTCTACTGTACTATTAAAAAAAAAAAAGTTAACCCTTTTGTTTGCTTGCTACGTGAAGGTTATTTTTAATGGTGGTCTCAGCTGGTAGGATGTGACCCTGCTGGCCTGCACCGCAAAACTGGGCTTCAGAGTCCGGAGTTGCATCTTTTTCACATTTCCCTTCCTCGGTTCTGTAATGAGGAAAGAATGTGGGCCCAAGCGCAGCATAGCAAATGAAGGCCCTGGATCTCAAATGACAAGATTGTCCTCCTTTATGACTTTTTCTTAAAAAAAGCATAAATGTAAAAGGTGGTTTTAAGTATCTCTAAATGTGTCCAATGGATTCTTCCAGTGTAACAGCCATCTTTGCAAATGGTATTCGAATTACTTTGAAATGAATCAGGTAAAACGGCATATTTGGAGCTCTGAAATACCTAAAATGGGGAATATTATATCAACATACTGAATTCAGTCTGCTTTTCTGAACGTATGAGATAATATTTGCTTTTAAAAAAGAAAAAAAAAAAAGTCAGGTGTGTATGTAGGGTGGGGTGGGGTGGGGGGGGGGTACTGACAGAGCACTCTAGTTCGCCCATCCCTGATGGGGATGGCAAAAAAGTGTTGAGGTTATTTTTAAAAATATTTTAACTTTATAAATGCCCGTTCACCATCGAGCCTTTCGCAAGAGCGTTCACACAAAGACGTGTGGGTATGTGCGATGCCCTCCAGCAGCGGTAACTGGACTGTATCCACCCCAGAGCTGGTGCTGCATTGGTTATGCAAGCGTGAACTGTGACCCAAGGGGCCAAAGGATGCGGAAACAATTGAAATGTTCGTGGCTGTTTTTGCTTTCTGGGTAATTAAACAATTGCAGAACTGTCACAATACTTCCCAAGAACACCATGTGAGGCACCAGCCTTGGTAACATCAGGGCCTGACGTACAGAACGCCGCCTTATTCTTGCATATCTTCCTCTCTCTCACACACAGTTCAGATAATCTCTCCTGGCAAATGGACATGGCAACTGCTATACAGACAGACACTGCTTTGTTCTGACTGTCTTATTGAACTTAGAGATGCACATGAGCTCCTTTGTTCATACCAGCTGATAATGTTCAACTTTACAATGATTTGTACAACAGGCTTTTTTTGTTTTTTTTTTTTTTGTTCCCAGCTAAAGGACACAACATCAGGTGGGGGAATTGTAGGACCTTTGCAATGCAGTGTGCAGCCATAACTGCTACGCCCCCTCCTGTTGCATGTAAGCTGAAAATTTTGATGCAGATGTGATGAAAAGTAATGTCATCCCCGAAGGTGTGTGTCTGCAGCTTCATTACATCAGAGGGTTTAAAAAGGAAATAAAAGCTATGTTCCAAGCTCCTGCATAAGGGGACGCACGTGCGAAGCCCCCCCCCCCCGCTCCGCTGCATAGGCCGAGGCGTGCGTTTTAAAATGAAGGAATATTATTTAGTAACATCATAATTCCGGGGAACGTGCGCAAATGTCCAGCCAAAAAAATACATGTTAATTATTTGACTAAATCCATGTTGCCTTCTGCTTCAAATCCTTTAATTTACAGAATAGGACAACTGCATTTATTTTTAAGACTGATGAACCCCATCCTTCCGAATGAGCTGTCACCGAGCTCCTGCAGAATAAAGCGGGGACTCCAGCCTGGGGGGGAGGAAAAAAAAAAATGCCCAAAAATAAGTGAGAGTGAACAATCCCGCACAGCTCCTCTGCTGGAATGAATGAAGCTGCAGCAGAAGAAAGGCGCCAGGGACAGGGGTAAAGGACACCCAGTAAGGCCACCATCCCTCTGTCTGTGACAGTTGTGGGGGTTCTGGAATTTGTTGTTGCCAGTGAGTCCATGCCTTCAAATCAGTGCTTCTCATTCTGGGGAAGCGAGTGCTACGCAGCTCATGGTGGTGGTGGTGGTGGTGGGGGGGCTTTGATAGAGACCTTTTTCTAGGGGTTTGTGGGCAGGTTAATTTATTTTAAAATCCACGTGGCTTGTTTATTCCTTTTTGTGTCCAACAAAGAGAAATGTTCACCTTTGATTTTAAAACGACTCTTAAGATAAAATATAGCGACGGAAGAGTTTTGGGAGTGTGTGTGTGATGGGGGGGTTTCTAATAAAGACCACGTCGGGCAATAGAGCCCGGCCGCTAGATGGCAGCAGAGTTGCATCATAGGCCGTCGTCGCGATCGCGCTTCAGGACGCTGGACAGCTCCCGCCTTCCCGCGCCAAAAGCCTTTCGCCCTTCGGTGCGAAGGCGCTCGTTTCTGTACTTCTTTTGAATAAAAGCAATGTTAGGAAGACATAGATGTACCCCCTCCCCGCGTTTGGTAACCTTTCTGTCCGATGAAAGTGCAAACTTAGTTTTGATCTAAAAGTTCACCCCCCTCCTCCCGTCCACAGCACCGTTTAGGGGCGTCTGCTCGTTCCGGCGGACCCGAGTCAAACCCGTGACGCCGGCCTTGCAGGCTGGATCCCCATCTATCATAGCGTTTTACATCGCTGCAAAATGGAAAATTGATCAGCGCTGCTGCTGTCAGCTTTTATTTATTTATTTATTTATTTATTTTAAGACTTTTAAAAAATGATGGCATAAACCCGTCTCCAAGTTGACGGCAGCCGCCTCAAACCCCTGGCATACACGGATGTTCGGCAGGAAATAACGCTGGCAAATATTCACATCCGAGACATCTAGAGAAAATAATAATGATAAAATTGCATTCATGCCCTTTAATGCAGTGACGATCTGACGGGTTGGGTGCGTCGGAACGTTCAGTGTCAGTGAATAAAAATAAGAATAATAGTTTTAGATAAGTTTATTATGATTCATAGCAAGATGTGATGGCGCATTTAGACGTTTTGCGCAAACGGCAGCAGAGCGTGTGCAATGGGTTATTATCATTAGTGTTATTGTGTGTGTGTGTGTGTGTGTGTGTGTGTGTGTGTGTGTGTGTGTTACACTTGTGCGCTCGGGGAGTTGACAGCGGCGCTCAAGTTGCGGAGCCCCCAGCCTCCCGTCGCCTCCCGTCGCTCCTCGCATTTCCCCTCTTTCCAATGTGATGGTTGAGTCCGGCTCCGCTCTCTGCTCGCACACCGTCTTTTTCTCCCCTCTCCGTCGCTCCCCGCCGACACATTTGCGCCGCTCCTCTCCGGATCGAGGAAGCCTGCGTTCCGGGGTCCGAGCCGCGCAGCCTCTTCCCCCCCGCGTCTGGTCTCCGGCAGCGACCCCTCTTCCCCGATGCTATGAGCGCGAATCCAGGCGAATCCCGGCACCGCGGGCGTCCCGTCTCCTGGCCCAAGCTGGATCTCTATGCATTTTTCTAATCGCTGACAATTTTGAGAAGAAGAGGGGGGGAAAGAAAGAGAACCCCGAGACACCCCGTGGGCTGCGCGGAATAACAGCCTTCCCGACTGCGATGGGGAAATTTAAACACGTCCTGCTTATGGTCGCATGTCTGATAAGCGCAGCCGACGGTAAGTTTGGGAAAAGCCCGTCGTTTGTGCTCACTCTCCGAGGCCCTTCGGATTCCTGGGGCTGCGCCTGCTTCGGATGTCTGCCGTGGATCCCGCGGACTGGGTGGTGGTGGTGGGGAGGCAAGCCACGCACTTTGATGCTTTTTGCACATTTATTTCCCCTTTCTGCCCTCTTTTTGTGCGCGCAAACTTGGCCCCGCTTAGAATATGGTTGGGGGGGCGCGCGTTTGATGGCCGCTGCGCCCCGCGGTTTCGGTGTCGCGTCGCCGGTGACATTTGGTGTCATCAGATCAAGTTCTCCAGACAATTATCGCCGGCGCCTCAGACGTCATTTGGTGACATTTGCGACGGAGGTGCGTGCGCGAATGAAATAAGGTTGTGTCATTGCAGCGCGGTGCCACATGTCCTCTGCGGGCGACAGGGAGACCTGCGGACGGTGACACGGACACAGTGGGAGCCCCGCGGTCCTTTCGCTGTGCCGAATGTGGAGGCTCTTCGCTGTGTTTGGGCTCAGCTTTTCCTATGCCCCCCCCCCCCCAAAAAAAAAAAAAAAAAAAAAAGGCGCAACCAACGCAACGTCGCGTTCCAGCGGCTGTGACCAAAGTCCGATTGTTTTATTTTTTAATTAAAATTTTTTTTTTGACAGTTTCAACCGCTTCGATCGCAAGGTCACCTGTTTTGTTTTTCCTATTTCGTGCATCACGCAGATCGCCCTCTGACGTCGTGCTCCCCAGAAAAACTTTTATGGACCCTACGTGTTTGGCAAGTGGGGGGCGGGGTGGACCTGGGCAGGTGGATCTGCCGCCCCGTTTTCACCCCTATGTTACCAGGGTAAAGCGTATGGGGGTGCCTGCCGGTGCCGTCGGTGGAAATGTGGCGATTTAACACCAACGGCAGAGTAAATCCGTGGGCCTTGTTTTTAAGCGGAGGGGAGACGCTTTTGCAGCCGAAGCGCACGCTGCTGAGCTGGGAATGGACCGGCGGTTCGGACGATCCCGGTGCACACTTGTAGAACGAGTGTGTCATATAAAGCAGGGGTAAAGGACACCCAGTAAGGCCACCATCCCTCTGTCTGTGACAGTTGTGGGGGTTCTGGAATTTGTCGTTGCCAGTGAGTCCATGCCTTCAAATCAGTGCTTCTCATTCTGGGGAAGCGAGTGCTACGCAGCTCATGGTGGTGGTGGTGGGGGGGGGGCTTTGATAGAGACCTTTTTCTAGGGGTTTGTGGGCAGGTTAATTTATTTTAAAATCCACGTGGCTTGTTTATTCCTTTTTGTGTCCAACACTTTCAACAGAATGCTTATAAAATTTGGGGGGGAAGGAAAATGTGCGGGATTTACAGTCTGTTTGGTTTTGGGCGAATTGTCACGGTGCTGCGTGGTCCCTTCGAAAGGATGAGCAAACAACCGTGTCCGCAACTACGGGGAAAGGCCGAGAGCGAGCGGCTTTGCCTTGTTTTACTGCCGAAATCCATCGGATCCGTCTCAGCTGCTGCTCTTTGCTGCTGCGGGGCCACGCCGTCCCGGTTATTCAGCTGCACGCTGGCTTGGGCCACGACGAGCAGTCGCGGTGAATGAGCAGTCGGTCCGAGTACCCGGGTTTAAAGGACGTTTGTACGAAAATGGAGAAAGGGGGGAAACTTGTTTGCCATGTGGCTGCAGCTGCCACCTCCTCACACTTGAGGACTGAGCCCAAGCCAAGTATTAAGCGGGTATTTCTTTGCCACATGTCGCTGCCATTAGGACGGACACTTTTGTAAGTCATCGCGCCCCCTTTTCAGTAAATTCTTTGTTTCTGAACCACGTCGTTTGGCACCGGCTCTTGTTTTTAAACCAGTTTCACCCACGATGCCAGGTCAGTGCCGTACAAACTGGGGCTCCTCTGCCTGTTTGCGACGCTGCTCAGGTGCGACCGTGCCCCCCCCCCCCCCCATGCTGTTGTGAGCTTCAAGTTTCCACCGGGATGAACCTTGCTGAACCCCTTTTCCGCCTCTTTGGGAAGACTGGCTGGTTTTGTCACGTCGCTGACAGCGGCTGCTGTCACTCATTGGTGGTAGGGTGGCATCGTCGTGGGGTGGCTGAAAAGGGAGGGGCGAAGGATCTCATTAACATCTTTACCCTGGAGAATGTGACAAATACTCTGATTTATGACCAACTCTATTTAGCTGACACCTCTCTCCAAGGTTGACTGACAGTGTCAGGCGGTAACTTTGCAATGATTTACCCGTTCGTGCGGCAGGGTATTGCTGTCCCTTGACCGACGACGGGACTGTGATTCAAACCGGGGACCTTCAGACTCCAAGGTGACAGCTTTACCCCCCCAAAGTCACCTGCTGCCCACATCAGTGATGCAAGGCACACGCGGGCCCGCCTGCTCCCAAACGCTTTGTCGTGGCTGTGTTCCGACCGTTTTTTCGCACAGTGGGATTAACTACCAGGTTAGTGTTAGTGTTAAACTGTTAATATTTCATCCTTTAATATCTCAACATTTGTTTTATTGGCTGCAATGAACTGGCATCCCATCCAGGGTGTGGGTTCACAGCCTAGTGCCCGGGGATACCAGGATGGGCTAATAGGATTCGGTTGTTGCCAGCTAAATAGATGGAGATCAGAAAATGCTGCTTTTAAATCCCAGACGTACAATTTTGGAGCCTTCATCAGGTTTTGTCTCAGATTTCTCAGATTAGCAGTCAGCGTTGGGCTTAAAAACTGACATGTCTGGACAGTACTACTTTTTAACATGCGTACGTGCTTTCAACGTGTGATTCTTTAAAAAGAGTAAAAAGCTGGCTTTAAAAAGGGCCGTCTTAATGTTCTGACATCTCGGAATTGGATTTTATACATATTCACGTTGTGTGCTGGCAAGTTCCGCTGACTCAGCTGAACTCGCGTCATGGCGAAAACGACGGGGCAGCCCTTGGCGCGCTCGTATTTCTGAAAGTACTGTACTTACACATGAACTCGCGTTTATGGTTCAGGGGTTGTAACTTATCCATATGATTGTCTAACAGTCTGACACACTATTTTTCTTTGGGACTTTGCTGTCAGAGAGACGATGCCGCGCTAAGACAGTGCACAGCCAGTGGACCTCCAGCCAAGCATTCACAAATCACAGCGCTTGTGACATTTAGAGAAGAGGGATTGATGGCAACCACAGGAAGGCGCTATTTATTACAAATGGGCCATTCCTTGTTTAAGTAGGCAAATGGGTTAGTTGTATTGACAAGAAATGTCTGGATCAACTTCCCGAGGGATCAGAATGGTACTTCATTTCAGTACGTATTATTCAGTTTGGTCTTTAACAGTGAGTGCATAATTTACCAGTGCGCAAACTGCATACTTTTTTTTGGCCAATTTTTCTTTTTATAACCTGGTGGTGGTTGTTAGTAGAGCACTTTATATGGGTTGAAAATCGGTTTGTTTGAAACTAAGGCCCTTCTCACGCCGCTAATGCAAAGCAAATTGTCAACAAGTGCAGAGAAAGCGGCTGTTTTGTCAGGATCGGCGCAAGAAATAGAAGGTGTATTGGAGTTGGTGTTTGAAAGTTTGCAGCGTTATGTCTTTTTCTTTCTAATTTGCCTTGGATACAGCGCAGGAGCGGGACTCCGCAGCCTCATTCACGTATAGAACCGATGAAAAGATTTGCACTTCAAAGCCGACGCAGTCAGCAGAAATCATCTGGCCTATTCATATATTAATGCGATTACAAGGTTGTGGAGATCAGGGGGCAGAATGGAGCAGAGGGTTGTGTGCCATGTAATTCAGAAAATATGCCCCATAAACAGGCTCTGTGTTGGTGAAGTGCGTGGGTGATGTATGGATTCTTTGCCCTTAGTTGACAGTTTCCTACCCATTTCTAAAATATATTGGATTTCGCCGGCCTGTAAAAAGGTAGCGCTCTTCACACTTTTCATGAAGTTTAAAAAAAAAAGAAACCTCGAGCACAGCGGTTTGTTTCTGGGAACGAGTACATACAGGCTGGATTGTCGCACTGTCGGTGCAGTTTGGTGACAGTCCTGTCCCTTTGCCACAGTGTCACCGAATTCCCCCCCGGGTACTTTGTGAAGGCAGGGGGTGGCTCGCTCCAGTGTTGTCTTGTCGTTGGTAACAAGGCGAGCAAAGTGTATGAGTTCTTGGATCATCTAGAATGGCACCTGAGGAGGGAGGGTGAATAAACAGTTGCCGTCTCTGCCACTGTTGAGGGACAGGGAGTAAATGAGGGGAAGTGATTTATGCCATGCGTTTCTGCGGCCGTGCCTGCGAATAAGACCCTCCTCTTCTTCATCCGTCTCACGCAGTGGTGCATGAAAGAGCATCGCCATATTCATAATCTGGCGATATTTCATTCATTTTTAATGCCCCTTTAAATGGACAGCAGGCGCCTCGGTAAATAATTCCATCCTTAATGTCACCCCATGGGCGCCGTTCATCTCCGGAAGGGGTCCGTGGGCACTATAGATTTTGTTGTACTCAGCGGCCACTGCAGAGGAGGCCTTTGAGCAGATGGCAAAGACGGCCAACTGCATGAGTGATTTGTGGTTCTCCGTACGAGGCGCATGAGAGGCGGACGGCGGCGGTGGGGAGGGAAGCCGTTCAAAAGGAGGGGGTTCGAGAAGGTGAGGGATGAGTCGACGGTGGCGGCTTCTCATTTTCATGTGCTGCACCGGGTGAATCGGAGCGGCCGGCTGAAGCATTGACGTTCCTGGGCTTGCTGAGTGCGCTGTTATTCCGTTGGGGTTTTAATCGCTGAGCATGCACTGTAGGCCGAATAAGATGGCTCAGACAAGGCTGAAACATCATGCTGATTTTTAAAGCCCCCCGCCCCCCCATAGTTATCCAACCCCAGCCACCACCGCGTGGAAGTTACTTTCTGCTGCCGCCGTGTAGCCGGCCGTAGCTGGGGAGCCTGCCTGTTAAGCTTAGCGTTAATTATTAATTTTATAAAAATGAAAATACACGTGGGGCGCATTATAGGCGCCAAGGTGACTGACATCTCAAAACCGTACATCCTGCATGGGTTTGAATCCCAGCTCCTGCTCCATCACCCTTAAAGGCCCCTACCCCAAGCTGGCACGATAAAAACTGCTGTACAAATAGGTTAATAATTGCGAACGGCTTAGTCTACAGGGCTAGCATTCCTGCTTAGCTGTGGAGAAGTGTCAGCTAAACGGGGGGGGGGAGCAGGAAAAACGACTTAAATGTTTTACTCGGAAACCGAAACGCATTTAATAAAGAGCCGCGCCGATCCTGCACTCGATTTCTGGGGCATCAGTGTGGGAAATAACATGTTTAGTCAGATGGCAACGAGTGATGCAATCTTTAAATTAGGAAGGCGCGCCGGTTATTATTAGAATTGCATTAATATTTCTGAGCACGCGGTGATGTCAGGAAAGCAGGCTCTTACGTGTCCTGGTCATCATTATTATGTCCTTACTCGTGTCGGCGAGTCTCCAAGCCGAGAGACGGAGAGGATCGGCGTCGGCCGCATCGCTCTCATTGCGCGGTGTTGGTTATTCTGTGTACTATTAATTACATGTGTTGCTTACAACGCGCAGACAGTTAAGTCGATGGCTGTGTACAAAAAGGCAGCGGAATACAACGCCGCTCTCTTCCGTGATTCATTCCGGCGCTGTCCGATGCACGACAGGCTTCGCAGATAGCTGTCAGGCCACCGCTAGGCCCCGCAAGGGAATACGCATGCGCGACCATCTCCGAGGGCATCGCGCAGGTATTTTAATTTGGGACGTCTTGCGTTCCTCTGTCGCTCGCCGCGCCGACTCGGTGGCAGGCGCTCGGTTTACGTAAGGCCCGCGTTCCCTCTGATGCCGAGCGGCGCGCGCTGGCAGATTTGCGATTGGCTTTAAATTCCGCACGAGGCGATAAAGAGCGCCGCCGACGCTCCCCTTAATCCCGAAGCCGAGGGAAGACGCAGGCCTCGCGCCCGATCCCCGTTTCGCGGCCCGCGCGCCGAGCGGACGGGACCGCCGTAATTGGTAAGCGTGAGATTGACGGCTGCGGCTCCCGCAAGAAAACCTTGTAGGAAGTCTTCCGTAATGCTTCAAGAAAATGCCAACAACCTAATAAAAATCCCCCAAAGGGCAGAAGATGGTTAAAAATAGTCGGCAGTAAGCTGCGGAAGGCAAGGTATTTGACATTTACCTTTTGAAGATAAATTTAGTGGACAATTACAATCCCCCCCCCCCCCCCACCAAAATATGGGGGAATCGTATTTATTTAAAAAAATAAATAAATCGGCGTACGCTATTCCGAAAATGAGGGACGCAGTTTTATTTTTAGCGTATGCGCCAAATGTAACGTTTTAATGCGGCAGCGACAAGTGCACGTGTATCCGCTGTACAATAACTGCTCATATCGTGATTTAAATTAAATAGCTTTCAGCGTGAGCAAAGAGGATATTGTCTCTGGAAACCCACCCACTTATCTGGTCAGAATTATGCTGCGTGTGTGTGTGTGTGTGTGTGTGTGTGTCATCGGATGACTCAGTCACAGCTTTTGACATGGCATGGAATAATTTTTTTTCAAGTTATTAATTTGAAATATAATAAAGCACGAGCTAATGAAATTAAAACCATTTCGCCCACCGATTACAAATGATAAACTTTGTGTTGGCTGAGAGGCTTTTCATTCTGCTTAAAACTTTCTCCAAATGTATTACAGGGGTCAAACTTTAATGTCAAGCGGCACAATTTTATGTTATTTATGCATTCGTGTCATACGTTAAAGACAAATTTGAATGCATTAGCTGTGTTGGACACCGCGTGAAGGGGTTGGTTAAAAATTGGGGACGGCGGGTGACGCGACGGTTGGAGCTTTGTGCTAAAAGCCCGGGTTTCTACACTTCTTGCGAGCAGCAGGTGGCGTAGTGGTCGAGGAATGGGGAAATGTGCGCCGATCAGAGTCCCACCTGCGAGTGGGTTTTCGCTGACGTCGGAACCCTGTGGACGAAGGCCCCCGAATATACAGCTCGAGCCCGAAATGGGAAGTGTGCAGACCAGCGGATGACCAAATCAGCGTGTGCCCCGAAGGCTGGGAGCCAACATGCAGACCGGAATGATTCCATTATAACCATTTTTTGTGAGAAGCTTTACCTGAAATGGCCCTGTAAATACTGAGCTGGACATTTATGAATTGCTGAGAGGTTAGTCAGCCTGGATGAGGAACATCAATAATCGCAAAACAAAAATAATTTTTATGCTTTAATTTAAATCATTAAGCTTGGCCACCATGGAAATAAAGCCAAATTTATTGTTTTTATTTATTTATTTCCTTTTATTTCATAGTAAACATGGATGAAGTATTTAACCTTTACGCCCGATTTGCTAAGGATAGCGTACCACAAAGATTCCAAGTAATGACCACCAGAACCACTGGCTCGGCGTTGATCCGACCCAGGGAGCCACAGGGGTTTGTGGGGAAATCCTGTCAAATCCGCAGGATGCGCTCTGTTGTGGCACGCGTGTCTTACAAGCGTGCGCTAGCGGGGTGTCCTCCAAGGGTGCCGCACACCTTGACAACACGGACCTAGGCGTTGCCAAAATCCTCCGTGTCGGCGGACCTTCGTACCCGCGTGAGCCGCAAGTGCTAATTCGAAGCAAACTTTTGTCTGTGCTGTGAAAGGGATTCGTTTAACTCGAGGTTCGCCGACCTTGGAATTCGTTGCAAGAAAGGATTTTTGTCGCTCGCCACCCCCCAACCCCACCACACATTTCTCTTCCCTTTAAGACAAGAATAGAATCATAAACCTTATGAAATGAACCATGCTGGTATTTTTATTCTGTAAAAAGGGTTTCCATAGAAACAGATTCTCGAGAAATGTTGGTCAAAGGTGGTGGGGTTGGTAGTGAGGCTCATTTAAGGATATGTACCTCTATATGCGTCTTTCATCTTTTCAATCCCGAACATACGAAACGTTTCGGCGTGCTTAAATACAACGTGCGTTATAGATCGTGTTTTGCGGTGACTGATGGAACCAAACGCGTTAAGGCGAACGCGCGCCTTCCCAAGACACAGCAGCTTCACCTGCAACATCAGTCAGGGACATTAGCGTGGAAAAATTGACATGCTAAACTGATCTCGATCGCATAAGCACACCCTATGTAAATGTGAGTATAATTTAAGATATTTTGCAGGTAGCCACATTAATCTTGGTTCTTGTAAAAGCTTTAAAAAAAAAAAAAAATGAATATAAATGTTTTTAAGGTTGTTTCTTACGCACACCTGTATTTTCCTGCCTGTAGGAATCTGTGCCCGTTGCATTTCTAGGGTTATTTACCGTATGCTTCCTCGCCCCCATGAATATCAGCTTTCTTTTTAACCCCCTCTCTCTCTGAAGATCATCTTTTGAATTTCTGATGGAATGCAAACAGTAAAAGCCTGACTGTGATGTAATTTTAAAGAATCCTGCGGATAAAGGACATTTTTAAGTGTGCTGTCAATTAGATGGTAAAATCGGTATGGGAGCTCTGTCAGCAAGGAGCGCTGTTTTCGGACTGCGCGTCGTCTTTGGCACGTCTCGCACCCTTTTATTTAATTTATTTTTTATTTTTTTTTTTGGAGTCTTACAAACGCTGCAGATAAACAGGTCCGTTGTGGCGCTGTAACACGCCGCTTCGTGCTGAATAATCCTCTGCAAACACATCTCAACCACACATAGGCAGGCCAATTTTTTGGTGTCAATTCAACGTATTATATCAGGTAGACATGCTGGAGTGTCTGCATATGACAAGCGCAATTTACTGTTGACATCCCAGGAATATTTCCTGTGGACTAATCCATACCGACATCTAAACTGGCTAAATCACTCAGTCCTACATCCCAGTGCTGGGAATACATTATCGAGTCTGCACATTATTTCTTGGCTGGATGAATAATCAATCTTATGGTGGATTTATTTATTTACAGTGCCCAACTGAGCAGGCCGAGGGTGATTCATTGCTCCCAATTGTTGGATTACCTCCCCTAAAAGATGGATTCAAAATGTTTGCCATTATTCTTACTCAAGGTATCTTCTTAGCAGCATCGTGTTGGCTTCACGCGCGTTCCTCAGCTGCTCCTCCTCCCCGGGGTCTCGAGGGTCCGGAGCTTATGCTGTTGAGCCTATGCATTGTCGCTGGGCTAGGAAGGTACGCCCTGGACAGGTTGCTTGTTTAGCACAGTAAAGCCCCACGTGCACACACGAACACACACATTCACTCAGTATCACGCGCACAGAGCAACTTACATTTGCCAGTTAAACCAAAGCACTTGTTTTTGGACTGTGGGAAGAAAGCCGTGCAGAAAATAAGAACGTTGCAGAACCGTGCCCAAACAACCCCAATGCCGTGAGCGTATTATTTTAACTTATGACTTACTCTTTTATGCTGCAGAGCGTTCTCTATCAATGCAGGGTAGGTACCTTTTATTAAAGGCACTGCAGCAGGAGCAGGGGCTTGAACCCAAGGTGTTGCAAGTGCGATGCTGTAGCTGTAACCACGGTGCTACCGGCTGTAAAATGAAAAAACCGCATGCGATAGATGATGTGGCAGGCGTCGTACGTGGCGGTCTCGAACGGACTCGGACGTCTGCGGCCTAGAGGTTCCGTCGCTAGAGTCGCACCCCGACGTGGGAATGGAATCTGTGAAGGACTCATCAGCGAGTTTCAAGGTCTAGAGGTTCAAGAGCTCTGCTCCGGCTGGACTGGCCACGACGCCAAGCCGAAGACTTCGTCCGCCACGTTCTAATAAGCCGTCGGGGCAGAACTGATGGCTTAACGCTGGCAATTTCTTTATTAAATTCACAGCTGCATGTAAGTTGCCATTACATTATAATAAAGCACAAGCTAGTTTATTACAAATAGCTGGAATGAGAAGGGATCTGAAAATTTGCTACTGTTTAATATAATCCTATTGGATAATGATGGCCAGGGCAATGAAAAATGCTCATGGGCAAAAAAAAAAAAAAAATGGTCAACAGGCCCTATTTTTTGGTGACATTTTCAAATAATGACCCAAAATGTGATGTCTGAATTATTTATGGGGAAATTGCGGGCAAAGTTCAGCTTATGTTTCATTACAAACTTTTAAAATGGCCAGACTGTGGCTTAGCAGCCGAGGAACTGGATTTCCCAGAAGACTGCGGGTTCGCATCCCAGAAGGCGAGACTGATTTTATAGCCGAAAGCAAGGTACTTAACCTGAACCGCTTCGGTAAACGTTCAGCTGTATACCTGAGGTAGCAAATGGCTAGGAGTTTAAACATTTCTACCTGTTCAGTTCCCATTGACCCGCAGCTTCATGAGTTAATGTATGCATAGATCATGAACACATTTTTTACATTTCCTGCGGTTTTTTTTGTCCTATGCCCTTTTCTTCTCCAGACTAGGCAAAACAAACCAAATGTGCATATTTTCGATCCCCTGGATCATATTTTTCATAGAAAAATTCAAGAGGTCAGACATACTGTGGTGTTCAGTAAGTTTTCAAGTGCATCAGCAAATTTTTTTTTTTTTTTTTTTTTGTTTTGTTTATGCCCTCATAGCTTTACGATCATCTTAAGTTTGCTGACTTCTTACTCGGCGGCAGCGACTAATGCTATGACACGTTTGGGAAATGAGCAGAGACTGAGCTGGATTTGAACCTACAATCTAGGAGCTGTGAGGCACTGGTAACTTTATTGTAGGACATTATTTGAAAACTATTATGTTCAAAAGTTTTATTTTAACTTGCTGGTTGTTTGGACACAGGTTTGAATGCAGTGCTACCTGCTGTTCCGCTCATCTCGGGCCATATTATATAATATTGGGACATCCGTATTGTCAATTGCCCCCTTAAATGTTATGATTAAACTTATTGTAGGACCTTTGGCAGCAATGATTTATACTCATCATTCCTAATACTTCCTACAATTTGATATCAGTGTTTCACATCCCTGTTGAGGAATTTTAGCCCTCGCTTCTTCACAGAACTGCTTTAGTTAAGACACATTGGTAGGTTTCCGTGCATAAATTGCTTGTTTCAGGTTCTGCTACAGCATCTGTGTTGGGTTCAAGTCAGGACTCAGTACTGGGCCAGTCCAAAACTTTAATTTTGTTCCTTCTCAGCCATTAACATATAGACTTGCTTCTGTGTTTTGGATCTTTGTCTTGCTGCATAACCCAATCACGCTTCATCTCATGAGCAGGTGACTGGACGTTGTCCTGAAGAATTTTCTGGCATACGGCAGAGTTATTGCTTCTTACAGTAATGGCAAATTGTTGACTATGGGGCAGCAAAGCATCACTGCACCATCACATTTGATCGACTGGTATGTCTTTAAGTGTGGAATGGCTGTATTTGCTTTACACAAGACATCATGGGACTTGTGGTGTTCAAAGAGTTCTACTTCTGACTCTTGTCCTAGAATATTATACCAAAAGGCTTGGGGACCATCCAGGTGTTTTTATTGCAAAATATAAATTGCAACTTATGGTACTCTTGGATAGCAGTGGTTTCCGCCATGCTCCTGTGAATTACATTTTTTCCCTGTCTCATTTTTACTCTAGCATCACAACCACTTATCTTAGCTGAGGCTAGAAAAGCCTGCAGTTCACTGGATGCTCTTGTGATTTTTAAAAAAAATGTTTTATTTATTTATTTTTTTGTAACTTTTTGGATGAGTTGTTTCTGTGCCCTTGGAGTAATTTTGGGAAGTCGGTGACTTTTGGGAAGCATCACCACCATTCAAAGTCTTTCTCTTTTGGAGATAATGCTATCGTTTGTTGGAGTTCCAGCACCTTAGCAGCCCCTTTGCAACATCCCCCCACCCCCCCGGAATTTCCTTTTATTGTCACATAGTACTCTTGTAGAAACTTTGTGGTGACCACTTCACTCTCATAGTAAAACTTAATACATAGTGAAGTATTAATTCAACAGGACTGCTGCAGTTCAGCCTGGCTGTGTTCAGTTAGATGGAACTATCAGTTAAATGTGGTGAATCATTTGAGTAACTAAGGGGAAATGACTTGGTGTTATGTGTTTTCTCATACTTATGCATTTTGTCTAAAGATGTAAAACCATTTGGTGTGACAAATATGGAATAATTGGGGAAACCGAGAAGGGGTAAATACTTTTTTTTTTCTTTATAGTCTCAGATGAGATAACATACAGCAAAAAAAAACAAAAAAAACTTCATCATTCAAGGTAGAGGGTTGTTTTCTTTTTGTGTCATTTCTCGGGTTCTAATGAGTAAAGTGTCACTTTTTATTTGAAATGGAAGTGAAAATGACTCCTAGCTAGAAGGTTTGCTCATAGCAGTTATTGGATATAAATTTATTTTGCCATACAATGTGAAATTGTGGAACGTGACTTAATTCTGCCTGCTTTTTCAGCAAAATTGTATCCGATGCAAATTAACGCTGTGCGGTAAAAGCTGATAGCGATGCTCATACTGAACATTTTCAAAACTAATTCTGAAACCATTTTCTGTAAAAAAAAAAAGAAAAAAAAAAAAACCATGGTTAACCCACAGCACACAACTTGATGCTCTCCCCAAACCACCCGGAAGTGTTTGTTTTGTATTTAAAGTGACACACATTTTGTTATCTTTGCTACTGGGAACGTTTGGCTGTTCGTGCTGCCGCTGCGTGTTCTATATTGCCAAGAGACTACGTGATATAATGCTATCTGAAATTAAATGGCTAGATGAACTGTAAACATTTTAGCAAAAGTGTAATAATGCTCTGAGACACAGGACTTGTTCACGATGTGCAAGTTTTGGGCTGTGATCGGTCCGAATCTTTACCGTAGGGAAGATCTGCGTGTTTCTGCAGGAGTGGCCGTTTGCCGCACGCGCTAGGTTACTGGAGCAGATGATCTGGTTTGCTCACCCGCACAAGTGCACCATGTATCACAGGTGTGCGCCGCCACGGGTTTTTATTAATGTGTGACTGGGACGAACCCACGGACGTCTGCCGAAGCTGCTGTGGGCCGAGCACCTGCGCGGAACCCCCTTCTTAGCTGCGTACATTCGGACTGCATCCCACCCTCCTGTTTGGGGTTTAATTGAACACTTATCACTGCAGGTTACAGCAGATTAATGGTTTCCAATGTGGAAGCTGTCCAAGCGAGATGGACCCTTTGCCAAGCATCTCCGGGTTACGCTTTGTGGGTGGAGTGGCAGGTCGCGCCAAAAGGCAAATGTGACCTTACTGTATAGCACTTTGACAGAAAGCATGGCCCTCGTGAGCAGAGGAAACGGAGGCTGTTCTACCATGGTGCTAATAGAATAAATCCTTTCCCGGGTATCGTGGATAGAGAGTTTCACATCTTGTGGGAGGAGATGGGGCTGCATTTTCACACCTGTAGCAGCAGATGTCTTTAACTTGGCTCATGCAAGTGAAAATTGTCAAACTTCCCACTTCTTTTGGGTGCTGCCTGCTCGCTTTAATACGAGTCGCTGTAGGATGATGGAATTCGGGGGAGTACGGGTGTGGGAGGTCCTGATTCAATTTGTAGCACATAATTCTCCCCTTCCCCAAACGCGAAGGGAAAAGGCATTGACAGCTGGTAAACTCCTGTGGAAAATAAACTCAAGATGTACATCTCGTAGATGCAATTTTTTGTTCTTGCTTGGCCCTAAATTAGGCCACTTTAGGGCACTTGTGCGTTTTTCTCTGGGTTTAAACTTGTATTCATGATGGAGTATACTTGGTGAAAGTGTATCGAAAGACTCCCCGCCGTCTACTATTTATTAATTATATTTTGGGCCTCCCCGGTGGTGCATTGGTAAATTGAGTTTGAATCCCTGCTGTGCTGTGCTGGCCATCTGTGGCAAAGATGCACAGGGAGCAGAAATTGGCTCGTGTTCCCTTGGGTAGGCGAGATGGCTGAGATCCTCTCCCCTCCACCGGTCACACGAAACCGATGAAACCCGTAACGCGAAGACGAAGCCAGTCGAGCGCAGCGTACGTGCCGGCGGACGTGTGGCGCCATCTTCGATCCTCACAAGGTGGCGTCGTGTTTTTTTTGCGGGCGGGTGGGGGGGCACCTACGAAGAGCGTTATTATCCTGACAAATGGGAGAAACGGAAGTAAAATGAGCAGAAACATTTTTTTGAGCGCTTTTTTGTCCTAAATTGGCCAGTACATTTACAGCTTCGTTTTAAGGCGAGTGATGCATTAAGGAAATGAATGAGTATTTGCGTGTGGGTAACGCAGAGTGCGAGTTTTAGCCATTTTTCAGGATGCACAGTAACAGGAAAGGAGCACTTTCAACGTGTCAGGAGCGGAGCCGATTAAGGTTTAAGTTATTATCGTCTCTTATAATAGCAGCACTGCAACCGGTACCCTATTGTCCTTTAGGGTGCCACAGTGTAATAATTGTCTAAGTGGGGATATCAGTCATTCCAAACACCGGCTTTTTGTATAAGGCAGGGATGTATGGCTCTGTTAACTGCGTCTGTGCAGATAAACGTCTGTTGTGCCTGTGTTTGCACAAAGAGTGGGGGGGGGGGGGCTACATGCCCCGCTTCAAAACAATATTACCCCCAGCAACAGAAGAACCGGTGAAGGAGGTTCACGCAGTGTGGCACCTTTAAACTTGGTGTGACTATCTGGGGGGGGGGGGGCTTCCTAATGAAGATGCGATGCCGTGTCCCGCAGAAGCTGTTTTTTTTTTTTTTTTTAAAAAACCGTCTCTGCGGGAGAAAGTTGGTGCAGCGGGGCCGCGGCTGGAAGAGAACCAACAAGCAAAACGGATGCTAAATGTATGAGTCCCGCAACAATGAGCGCTGCCACAAAAAGACCAGGAATGCGGCGGCATCCAAAAACAGTTGGCACGTTTTCAATTATGGGTTGCCATCCGGTATTACCAGTGTGTTAATGGGACACAAAGGGACCTTCATCAGATCTTATTCTGAGAGGAAACCCACGGAATATTTCATGAATCGACTGATCTAATACCGCGGGATGTAAACTTTTTAGCAGCTAACTGACACGCGTGTCCATTAGCAAAACGGACGCATCCCTTAACTAATGGGCTTTCTTCTTTCTGCGAAACCACCCCAGTAGGTGATGTCTGGATGCAGGGGGATCGAGTAAATAATTTGTTTCTCGACAGACAAAATACATTTCAAATAAGCCAAATAAATTAAAAATTAACCGCAATAATTTGTGTATTTCTGGTGTGATGAAGGTAACCCTGACACATTTTGTGTCTCGAGCAAAAAATTATCCAAACGGACCGGCGACGTTTTAGACACCGAGTCGCCTTCAGACTCAAGCCAAAATATTTTATTTACAGAAATATCCGGACCTTCGTGTTTGTTATCTAACTAATTGATACATATAGCGTGTGCAATATTTGTAATGCTTACATTATTCGCACCTCAGGCTCGTGTACTTTTATGCACAAACATACCCAAAGTATTTATTATGGAACACACAAAATACACCGTGGGGCAAACCTCCAGCACCAGCAAGGGATTCTGACTCACCACACCTAAAATTGTCAAACATGCTAAGGAGGTCAGCAGTCCCCCAACAACCCCCCACATCATCTAAACATATTAATATACACAGCATTAATGAATTAAAGCTTCCATAATGCACTCCTGCATGCATGTATAGGTGTGCAACCATTGAGGGACACTACGGGGGGGACTGTGGATCCTCCAGGTATTCAGTGTGTTCGGTGGCTTCAGAGTGCGCGCGCATGTGGGTCTGAGCGGTTCTCAGTCCCCGTGGTCTGGTCTTCCGACTCTTTCAGTTCATAACCCTGCCGAAGGAAGCAGGGCGTTAAAATGGCAATAAAGGATGTAAAAATGCAGAGTTGCCTTCTTGTTGAAGATGTCGCCTTTTATTACATATGCACTTCAGCAAAGCGATATAAATGTAACGCATTAAAGCTTCTGTCCACAATACGCTTGATATGCGTTTGCTAGTCCGGGCATTTGGGAGCGGCAGCGTTTTTATGCAGTCCGGCCCGCATCGTACCCGATAGAAACAAGAGGGCACTGAGGAAGGAGCCTGAACAAATTACTTTATCTGCTTTTACCTGTTCGGTCACCCCAAAATTACCTGTATATGCACATTTCATTTTTTCTAATTTCCCACACCCCCATTCTGTATGCCACTGTGGGTTTTTGCATTGTATTTGCTGTGTAAGCTGTAAGCATTACAGCCGATTCAGTTCATCGGCGTGACCGGAAGTGGAAAGTAGGAGGTATATGCAGGAGCTTTTGTTAGTAAACAAGTGTACCGTCTGCATGCCTTGCAGAGTGAAACAAATAGTAGGAGGTGAATAAAATATGTGTGGGGATGTAAAATTACTGTGGTGCTGAGAAAAATCATGCCTTTGTTCTGAACAATAATCCCGCTCTATGAACTGATGCACACGTTTTAATAAGCTGTTGCAGTGAATTTTCTTTGTCCGGGACCCTGGGATACACAGGAAGGGTGTGCGTTGCTGTAACTTAATTTTATCAGACTGTTAGAAGCAAAATGTTACACATTTTTACTAGCTGTTTATTAACCCAAATCGCTGTCAAGCAGTTTCCAGTACACAGCTGGAATAACTGCTTCTATCAGTAAGCTAGAACTGATACTAGGACATCAAAAGATGTATATCTGTATTTTAATGCGTGCTTTAAATATGGATAATTTCACATGACTTCAATTGTTCAATTTTCAGTCGATATTAAGGGTGGCCTGTTAGTTTACTCTGTTAAATTTGCATTAGTGAACCTCTTTCAGGTCTATCCAGCTGCAAAGTGAGAACGGCGTTTGCTTTGTGCTGCTGCTTGCATGAGTTAGTTTTATTTATTTATTTATTTATTTATTTATTTAAAATTTCCTTTCCTGTCCTGTGACACGCTTTGGATAATGTGTTTTTATTTGTGGTAAACGCACATTTTCTGTCACATGGTGTTTTGTGTTTATTTCCAAGATTCTTGGTGATTCCCGGTGCTCATCCATGTCTCTAAAGCTCATTGCCTGATTTGTTTTTGAAGCCATAAACTTGAAATGTGGCACAGGTACCTCTGACCCCAAGTGACATTTTTGCATAGTCAAATACATGCAGACACACACTTTTATTGATGTGTGCTTCCAGGGAATTCTCAGCAGAAACCAGCAGCTTTAATGTGGATGTAAATAAAAACGGCAAGTTGTATAATCTGTGCTAAGTGAAAATGTAAAAACTAACAAGAAATTTATATGTGACAAACATTACCGATGTAAGGGTAATAAGGTTTGACGATTATATCATTTATCTTTTTCTTTCTGCCCGACTTTATCATCTGTGCCGCTCTCTGTCTCCTGTTCAACAGCAGTAGCCTTTACTTATGTACTAAATTCAACCACTTTAAAACTAATACAGTTTGGTAATTATATATATTGTTACTACCGTTTACCTTTCCACCATTGCACCTTTTGACCTGGGCAGTGCTGCGTAAATCTGCTAGTAACCTATAAAAATTCAAGATTCCTTAGTTCTGTGGAAGCAATGACTTTATGGATATGAGTGTATGTGTCATAGTCCTAATCTTTTTCATGCCTTTTGTAAAAGCATCCCATTACTCCAGTACTTGATCTGAGTCTTGATTTGGATCTTGATCCAGAATTCCTCTATAGTTGTGTTCTAGTCACTGCATGCTGTTTTATGGACCCGCACATCAACATCAGTTCTGTGTGCCAAAGGACCTCCTCTGCTCTGGACAGCTTCTTTGTTAAATATTTCATTTGTTAACTCCTCCTTTGCTCATCCAGGCCTGCATTCAAGTGAACTTGGATGTCTTGAGAGCAGACCTCAGTCCTAGGTTTATCATTAATTCCTTAACTTGATACAAAATAAGGCTTCTGAATGGAATTACTGAGCAGGTAGACTTCATTTTACTTCCGGTGACCAAGTGTTTGTCTAGAACTGCATAAATGTGAGTTGCAATTCCATCTGAATGCGGTACTCTGGCCCGCCCCAGAAAGTGGCTTTAATTAAACTTTGCCTAAAATAGCTGTGGCTGTAAAGAACTTGGTACTCAGATTAACCAAAAATGGCGTGTTATCTAAAGGTATGACACGATGGCAAAGAAGAGGATGTGAATACCGGTATCTTTACTGAAGCACAATCTGGCTTAACACTTAACCATACTGAAGCTGATCTAAGGGTGATCGCTTCTGCACAGATTAGATCTGTGTATGTAGATGAGCATTTGTAATCTGTATGTTGTCACTTTTTATTGTTGCTAATATTGCCATCTGTGCAGTGACTCCTTCTCCTGGGCCACAAAGATCTGGGGCCGATTTGGAAGCATAGGGGTGAGGCTTAGCATACCGATTCATTGGATCACGGTCACAGAGGCGCTCGCATTACAGGCAGGTTAGAGTGGCCAGTTTATCTGAAATGCATGTCTTTGGACTGTGGAAGGAAACCCAGTTCAGATGAAGGGAGGAGATGCTAAGTTCTCACACACTAAATTTGATTCAAATCCATGTCCTAACCTATTGTTCAGGAATCGAAACGACTGCCCTGCCTTTCACTCCACCGGGCTGCCCCGTGTATACATGTATTTCTTTTAATAGCTTTGACCTCCAGCGAAACCCGATGTTCATCTTAAGGACGTCTCCCCTCTCCTTCTCCTTCTGCCAGCAGTGCAGATTTATCTTCCGATGGTACAGTCACGGTTGCTCCTGTTGACGTTTATAATTTCTTTGTATAAAAAACAAACTGTAGTTGCATGGGGATATGCATCTCCTTCTGAATTTATTCTGATGGAGCACCAGAGGTGCTTATCGCAGAGCTGGAGGCTTTCTACAATGATCCTGACCTTTTCACTGTCCTCAATTAATCCATTTCAACAACCTCCGCCTCCCAGAGTTACCGTGGCTTTGTGATGACTTGGCATGATCTTCCATTCCAAAATAAACAAATGAAGTTCGACCGAACCCCTTCAGAGATTTCATTTTCGGCCTTGCTCCTTTCTTTGCGCACGCTCTTTGAAAAGTTTCACTCGGTTCCCAGGAGGAGGAGGAGAAAACCATCAGGTGAGGACTGGAAAGAGTCCAGCCAGCTTGTGTTCCGCAATGAGTGAGGTTCCTGCAGGCTGTGGACGCAGCAGCTTTGCTACATGAGGTTTGTTTTGTCCAGGTCTTTCAGCCTAGTGAAGCACATTAGAAACACAAAGTGTAGGTCAGTGGTCTAGAGAAATAAATCTATGGATAGTCTATAACCGTTTACTTGTAAAAGTTTGCTTGTATGATGTACAAAAAATATATATAAAATACATATAAAAATAAACAAAAAAGCTAATAAATAGTTAAATTATAACAGGTCCTTGTGTGGCATTATGTAGGACCCCTGGAAGTGCTTCTAAGAGCTCATCTGGCTTGGTGAATAGACAATTTTTCTGGGGCTGGGTGGATAAGGCCACATGCATCCAAATATTTTTAATATGCTGGAGCCTCAATCTGATTTGCTTTTTTAAAACTGAACATGGTTGCAAACAAGAGACATCCCTGTCAACAGATCGCTGAGCCACGAATAGTGCAACCAAACCAATTTCTATTTTCGCCAGATCAGGTGGAAATGAACTGCTCAAATTTGGAGGGTGATGGGGAAATTCTGCAGGTGCTTAAACGTCGTAAAAGTTTGGCTTTGGTTTGGCTTTTTTTCCCCTTGTATGCTTTCTCTTCTCCCAAGCTCTTGTTTTTCTATAAACCTTCTCTAACCCAAGACTGACGCTCTTGTGTCATGAAAACAAATCGTGCGGTGACGTCCCGATATAAAATAAATGGGCCCAGTCAAGGTCAGCTGAAAGAAATGTGGTTTTACTAGCATTCTTGTTCAATAATGAGCGCTTTCAATACCAGCCTTAAATTGATCAGATAACTGCAGAAATGCCTTTCTACAGTGCGGTGTTAAATATTTAATGCTTAAAGCATGTATTATCGTACAAGCAGTTTTGGTACGAATGCACCATGCTAATAATGTCAAGCTGTGACAGTGGTTAAACAGAAACCCATTTAACTACTCTGGGAAAATAGTAGTGGCCATTAATGCTTTGCTGCAGTTATTGTGTCCTGAGCTTCCTGCTAAACTATTTCTCAAGTTAATAGCTAATGCTGAACGCCAGGGAAGTGATAAGCCATTTATAATTCTGGTCGTTGCCCAGAATTTTAACAGGGAAGGGCCCGATGTTGTCGATTTACGGCTATTTTTTTTAAAAAGCCCCCCCTTGTGAAGGTAGCCCTCATACAAAGCCAATAGGTAGTAGCACGTTCGCTGTCAGCATGCAGAGTTAAACGTGAAACAAAACAATTTTCCTAACTCTGGAGTCTTTTCAAACCGGAATCCCGAAAGCTTCGTTGTCGAATCAAACTTCATGGCTCAGACCTTGGGTTAGATGACATTTAAAAAAAAAAAAAAAAATTTGGGCGAACCTACTCAAGGTAGACGTGTAATTTCCCAAGTACGTATCACTGTAAACATATCAGTCATGCAAATTTTGTATTACTATTATTTAGATCCACCTGATCCGCGTGAGATATAAACTTTGAGCTACAAACTCAGCACATCGAGTTAGACCGCGACTATATTTTAACTTGAGGCCTCGAAGCCAAGTGCGGACAAACCATTGATTTAATTACTGATCTGAATTAAAATGAGTAATTTAGGCATTCTTTATGGAGTCTACAGGAAGTCCACTGAGGTCAACCTGTGGACATTTCTCACCCAAATCCCCGTTCAATGGCTATTTCTTGTGCTAACATTGAGTGAAAGTGCTCTATCTATGGAGAGATTATTAGAATGCCCAGCACCCCCCCCCCCCCCCCAATTTGGCCCATGTGCAAATCCTGGGTTCATTTACTTTCGTTCTCTGAAAATAGGTCCTGGGTGAAGATGTTTGCTTGCAGTTCACAGTGATGAAAGGCTACGGGAGTCTTTCATTCGGTGATCCTTGAACTCGTTCCAGCTCCATTATTTGTGACAAAACGTTCAAAATTTCAGTATTCCAAACATCGCTTTGCCCAACACGTACTAAAAGCCATTCTCTAAATGCTGTCTGTGGCTGGACCGAAGGGACTGTTGGTTATCCAGCGAGAGAAGTAAGTGAGAAAAAACGGCAACACAAATAGGTGTGCTGCTGCTTTTGGCTTTCAAGCGCGCATTTATTATTCCAAGTTTGCACATATGCTGCTTTCAGATGGGCCTCCGGCTGCCTAGCTGTAATCCTGGCTTTTCCTGGAAGGTCATTCCCAAATGTCCTGCCTGCTGCATGACGCCGCTCACCTTGAAAACGCAGATAACGTTCCTGGTTTTACCTCCTGTGACTCTTTCGTGCTCATTTCCTCTCGGTAGTCTAGAAGCTGTCCTTACAGAAGGTCTTGTGGTGTCTTGCCTCTGCTCAAGCTCTCCGAGGCTCGAATGGCGAATTCTCAGCAGTGCGGGATGATGCTTCTGCCTTTGTCCTCCAGCGCGCTTATGCCCCTGTAAACAGACAACATGTTAGCCTCAGCCGCTTAAAAATCAACATCTTCGTATTAGTGGGTTGCAGACTACGCCAAGAGAGCCGAGTCGGGTAAAATCGGTGATAAATGACTGTTGCTGTGCACCATCACGTGACCTACATAGGCGCTAGCGTGACTGTTGGGATTGTAGATGTTGCTGCCTGACCTTGTCACCTGCGATGGGGAGAACTACTGCGACGAGAAGGAAGTACGGCAGCCGCGTGCGGGCATTACTCATCTGCTCCAAAAACACCACCGCGCCAATGCGAAAGAGTGCATTTGTTCATCACGCACTGTGACTCACACATCTCATCATGCAACACCGCCTGTTCTCAAACAAAATTCATCGGGCGCTGCCACCTACAATGCGTCAAGCTCCATCCGTGTGGGGAGGTCACATTGTGGGTCGATTACTCTGTTGTTTACTGTCCTGAACAATGGGGGTTCGCTGGGTACTGCTAAAGCGTGGTGGCTTTGGTTTTGTTTCATGTCATTGTTTTGCTCAACTGAGAGAAAAGGATGAAAAACAAGTGCAGGTTCAGCCACATTGTTTCCCAGACTCTTATAAACTGGATGCACTAAATAGTTTAAATAGATTAAACATTTTACATGTATAAGGACATGAAGAAAAGCCGATTAATGGAAATCACATTTTTAGCCTGTTTATACAGCTATTGGCCAAAAGTATGTGAACACCTGAGTATCACGCCCATATGTGCTGGTTGAACTTCCCATTCCAAACCCGTAGGCATTCATATGGAGTTGTGGCTCCCTTCACGGCTATAACAGCCCCCACTCTTCTGGGAAGGCTTTCCACCGGATTCCGCAAATTCGTGCCCGTTCACCCACGAGAGCATCAGTGAGGTTGTGCGAGAAGGCCTGGCTTGCAGTTAGCATTCCAGTTCATCCCAGGTAAACGTACCCTGCACGAGTCCAACCAGTTCTCTTAGAAATTCTTCCGCCGCGATGGTTTTCACACAAGGCGAAGGGTGTAAACGGGCAAGAAATAATGTTTTGTATAAAGCTGTCGCCTTGCCGTCAGAGGACTTCCATTCAAATTCTCACTCCGTGATCACCGTGCTTAACCTAAACTGCTCAAGTTATTTTAAATAAGCCCAGTGGTAAATGCACTGTATGGCCAAAAGTATGTGGACACCTGAACATCACACCCATATGTGCTTGCTGAAGATCCTATTCCAAACCCATGGTTATTAATGTGGAGTTGTTCCCCCTTTGCTGCTTTAACAGCCTCCAGTCTTCTGGGAAGTTTTTCCATCAAATTTTGGGAATTTGTGCCCATTCGGCTCCACGTCAGTGAGGTCAGGCGCCGATGTTGAGCAAGAAGACCTCGGTGTTCTGATTCATCCCAAAGATGTCGAGTAGGGTTGAGGTCAGGGCTCCATGGAGGCCGCTCAAGTTCTTCCACACCAACCTGGGCAAACCATGTGTTTATGAAGCTTTCTTTGTGCACGGTGGGGCAGAGTCATGCTGGAGCAGGAAAAGAGCTTCCCCAAACTGTGGCCACAAAGCTGGAAACACACAATTGTCTAGAATGCATTTTCAGGGTATGTGGGTGCGCTTAAACAGCTCAGCATAGTCATTAGATGAGGGGCCCACATACTTTGGCCCATATAATGCATCTTACTGGAACAGTTAAGGAAAAGTACTTTGTTCAAGGGGAAACCACCAATGTAAAACTTCAGATTAGAACTGGCAACCTTACTGTAGATTGAGGTCTTTTTATGTTCCTAAGTTTTGTTTCGGTAAATTGTGTTTTGTTACGTAAATGATGCCTGATAGTCAATAGGGCAGGAAAAAAGTAGTTGGGTGCCTCAGTTCATAAAGCAAAGAGGATGCAGTGCTTACAGTATTTGCATAGAGACATGCGACAAACAGAACAGCAGCAACACATCCCAAGAAATGGCGGTAACTTGCAGTGTATAAGAATGGCAATTTGTTAACATGCAGATGATTGTCTGCGGCCCAAGCATTTGTGACTGTAGTGTTTGAAGCAAAAGCTTTTTAATAGTCTGAATGGCATTTAATTTCGGCTTTTCGAAAAGCTGTTACACGAATGCTGATATCTAAATATATGTAAGAAAACGGGCAACTTTTCATGCCTGGGACATGTGGGAGTCAGTGTGTCAGTGTTGTTGGATTCAGATCCTAAGAATGGCTTATTTACCCTAAATTTCGCATGTGTTTTAAAAGTTTTCACATCTTCTGAAAACCTGCAGTGCCCAACCGGTTCAGAACTGGACAGAAGTTTAATTTCTGCTTTAGCAGAAAATTCTGTCCATGTTCAGCTGAAAGCGGCAAATCGTTTTTAAGTGAATGCTCGACTATAGATGTAGATTTTAGGGAAAATGGGAGAACATATGCAGTCCTTTACTGAGCTATGATATGCCACAACCCAAAATACCCTTGCAGCTGTTTGGGATGACATTGAGAAGCTGTTGTGGATTTCAATGGCAAAAGATTTATTTAAAAAAAAAAAAAAAAAAAAGCCATTGGAAAGTAGAAGGGTGGTGGGGGAAAAAATGAAAAGGAGGTTTGGAGTCAGAAACTGACAGGGAGAGTCACATGAAAGGAGACTGTAAATGAAACGGAATTTTAAAGAAACTATAAGCAAGCAGTTATAGCAGTGTCTGGGGTGGTGAGAGGGAGGGGGGCATCATGTGAAAGTTGATTTAAAAATAATTTCCAACTTTTTTCTTGTTCTTAGCACCCAGATCAAGGGTTCTTTGCACCACCACAGACGGTCACATTTATCTGAAATGTAAAGGCGAGTGTATGTGTGGGGTGGGGGGGGGGTGATTTTGTGGTCCATTCTCCTTCCTCTATAAATCTGCATGCTTTGCAGAAGTGTAAAAAAAAAAAAAAAAAACTTTTGTTGCTTACACCAGTCCCACTTGAAAATGACCTTCCTTCTGGAACACCGTTTCAGCTACAAATGCTTATCGCTTTTGTTGGGCCTGCTCTCTCCTCTGCTCTTATTTTATCTCCACCGATCCAGGACCGCTCAAGAGCGAGAGAGAGAAACATGGGATGGAAAAAAACTGCAGAGTGTGAAACGGGGCAACAAAGGACCGCTTATGCAAGTCACTCCTTCTCCCAGATGCGAGTGATTTATGTGTAGCTCCATGTATTGTTTGCCATGATAGGGTATGGCTAAATAAATCCTACGAGAAGGACCTGCCCCTGACCACGCTGGGTGTGCATATCCGAGGGTTGATAAGGCAAATGGTGGAAGGGCAGGAGGAGAAACCTCCCGTGTAGCTTTTTTTTTTTTTTTCTGCTTGGAGGGAAAAGAAGGTGCAATCCAGCCAACAATGTTACACAATCCCACGCTAGGCTGCTGGAATTGTGGAGGGCTTTCCCAGGCAATGCGAGAAGAACCAACTTGCACACTTAAAAGCTCATAGATTTCTTCCGCTGAGTGGATAACTGTCTTTAGAAGACAGATAGTAACAGCCAACTCTACATAACACAACTAAGGTCGTTGTGTGTTCAAGCCTTGGCAAATTCAATCTTCCAAGATATTTAGACAAGGATGGCGTTGGGTGAAACGGAAGCCCGAAGGCAGTCTTGTCTATATTTGATTATCGAAAGCAAAAGTATTAATCATTTATTGCAGACCAAATCATGCAGCTGGTAAAAAGAAATATAATTTTTTCATGTTAATGTTTGACAGGGATGTTAACGGAACGGGGACGATGGAAGCAAAATGCAAGCGCACCTGCAGTTGAATTGTGACAAATCAAAAAAAAGCCAGATTGTTTAATAAAATATGTCAGAGGATTGTTGCAGAATTAAAATATAGATCATGCAAAGAGAAATGCCAAATGCATTCGCACATTCAGCATGGAGGCTGAAAGCATGAATTCTTGAGAGGGCAGCAGCTGCCCGTGAACAAGAAGCGGCCATCTTTACAGAGAAAGTGGATTCACACAACAGATGGGGAGAATATATTGAAGAACTTCTCTGACAGGGGCAACAGAGCAATGATCTTTCCCGAATAAAATGATGGAAAGTAAGCAGAATGTACGCTGAGATCATGAAAGCGTTTTTGGAGCTGTGAACTGTCTGTCCCTAAAATGTGTATAACATCAGTGCAAAAAAGCAACAAAAAAAAAAAGTGAATTTTTGGGAACTCTCATCACTGGAAAAAACCTTTACTGGCCAGAATTAACAAATGAATGTTAATTTTGATATCTGGGGAAAAATCCAAAAAACAAACAAAAAAAAAAAGGAATCAATATTCATTCTTCAAATTCTCCATTCCATTCTCTGTGTGATAATTTTCTGAAACTAATCCTAGCAATGATAGAAAATCCTGCTATATGTAAATTAGCGCTCAAAATTTTTATTTCTTAAAGAATGAAAAATGATGATGGGGAAGCTGTGTCACTTTGAGAAAATTTAACAAACAGGCACCAAAAAGTGGACTGAGATCGATGGCGGTTATCATTCGCCAAAATCAGTGCATGATGGGGATGTCAAACATGTTTATGTTACTGGCATTAGTAATTCAGACATAAATGAGATGAATCATGAAACTGATGGTCTGTTCATAGACAAAATCACATTTTAATATCAGAAACGTTTGAAATATGCAAAACAGCATTTAAAAAACGTATTAAATGCTATCAGAACAGTGTAAAGTATAGATTATTATGCTTTAAATGTGAATGAAATGACAAATGGAAAATAAAAAGCTTCTAGGAATAGACATTAATAGGAATAAATAAATGGCAGCCACTTAGAAATGTATATATTGTGTTTGTGTCTTTTTTTTTTTTTTTTTTTTTTTTTTTAAAGCTCCAAAATGTCAATGATGGTTCCCTGCCAAAAAAAGAGTAGCTATAGAAGGAAATCCCTGCAGCAGCATCTCTCAGAGGTAATGGACAGTGTGCTGGTGTCCAGTGAGCCTTTGAGCTTTGTGATGTTTCGGGCCGCTTTGCAGATGGAGAGGAGCTGAAGCTTTGAACCCTGCATGTACTACAGGGAGAAATGATCCAGAACCGCCGTAACTGACAATAAGCCCCATGACCAAAACACAGTCTGGGTTGTGGACGTTATGAGGTGCAAGACAGGAAAGCAAATTTTCAAGAGAGATGAAAACGGTATTGTGGAAAAGTAGCTGAAACAGAATTATAATTTTTTTGCTCCTGGAAAGGAAAAGGGAGGCGAAATATGAAGCCTTTTTATTTAATCTCATTTTGTTAATCTTCATATAGAGTTAGGCTAACCTTCTGGGCCCTGCTGAGAATAGAATATACATATTTTGTCCCTACATTTCATACTTTCTGTCACATGTTGAAAACGGAGGCCCGTTTCACTTCTGGATCGGAAGAATATAGCTGCCAAAAGTCGTTTTGGCAAATTAGTTACAGGAATTCTTTTTTATTTTGTGTGAAAAAACATTTCATTCACTGGAGCAAATCAGAGGGACATAAATAGCCAACATTTTCACATTTTCAGCTTTTACTTTTTTTTTTTCCTTTTTTTTTCCAAGGCACTTTCTTGGCATCGGGCTTGCATTTTGCCTGATGTGTTTCCATTTGCAGATTCCCAATTGGAAAAATGAGTCTATGTTCAAACTGTGAATTTGTCAAATTAGGCATTGAGAGCAGTAATGGTTTAAGGCCAGGAAAATGGCTATTCTTAGGAGCTGCCGGTGCTAACATCTCTGTGCATCGGAAGAACATAGGCAATATCATTTTGACTCAGTGTGTGGGAGTTGATGGTCTCCACTGCAACGACGAAGACTGCAACAAATATATTGGATATAAATCCTCATTTATGTGCTTCCCCCCCCCAGATAAAGGACGGGGAAAAAAAAAACTCTGCTAAGCTCTTTTCTTGGTTCTCTTGGTCTGTCTTGTGTAGAATCTTGAAGGAAATTCTCATTCTGCTATGCTCTTTGGAAGCCAACATAAGCCTGAGGTAATGAGGGGGTACATTTTGACATGCCGGTCCCAGCCTTAATACTCTTACGCAGATCTTTTTAGTTCTCGGTTTTAGTTTGTCAAGCAGGGTCATTTTGCCTTGGGTCTTTGTTCTGGAAATTTCTATTCCTGTTTTCCCCACAACACGTTGCATGAAAGGATTCCGCTCTTAAACAGGCGCTTTGTGCGATTCCCGCAGCAGCGGCACGGTCGGCTCCCAAGACTGTAAACAGAACCGCAAGAAACATGCTGGGTCGCTCATGAAAGCGGGGATGTTCGAAACGTTTATTACCTGTGCCATTAACACCCCAAAGAAACCGGCTGGGGACGGCGTCGGGTTTCCGACCCATCGGCTTAATTTTGGGAAAAATTCTGCCCAAAGGCTGAATGCCTAAACATCTCCTGAATAAAAGTTATTTCTCACTCTTAAATTAGCTTCTCATATGCCAACAATACTAGGAAGTCGTCTTTTTTTTTTTTTCTTTCTTCTCCATGTCCATCGATCCCTCTTGGACCCGTTGGAGTACAAGTCCAAAAAATATATGCAGACTTGCGGGATGTTTTTCGGCTCATTGGAGGGTAAAAGTCTTGTTTATGCAGACCTTAATTAGCAAACACGCCGCTTTATCTCTGACCTGGAGGCCTCTTGGGCTGCTTTTGCTGCCTTTAGGGTACCATCGGTCATGGAGGCAGTGTTGCTAGATAACACTTGCCAGCGCTGCATTAGTGTTGCAAATGAGTTCTCTTTTAAATTATGGTATATTAAAAGGGAGAAAAGAGGAACTTTCTAGAATTACCACACCTTTTTTTTTTTTTTTTTTTTTTTGGTCCTGCTCTCAGATTTGTGTTTATGGTGTTTCTCCAGGTAGGTCAGCTGGAAATTTCATTCTCCCTCCTCTCCCTTCTGGCTGTGGTTTCAACCCGTCACCAGAATCCAGGCGCCGCCCAGGTCATTACGAGGGCCGGAGCGGTGTCCCTGTACTTACCGACTCCATCTCCAGCTGACCTTCACCGAAGCTGGTGTGACTCGGGCAGTTTTGAAGAGCACCGTTGAAGGCACGACTCGGTTTTTGTATTTTTTAAAAAAATTTATTTATTTTTATTTTTTTTAAATCTTGGCAGAAAAACACCATCAAATGCTTGGTGCAATGCTTCCTCCCAGAAGAAAAAGTTTTTCAGAGCAGCATTAACGCCCGCCCTGATGCTTTTATTTTACTTTATTGCGTTTCTGTTATTTTCTTACAGTCCCTTGCTCCCGTTCTTTGTTCGAACGGCCGGATAAGAGACGCTACTGCCGCCTCGGAGCTGCGGGGCTAACTGGTTGTTGGCGGCTTAACTGCGAAGGCCTCGTGCTTGAGCTGCTGTAATTCTGTTGAAATGTGAGTTTGTGAAACCGGTATGATCGGTCCCCAGCAAAGATAGCTTCGGAAATGGTTTCATTCTGCCGTTCGGCTTTGCCTTATTTAAATATCAAAAGGGCTGTTTTGACTCCCAGATTATGTGATACCAGTACTGCGCACTGCGCACATTAGTGGCATTGAATGATATTGCAGTTATTTATAATACGCATTAATGGAGGTTTTCAATGAAATCCAGGGCTTTTTTTTTTTGTGTAATTTTATTTTAAGGTGCCTTTTTCGTCTTGGACATGTAACATGTTGCATATTCCCTTTCTGGCTTTCATTTGAGTGGAGAAAAGCCAACCTTTAGTCTCGGATATGTGTGGCATTTGGATTTCATTGACTTTCCTCCACCTTTCCTTATTATTTTTAGCCGCCGCTCATGTGCCATCTGTCCCTGAATTTAATAAACTCCCAAAACAGTCGCACACATTGTCTCAAGAAGGACAAAAAATATTATTATACCGTAAAAGTAACATCCCCTTTATTGCCCTCTTGTCAAACGGCAATAAATAACTGCCAGTACAAAATGAATTATGATGTACGCGTTGATGTAAACACTTTTAGGCGGGGATTCTGTTTAATATATGAAGAGGCCCCACGCATTCCTGCAGCAAAATGTGCTGCCTGCACTGTGCAGTAGGTGCTTTCTGAATTATATTTGATAGAATCAGATTGCCATCTCCTTCAGCGCTATTCCACGTCACTTAGCAACTGCCTCGGTACGTTGACTATGGAGACGTTATGATACCGGAGATGCTAAAAGCTAGCCATGGCAGCAAGAGGTGTTGTTTTTAAGCGATCTGCCTTGTGACGCGTGCTGATGTTTGCGATCTCTGCAGGGGGTTCACCTTTACGTACCTTTCTACACCCAGTCGGCTTAAAATCAGTCTTCCGAACGTTGGGAGGTTGGGGGTCTAGATGTCCTAAAGAATCTTAGACTGGATGCCGTGGGTGGTCAACAAGGGGTGTTATTTTGCGTCAGGCATGTGTCAGTCGGAGGTGTAGGAGAGACGTGCACGACAGCAATATCTGTCTCGGCGAAACTGGATTCGGTCAAAGGAACTACTTTTGGAAGCTGCCCCGAGGTGCCACATCCCTGCAGAATGGCCCTCGCTCTCCCGAATTCGAGGCTGCGCCGACCGTATGACGCACCGGTGGACGGCTGCGGAAGGGCGGCGCGGCGAGTGACGTCTGTTAGCCTTTTATTTCGCGTTCGTGCTCGCCCGCGTGATGGCATTAACACGTGATCCCAGTTAATGTGGATGCGGTACGACTGGGCACGCTCGTCGTGGGCTACTGGCCAAGATGATACGGGCGAGAAAAAGAAAATCCTGACGTGCAATTCCAGGTGATGCCTTTGACTTTGACTGCTGGTATTTTTCCGGCACCTGCGCGGTGCTGTGCCCGCCGGTCACCTCCTGTAGTCGGACCTTCATCAGCAGTCTAATGAAACTCCCCGAATAAGAACCAGGAATGCTGCGCCTGTCATTATGTCAAGCTCTCTTGTATTTTAATGCGATATTCCCTGGGGTAGGCCCGCGATTTTAATTAAAAATCACTGTATTTCAGTGGCCGGCGCAGAACCTGGGGTGGGAGTCCCCCCCCCCACCAAGGAAAATGTACAACATACAGATATCCACTCGTTTTCTTTCAGTTAGCGGCCGCTCGGCAGGGCCGCGGCCCAGCCCACGGTCGCTGGTGAATTGAATTATTTCCCTCCATCGGGCACGGATGCCCACAAAGTGAGCTTGCGAAAGACCAGCGTGAAGTGCCGTGTTAATTTCAAAGAGTACAGAATAAACAGACACTCGGCGCCTGCTCTGCAAATGCTAAACATCAGCGCTAATAATGGGCATCACGCCAGGGCCCGGTTCCCCGAGTATCATATATATCACATACACGCATAGAGACATGCGATATATGCATTGTATGTGTACATATGAATATATATATACACATAGGCAGACAGTGCTCGCGCGCTTGTCTGTCTATTGCAAGTGTCCTGGCACCTGTGTGAGAACTCAATTTCTGGAGGTGGAATTTCCTTTAATGTGATTTTCTGCATGGTTGAGAAAGTCTGAGATGACAGAGACCGAGTGATTGCAGACAGCAGATAGAGCTGAATGTCATCTTCTGGTTCTTCCAGTGTCCACAGCTCTTTCGCACCAGGTGCTCTGCATTGTTCTAGTGCGTTGCTTTGTTGTCTATGGCTAATCTACTTATATCAGTTTGAAATGTCAGGTATTAATTTGTATATTTAATTTACACGTCATAAATGCCATCTTTAGGGACAGGTAACGTTTGCAAAACATCGGTTGGTGTTTTTGGCTAAAGGTGTGTTTGCAGCAGGAACCATTAAACCACCCCTGGGCAGCAGATAGCACTGCGGTTAGACCTATGACCTTGCGACTGATGGGGAAAGGTTCAGATCCCATATCCTGCCGTACCTTTTCGATCAAGGTGCTTAGTCTACATTACCCACACGTGCAAATGGGCGACTTCTAACTTGACCTTGCAAGACGGTTTGGAGGAAAGAAAATGTGAATGTGAACGATTATACTGTACATTTGCTTTTACTTTTACTCCTATGATTTTGGGAGTCCATGAAAAGTATTAAGAGAACTTGCAGGTAAAATGCAGCTGACCTGCTGAAACACTGTTGATTTAACCTCAGAAATCCCTGCTAGGTGTCAACCTGTAACCAAAGGTAATGATTTAATCCTGGTGTCCCCTAACCATCTGTCTAACTGATTTATGTATTTGCTACAACCGCTATCTGATCTGTTTAACCAGAACCTCATCGCTCACCCCCCGCCGACAGTGACCTCAGTTAGACTCCCCTGCTCCGTATAGGCCTTGTCGTATAAGCGGGTTAAACAATTAAATGAGTCCGGCCTACGTGTAACCGCTGAGGTGGCTAACTACATTAACATCTACTGCCAGGAAAGCCCCAAATCTCTAAACAACAAAATTGAATGAGCGCGATAGTTTTCGTTTTTTTTTTTTTTTTTCTTTCCCCCCAACCGCTTTTCTTCTACAAGGGGAGACAGCAGTTTAGCGATGGTGGGGGTTTTTTATCTGAGCCTCGGTCAAAACGGCGACCTCTTAAGCCAGAACCCTGCATGGTGTTTTGTTCATTCTGTCAGTTGCTTTGTCACCCCGACTTTACCTATGTACACTCAAAACTATTTTGAATCAACGTTTGAGGGGCATAGCAGCTCGTCCCCACCCTTGGAACTCGGACACTTCTGGTTCTGAATCGAGGTCCTTAAGCTACATCCTGCTTAACACAGTTACTTGGAAGTGCGTCCTGCTTAACACGACACATTGCTTAATACAATTATGTTTAAGATGACGGTCAGTTCTTCATTTTCATGTTACTGGAGTTCAGCCATATTGCGAAAATGTCTGAAAACTTGTTGTTTCTCAACGAGGCCCGGTTTTTTGGTGTTTATAGATAAGGGTTTTTTTTTTTGCTCCTCACAGAGGGGCAAACCCCACTTGACTTACATCAGTTGATAGAATGCACTTTAAAATCTTCTCTGCTCTCCTGTGCTCCAACAGTGACTTGACTCACAATATGAATTCTGAAGGCAATGTTATAAACTCTGCTGAAAGGATAAACCAAAGAAAAGGATTGTGGAATAACATTTCTCAAAAATAATTTTGAACTTTTAGTTGCTTTTAATTCATTATTTCGCCATATGTTTTTTTTTTTTTTTTTTTTTTTGCTTTTTTCATTTTCCCCCCTCCTTCATACATCCTAAAATTTTCTTAGACTGTAGTTGCAGTACCTAATGGGAACTCCGACACCGGTACCTACGGTAAATTCAGTGTTGGCAATGGGTAGAAAGCGGTCTCCTGTAGCAGGTGCATTAAAATGACATTATACTGATTAATAGTTGCCATTAACTAGGCCAGTCACTGAGTCACGGTGGAGTCACTGGTGGCGAACATCAGAGCCTTTTTGGTTGCCATGCTGCTCTTACAGAACCTTGCCAGGTGACTGTTTGCTCACAAAGTCTCGTTCACAAATCCCAGCAACCACGCGGAACTCCTTCGATCATTCATACGGCACCAGAGTGCTGCGCAGAACCCCGGGGAACCAAAAATCGTACCGCTGCATCTCAGCCCCCTTCGCTGCTTGATGCTCATCAACGTAGACAATATTAGAAACCCTTGGACGTAGATGCTGCAGATGGCTAATGGGGCAGTGACCACGCTGCACCCACATAATTTTGTTTCCTCTGTTTTCCATATTAGGAACCGGGCTGTTTAAGGGCTACATGGGTTCACCAAGCTTCTCTGTCAAAAGGTTAAACCACCGTCAACTGTAACAAACCATGCCTTGCTAAGAAGAGGACCATGACTTTCATTGTGGCTTCCGTTGTGTCAACGGCGGCCGCAAACGTACGAGAATCTCATTTAAAGTTGGTTTTGATGCCCAGCGTGTCTTTCCGCAGTTTGTATTGCGCTTTAATAATTTAAAGCTACGTCAAGATCCATCACGGCCGTGTTTTAAAAAGTGCCAATTTAAATGAAGGCCGAGAAAAAGGGGGGAAAGGAGGAAAAAAAAAGAGGAACAGATACGCGGTAATTCTTGACGTACAGCTGGTTATATTTATTGCATGAGGAAAGGCACGGCCTTCATTGTTTTCTCTAATGCCCCAGCATTAGGTGTGCCGAGGGGGGATCTGTTAACTCATAATTTAAGTTGATGCCTTGGTCACCAAAACAAATTATATTCAAAACCCACCTTGCTCCCTGCGAGGACGTCCCGTGGCTCGAACACGCGTCTAAACAAGCTCTATTATGAAATATTTCAGTGGGAGACGTGATCGGGCCTCACAATCACGGGCTATTGTTCGGTAAATCATGCGCTGTGTCAATCACATAACAGAACACCAAAACACATGCCTACGGGAAGCTGCAAATGACCATTTTCAATTCTTCTGTCCTACCCACCTCCGTGTCATTACACTGTAAACTGTTGGGTAAATAATATAATGACACGAAAAATCGATTAAGCGGCGCATTTGTTGCCAGCTAGATGCTCAGGTGCGGATGTGTAGGGGCATAGCCAGGGAGACGTCTTCCTGTTTAAGCTACAATTTAAAACTAAATGAAAGCGGTATTTCTTATTAAGTGTCATTCGGCTAACGCTTTTTATCCGGAGCAACTTGAAATTATTTTACAAGTGGGAAGGCTGTTTTCATTGAAGCAATTGAGGGTGAGAACCTTGCTCAAATGTAGTACAGCATGAATGGGATTTGAACCCCAACAACCGTTATATTAGAATGCGAACAGCATTTTGCGACGATTAGTCTGGGCCTACAGTTTAATAACAGTTGTAAGTGTTAATGGGACTGATGTGCAATAAATCACAACCAGGAGTTTAATCTTTTCATCATGTTTCTCATTTGTGTCTCATTCCCGTGCAACCTTCTTTTTTGTAACGGTTGGCACGATTAAACCTTTTACTGAACGCACCTTACAGGTCAAGCCGGAAGGTATTGATGAGGACTCCTGACTTTTTATGAATAAAACCTTTTCTTTTTTTTAAGTAACAGTATTGCTTCTGGGACAGGCTCTGGACCGCTGCGACCCTGCTCAGAATTAGCAGTTAATGAAAACAGATGGATGCGTGAAAGTTATAAATGTAAAAAAAAAAATAATAAACTGAGTAATTCTAGTTAAAACACTGAACTTTTAAGCAGTGCTTGTGTTTTGTTTTTTTTCTTTTTTTTTTTCTTGACATCACAATAGACGTAACAAAGGGATGGATCGAAGGAAAATCATTTCAATGAAAATTCATTGATTTCCTTCAGCAAAGACTAACTTTTTACATCAATATGAATTTTATTTAATGTTATTGGGAAAGGATACATTGAACTGAAATATATTACAAGAGCATTTTTCAGTCTGAATAGAAATACAGTATTTGCTGTTTGCATTATGGTGGATCAATGAAATTATCGGCGACTTTGCTTTTTGTCTCCTCTTCTTTGGGCCTCCTTGTTTCGATGCTGTGGCTTATTGTGGTTGAAAGTCTTTCTGAACAAAAGATTCTCCCCTCCCCCCCCCACACAAATATAATCACTTCTGAACCGTGCAACAGAACAAACAATAAATGGGGAAACCCACCGATAGGAGGATGCCGTGCTGTTTGAGCTTCTTCCGGTGGCTCTGCCCCTCCTGCTAACCCATAGCTGATCTACCCCGCCGGTGGGGTAGATGACCCTTTAGCCCTCTTTTCCACCGTTCACCTCCAGTTCAACCAGGAACAAAAGGGGTATGTACGCGTAGAGCGGAGGACAAGAGCCCATGGGTTCGTCCTTGGACTATATGCCCATTTACCATTCCCAGCTGTGGTTTAGTTACCATTTACTTTGGAGAATCGAATTATAGGACGGAAGGCACAAAACCTACAAAAACACCTTGCATCAGGGTGCATATTTATTTACATATTTATAAAGTATTCTCCAGGTCCCCTCAAAATCCCTGTTGGGTATTTACAAATCATACAAAATGGCATTTTAAATTTAATGTTGATGTGTTTAACACCAAAGGGGGTTCATTCCCTCCCAGAGCGCTTTGCCTTAATACATATCGAAATTAACTTGATGCGTGTGCAATGGTGGGCGGTTTTTCCCCTGCGAGACGTTGGACATATGGGTGGGGATAATGCAGATTAGGACCAAATGATATTTATCGACGCTAGTGGGACTGGCGTGGGGTGTAATTTAATTTATTTAAACAACGTTAAACCTAAAATTAGCCAGTTGAAATAGAATGGCCCAGCATCTGGAGAGGGCTTACGTATTAACACAAGTTCATAGCAGTACTGATATTTGTATGCTGTTTTAGTGAATTGGTAAATTGTTATTGTTTTATTATTTGGTAAATATATGGCTTGCTGTTTCATCAGTTCCCTTAAACCCGGTTGCATCTTGCTTGAGTTGATACAACGTGTGCATACACTTTACTGTGAAAAAGCACCCATTTTTCTCCTTTTAGAATAAACGCTTTGGCTGGATTGCTTGTTTTGGGGGATCCGGCATCCGTGGAAGAAAAGGAAAATGGTTATTGGAAATAAATGAATAAATAATAAATTAACTAATGAAACATATTTAAGACATACGGTCTATAGTTTAGAATAAAGAAAACAAAGCAAGTGTGAAGTTTGTGGTGTCCGACGGGATGAATTTGGCTCACCTCTGCCCAGACTTCTCTCCAGGTGGAAGCCCCTTGTCAGCTTTGTGGAAGCCTGTGATGTGCAGTTGTCCGCACAATAAGTGTAGGAGGCTCTTGCGAACACCCAGCCTTACTATGAAGTACGGAGGGCATTCTTTTACACTTTAAAAACTTTGAACAAGCTTTCAGCGTGTTAAAAACAAGCAATTTTGCAGAGTCTGCCATTGCGTTTTGCACCAGACATCAAATGCGCAATTTAGTTGCTGCAGTCTTTATCTGCAGCTGGCTGCGCGAAATAATTTCTTAGGTTTTTACCGCAAGTTTGTAGACACAAAAGAAACTTATTCGAACGGATCATGGTAGAGATTAGCATCCATATCTGGCAGGTTAGTTCCTTCTTGAAATTTTAATTAACACACATATTTGGTGCGCCGTCCACCATTAACTGTGAAGGGCGAGGAGGAATCTGTGCCGTTCCATAGCACGATAACTTGCTTCAAACATGTTCTTATGAGCGGCCTGCAAAGATGGAAACACATGTTACAGATTTTATTTTATTACCGCCTAATCCGCCACAACATTATTCATGCTGAGAAATAATTTCCTAAAAGATGATTGGCAATAATTTTAAATCCCCCTGCATAACACACCGTATAAAAAAGGTTTAAAGTACTGTTAGGTGTTTGAAAATTCCAGAGTGTATGTGTGGAAGTAGTAATAAAACCATCAGTCACTGTGCCTGATGCGTTACCAAACCTTCCAGTAGATGGTGAATGTGCTGCCAAATGACCTTAAATTGTGCAAAAAGGCTTCTGGTGTGCATCCGTAATGGACGTGAGATCACAACCTATTAGTAACCATAATTCAATGCTGTACCGGGTCCGCCTTTTCCAATTTTCCCCGCCTCGGATCTTCGATGCGCAGCCGATACGGATCCTCACGTGCGCGTCAGGCTTTCGAGGGCTGCCGTGTTCTTCCTGTCCCGCTTAGTGCTGCCCCACAATGGGTTTATGTCCTGCCGTGAGCTGCGGTACACGCTGTCGTGTGGGACAGCGGTCTGCAATTTTTTGAGGCATCATGGATTTCGGAGCAGAGGAACAGTGTCTCTCTGAAGCCCAGCATGTTGCTTCAGCCCTCCTGTCCCTTAGTTGATGCCGCTTGAGTTTCGCTCATATAAAACTCTCAGCCAGAAATGTCGCACAACGTCGCGCTCTGACTGCAGAATCAGCAGAAGCGGAGAGGCTTCGCCGCTAGATCCGAGCTACTAAAACGCCTCGACTTGGGAATCTTACTTGAAAAATCTGCATATCGATTCTATCGCTAATATGGCCATAATTCCTCTTTCTGTTTTTTTTTTTTTTTTTTTTTTTTTTTTTTTTTGGAAGGTCAGCAGCTTCTGACCAGACAGAAATCAGTTACTGTTTGACTTCAGTTTGTCTTCAGTACCACAGCTATCAGTTATGCTATTAAAGTGGATCCAAGGTTTATTTATTTTTTTCCAGTGCTGAAGGCGTCGGTGTTGTTTAATGCAGCTGTATTAATTCAGAGCTGCATAACATGCGTGCCCTGGAGGATGGGGTTTTGTTGGAAAGTGGAATGGTTGACCATGCCAGTGAGGTCTGCCAATGGGATGGTTGAATTTTGAAGTCAAATGCCCCCAAGTTCAAGCCTCATACATGGTGGCTCGAGCATGTAGATGCTGAGGTATGAAGGGATGATGACCCCCATAGTTGTTTCTCTCCTCTCCTTATTCGTACCTCCCCTCCACCTTTCTGAAGATGGGTTGGCAGAGAAGACATCATAGGCCTGTCTCTATCCTTTGGCTTTGTTGGTTCTTTTCACAGCAGGACACCTTTTAGTTGACTTTAGTTTTGTTATATGGTGAATAAATGGGGAATTTACCAATAAAGCTATTCCACTGTGAGCCTCCAGATGAAAGATTTGCCCTTATGCTAGCTGTGCTTAGGGATTCTCCCGCCTTGCTTTCAGACACATATTACTCTTTTTTACTCAATAAAAAGCTGCTTTCTTCCTGTGAGGCATTATTATTTGAAGTTTCATTGTAATATCTGTTGTGATATTGAGGGCACACACTTCTGAAGTGCTTAACTGTTTATTTTTTATTTTTTAAATAAATAAAGTGCTACTGTTTAGCTCCTGCGATACATTTGCAGGTGTATAACAGGTACCTGTTTTAAAGGACGGTAACGGCCATTCCGGTTGTAACGCGCACGCAAAACGACGCGTCTCAGTCTTTCAGCGGCCGTTGCATCAACAGCTTGTAGCTTTCCTAATATTCAAATATATGCTAAAACGGGCAGGCGTCATTTCAATAGGAGAAGCTATTTGCAGAGACTGCAAACTCATTCTTTGTGAGGAGCGAAAGAAAGAGATACACTCGACTTGATTTTTTTTCTCTCCTGCTAATTCATGACTAACACAAAGATTTCCGTTTTGCCCCCAGAGCTCAATTGCATACAGATGTACTTATTGGCCCGTGACGTATTCTTCGGAGCGACGGTACGGCTGGAAACGCCGAGGTTTCAGCTGTACGAACCGAGCGGTATTAATGTCTCTTTCGCTCCCCGGTGCTTTTAGAGTTAATTAGAACCCGTCCGGAGGAAGAATATGAATGCCAGTTATGTTAATCGGATTTAATGTGTCAGAGGCATAGCAGGAAGTAAGGAGGCAGTGACAAAGATCCCACTCATCAAGTTCCTCAAGTTTCTGCTGTCAGCTAAATGAATGGCACATGGAGAAATCTGCTCGGTCTTCACAATGAGTCACGGTGCCTTCAGCTCCGTCGGCAGGAGAAACTCGCAGAGCAATCGAATCCTCATTTAATTATTGAATGTACAAATAATGCTGCAGAAATATTTAGGGAGCATAAACCCTCCGCTGGGGTTGGGGGATCTCAGGTGCATGGAATGCAACGCTTTCTTCGACCGTGTGAATTCCAGGAGGGAAATCATGGCATTGCTTGAACGATTGGAGCTGGTTCTCGGTTTCGTGTACTTAGCAGGCCAAAATGTGTTTGGTATTGCAGAAGTTATTAAATGAGAAGAATGTGGGCATGTGAAATAGTGTCAGTGCTTAATCTTGATGTACTTCATGATGAAGCAGTCGTTTCATAACCTATACCGAAGACGTGAATTTGATTTATGGCACTTCGTGAAACAAATACATGTCGCATGCAGTCTATCCATCGATTTTTCCGGATGGAACGGGAGAGAAGGTGTCTGGACATGATGAAAGTTCAGAAAATCGAAACCGTGATTTAAGCATAATATTTTTATTATGCCGCTGTACAATATGCTGCACTGTGTACCACAGTGACGTTTTTATAAAGAGAGGTAATGGGTAATGAACATGTAGTGTGGTTAATAAAGCGAGACAAAGTCAGTACTGTAATTGAAATGTGCACAGTACAAGGAATTACATGCAAAAAGCAGTGAATGCGGTGCCAATATGACCCAGTCAAATGCTGCTTCATTGCCTTCGTGAAGCCGAAACGTTGTTGTACTTGTTTTAAACATTATTTTATGCATTAATGAATTATTTGCTCCAAAAATGCTGAAAATTAGTTAACTATTCATACTTTTTTGTTATATTATGCTTAAAATGGGCTTATTCAGTTCATTTTTTTTAGTCTTGAGCACTGAAAAACCGAGGATAGACTGTAATATGTAGTTGTTACAATAATTATTTTACATATTATGTGTAAACATAATCTGGTGTCAACGTTGCCACTTGCAACGTATCTTGATGTCATTTTGCTGAGACGAGGCCTCGGGATTTCTTACAAAATGTCTTTGTTAGTATAGTGCCACAGAGCATTAATGTGCTAACATTAGTATCACTGTGAACACCAGCTTCCATGATAAAAATCCATCCATCCATCCATCCATCCATCCATCCCTCACTGTTTATTCAGTGCAGAGTTACAATGGTCCCCACCCTGTCCTGTAAGGGTACGAGACAAGATGCATCCCGGATAGACACCAGTCCATTCACATTGTCTCTCTCTCTCTCTCTCTCTCTCTCTCTCTCTCTCTCTCTCTCTCTCCCTCTCCTTCACTCACACACAATTTAGAGTTACAACCCCCCCTTAGAGAAATGTCTTTGCACTATGGGGTGAAATATGGAGCACCTGCAGAAATTCCATGGGGAGAGCATGCAAAACGCCATGCATACCGAGCTTGGTCCGATCCTTCAGTGGTCCAGGACCTGTGAGGCACCAGCACTACCTGCTGTGCAACCTGTGCCTGTAATGAAAGTGATAATTAAAAATTCTCTTAGTCACGGGATGACTAGCAGCTTGCAGCTGATTTTGCAATTCCCGGTAAGGAGTGAAGTACTGTGGCTTTCGGTCCATTTATATATGAATAAGTGATTATTTTAGGCCAGAACCATTTCAAATAATTTTAATTAAAAAGAAATAGAAGAAATTGAATGAGAGCCGATAGACCTATGGGTCTTTGGGAGTGGGAGCTGCTAACCTCTTCCTGAGATCCCTGTTCAACAATTTCACTGTTAAACCTCAATAAAATGAAGATATTCCAGGAGCCAGAGAGTGTAACCAAAAGGTTAAGGTGGAACAGAAGAACACCACCTGGATTATGATGGCTCAGCCTTGTTCCTCCACCAGGAAGGTCCATCACGTGGAGCATGGATGCTTCTGCATTTCATACCGCAGTGCACAGGCAAATACAGCTTGCTGTACATCACATTTTTACAGCACTCTTTTTCTGAGAACTTGGTGGAAAATATGAAAATGAAATGACTCGGGGATTTCACATGCAGTTATCATCTATAATTAATTTGTTTGGACGTATGATGGTTTTTCCTTTTGCCACTGCTTTGGCCTTCAATGTTTCAATTAAACATTTTTTCCATAAAACTGCTGCGGACAATATAAATAAATGCATTTGGCCAATTCTTTTTTTGTCCTTCTAAGACAAATTTCTCAAAGTTCTAGCTTAAAACAATGGCTCTTCTCAATTCCAGGATGTCTTGTGACATTATTTACTTAGCTATTCCTGTATACAGGGGTAAATAATATGCATGATTTATTTTTACAGGACTGCTGTTTAATCGTAGGAATTAGTTGAGTCACACATCAGACTGTAACGTCTGTGTCAGCTTTGAACAAAAATAGTCAAAATGGTATTAGTAAATAAATAGTAAATAAAAGCGCAACGCTGTACACAGCAGCAAATAAAAAAAAATAAAAAAAATGACAAGTTACTGACAAGAGGGCAAAACTGCTGCTTTGAAAAGGGCGCTAGGCCTCGACCGTGATGTTCGTCCTTTGACGCAAATTATAATGAAACCCAGAACAATACTTTGACCCCGAAAATGAGATGCTTCCCCATTAAAACTCGAGTTGAATAAAGAAATGATTTTCTATTGCTTTCAAGCCGTGACACGTTGCTTACAGTAATCAGTAGATCGAGCGCAGCTTCCTCTGAAACTATTACTGTCAACAAAGTGAGGAGAGGTGGGATGCCAGATGGTCCTTTTCAGTCGTCATTTCTCCATCCTCTCTCTGGGCTCTACTTTTCCCAAGATTGGCGCCTTTTTACACGGTTCTCCGAGTTGCACTCGGTGCGAAAAAGAAGCAAGCCTGTCTGGAATGTCGCGTACGTGCTGCACGCGTGGCCTACGTGGGTTCATTTAAGCTCCACAAAATGCTGCTTCGCACCTCGAGGCCCCCGGCCCGCGGCCGAGCGCTTCCGCCGCTACTCGTACGATTCGTGAGCTCCCCGGAGACCCGATGAAGTGCCGCGCGTGCCGGAAGGAGAGCCGGGGCCAAGCGTGTCGAAGTTAGGACAAGTGCGTTTAAATAAGCCGTCTTTGGTGAGGTGCCACCAACCTCCGAGCCTGCTGAGCCAATGAGTTTAGCCAAAATAAATTAAAAAAAAAAAAAAAAAACAAAGCTGTTCCGCTGCTGCGCTCGAATATACCGACCCGAGAGAGGATATATTCCTGTTTGACAGGCCATAAAACCTTGAAAACAAAACTCCTCAAGTACCTGATTTCTTATCCCTTTCTCCACATTAAACTCCTCTTACTTTTCCTTAGTGCATTTCTAATAATTAATATGGATCTACTGTTGTTTCTGAATTTTGCATGATAAAAAGTCCTTATTAAACCGTGACACATGACAGATGGGGTAAATGCGAGGCCTGGGTTGAAAGTAAATAACACGTATCATTTTCAGATATGTGGTACGCGCGGTACCCTTTCGTATTTATTTTCGCAAGACCCCAGCCGGTATATTTACTCGCTGCGGTATCGAGGAGCCCTTTGGTTTGATGGCTTTAAGACCACTTAAGCCTCTACTGTCTCTCCTAATGCTGTTCAAGTCAGGCCCCATTTTGTGTAGTCTGCTTGCCAACTTGCTAGATTGCAAGATCACCTCTGGGGATGCTGGTGATCTGTTAGCAATGCTGGTGTCAACAGTGAAGAGCGTCTCTGAGGTTTTTAACCCCCAGACCTCCTGGGCAAAGACAATTGCAGGACTTTGGCCTTGAGGTCACAAAGACATGGTGACATACCATTTTGTCTTTCTCTGTATTTTTTCCAAAGTGAAGGTTTTTTTTCCCCCTCTTTTTATGTCGGGTGATGTGCGGAGGCATAGTTTTCTCCAAAGCGACACGCGATATTAACTCGCTTATGCAATGATGCAATTTTACCACGGTAGGTCAAGGGAAGTGCCTTGCTCATGGGCAGGGACAGCAGGAAACGGGATTCAAACCTGGGACCACGCTATAAGCAGCGTGCAACCTGGCGTCTGTGCTCTGGTTTCGCACATGTGCCTTGACGTACGTACAGAACCCAGAGAAACATAGTACGCCGCATGGGACGGTAATGGGAAATATGGGGACATTATGAGCTGCTCATGGATCCTATGTATCTTTATTATTGTGGTAATAAGCTACTTGCACCAATTGACCCATTTGTGTAGCTAAGTAATTTTTTTTTTACCATACTAACTTTGTTATGGCCCGGGGGCTGGTTGAGTGTGAGTTCAAATCCAGCTTAATCTGTGTGGAGTTGGTATTTTCTCTCCTCGTCCGCATGACTTTTTCTCTTGGTGCTCTGGTTTCCTCTCGCAGTCATAAGATGGGTTTCGGGTTAACCGGTAAGTCAGAATTGCCCTGTGCGTCTGTGTGAGAGAGAGAATGGGTGTGTGTGACCACCCTGCGTTGGACTGATGTCCCATCCAGGGGCAGTTTTATAGCCTGGCACCCACTGCTTCCAGCCGAGGCTCCTAAACATTGTGACCCTGCTCAGAAAAAGTGGTTAATGAAAATGGATGGATGAATAATTCAGGGTAAGCGCTGAGATCAAGAGCGCCGTGCAGGGTTTCAAACCCAGGACCTTCTAATCGGAAGGCTCCAGCTCCGACTAGGACCGTGACTCTGACTATGCCACCTGCTTCTTAATACCAGGAATGCATTTAAAACATTGCTGTGGTTCACCGTGTAACTTTCGAGCAAATAAATCGTTTGTTTTTCCCTGTGCTCGGTCTTGGAGCGAGAAAGGTTTTACGGAGGCCCGATTAAGGTGTTCCGCTAACCTTACGATACGAAGGTTTCGTTCAGATGTTTCCCTCGGGCATCTCGGACGAATCGCAGCCGCCTCGGCGTCCTCCCGCTCGCAAGGTTGCACCCGAGGGCGGTCAGATGGAGAGAAATCCTGGAACGACCGGTGTCTGGATGTGGGTCCAGTGACGGATCTCCATGTCCCTCCACACGTTTCCCACATCGAGACCTCGGGAGGGTCTGGCGTCCGACTTTGGCTTCGCCGACGGGCCAGATGGCTGCGCTGCAGCAGATGCCGCTTTTGCTGTAGCTCAGGAGAGGTTCTTGTTCCCAGGTAAAATGAACAGTCCGTTGGGCCCCGCCGCTCAGCAGAGCCATTCGCAGGTTTAGTGCTCTAAGGTCTTTTCGGAAGGTTTGATTTAAAGCTCAGTGTGCCGTGGTTTTTGAAATTATAACCCTCAACCTGTACCCCAGAAACCCCTCTTAATTAGCAGCAAAATGAAAGGACTAGCCTGCAGCCCAATACAGCCTTTCCTTGCAGCGGTCTTTCTCCTACACTTTATTTTTGAGGTCCTTTTCTACCTCGGGCGTCGTCTTTTATTACCCACTCGACAGTTCCATTAGCCCTACCAATGAAGCTGTGCATCTCACCATCAGCTGATATAATTGTGACTTTGCCACTGCTGTTAAATAGCATCTTTGGAGTCAGCCAAGAGTTTGTAATTCAATTGTAATTTTCATTTAATTTGGGCAGGTGGTTTGCGTTCTTTGCCGATACGGATCCGATTTCCTCCGGGAAACGCTATCGGGGCTGTTAATGAAAAATAAGAATCTAAACCCTTCTTGCAATGTGGTTTAACCTTGATGTTTGAAATATTTCTATACAACTTTGGGGGGGGGGGGCACCCACTGGTACTGGTATAGCGACTGTCAGACTGAATGCGGTTTTGCAGTGCGTTTTAGCGCTTTTCCGGTTCTTTAAGGTGACATTTTTTTCAAGTTTTGAAGCAGAAGGTAGTTTTTTTTTCATGCCGTTATAATAAAACTTTTTTATACCTTATTTACATATTTATTATATATTTATGTTACTGAGATGCCTGGAAACAAACAAACTTGTCATGGTGACAACACTGCTATGCTGTGTTGTTCACCCATAACAAATAAACCTTGAACCTTGAACTTTTTGCTTTTTAACCTCGGAAAAAAAACGTTTATTTTTTAATCACGTTTGTTTAACTTTCCATCACTGGAGCTCAGGAATCAGGAGTAATTTAAAAAAAAAAATATATATATATATATACACACACACACACACACACACACACACACAATATATCAGCCATTGCATTAAAACAGGAGTCTGTAAAATTCCCACAAAGGTAGGAAAACAAAGTGTGCACGCGCGCATGTTCCAACTAAAATGCACAAGAAAAGAAATCAATTCCAAATTATGTAGCTGATAGCATCTTGAATGCTTTACGTGTAAACATTTTGCTTGTTTATTCATTTTTTGACATTTTTATTACAGCATTTCCAATTAAAGCACCGTACTTAAAAGCTCACCACCTTCTCCTCATAGAAATAAGTGTTTTAAGTGAATCTAAATTGCCCTTTGTGTACAAGTGTGACCGTGGGAGACGCTATTACCTTATTATCATGTATTTATTTTATCTATCATAGCAGTACGCTCCGTTGTTTTTATTTCGTACACCGGCTTGTATTTTGCCACCGAACCTCAGTTGTAGAATAGAATAACGGAAACAAAGCGCGACAAAATTGGCAACGCAGTTTGTAAGCCTGTATGGATAGAAACTCATAAATTGCTTGGCATAGTGAACATTAGTGTGTCAAGCATCGCACGCCACCTTGGACAAAGATAAACATGAATATGGATTACAAATAATGAATATGAATTATTTTGGACAAAGGTAGGCATAACTACAAAACCGCAAATCATTGGTACGATCATCGACAGGAACGACATTAAAAATACAAAAGTTGAGGTTCTTATTCCGTGGCCTTCCATTGGCTTAGCAGGCCGCTGCTTTCGCGATCCCATCATGCACTTCCACATAATAACCCCCTATGGCAAATGAGAGCCATCTGCGGCAAGCGGGGTAACAATGCTTTGTGCTTTGCTCAAAACACTCCGCTTCTTCATCTGCAGTCACCTGTTTCATTTCCCTGCTTTTGGTTGCTGCTAAGTGACTAAAATAAGAAATCTTTCTCTCCTTTCTGCGTAATTCCTTCCACGATGGCTGTGTTTGCTGTGCATTTGTTGCGCACGCGGAACAAGGCACTTGCATGCCAACTTGATTCGCAGGGATGTTTTTTTATTTATTTTTTTACCTCCACCGCTTAATGTGGACATGACAGGGATTTATTTTTTCCACACAAAAGTGAATCCGAAGTGGCAACTCGTTTTTTGCTTTCACCATATTTTCCTGTTTGTGTAAGTCATGTTATGTCAAACAGGCTCAGAAACCTAGTTAGTGTCCCACTGGGGAGGGTACTGGTCTGCGAAATCTGCTGATGCAGTGATGGACCGCTGGCCACGGTGAAGTGCCTTGGTTGACATCTAAAGTCCGGTGCCTCCCAACAGAAAACAGTTAATTTGCGCAGCAACTTTCTGTATTTATAAAATAAACAGAATTCTGTGTGCTCTGTTTTCCTCCCACAGTCCCAAGGTATGTGTTTCAGATGAGCTGGTACTCTAAATTGCCAATAGCGTGTATAAGAGTGACTGCAAGCGATCACCTTGTGTTGAACTGTCATCTCATCCGCGGGGCCCCATGTCGCACACCCTGCGCTTCCAGAATAGGCTCAAGACCACTGTGACCCAAGACGACGGATGGATGTTTCCCTGCGAGTGCAGGCCAATCTCAAAAGCAAACATCGGTGGTCAGTGGTGGGCACAAGTGTGTGCCGAGGTCTGAAATCTAATTTCGGCTGTGCATCCGGGTCTGAGATCTAATTCTCGCTGTCCTCTTGTAGCGGTACATGTAGCAAAGCTGGGCAAGGCTTCCCAAGGAATGGCAGTGGATCAAAATGGTGGCAAATATGTTCTGTGGGGTTAAACCAAACAGAAAAATCCGTGCCTTATGAACTGTGGTTAAAAAGCTTACCTTGAGAAAATGTGCAACAAAGCCTCTCCGTTTTCAGCCTGCATTGTCTGCATAAAATAGTTTGTTGAACTGCTTGCTCTGTAACTGTGTGGATACCAAATGTCCACTGCATTCCTGTGTCATATTTTATGTGTAGCACTACAATACGTATAACCATATCGCTGGATATAACAATCTGAAGTGTGCACAGTATTTTTTAAAAGAACAGACTGACATAATTTTGCTCAGGGTTTTTTGTGACTTGTTTGAATGTTTGGTTATTCTTTGCAGAAGTTGTTACTTGGCATATTTTGGGAAAGAGCCACTGAGGATTTCCACATAGTTCACACAGTAATAATAACAATATTGTCTGCGTAGGCCTCAGTCACCGCACTCCTTGTTATGATCTAAGCATGAGGGTCTGTGTGCTTTCTGAACAAGGAAATAAGAACGAGAAAGGCATTGCTCTGAGATTAATTTCTTTTTTATATATGTCGATCATTTCCAGGTCGACCAAGTTCATAAACAAGAGCAGGGGGCTGTGCAAGTCTCATTTGCAGTGCTGTTCTGGGGTAGCCTTCTTCGCCTTCTCGACATTGCTTATGTTAAGGCTTCGGAATTTAGTGCATCTCTGCCATTAGTATATCTGCCTGAAAATAGGACCTTAGCCAAATGTAAAGTTCGGAATATGAAATATCTCCGTTTTCCAATGATAATTATCATTCTCTCATAGTGGGAAGTCATACATCAAATTTAAAGTTACATTATAATTTTTCAGTACTAATTCTGGGAAACAAAAACCGCAAGAAAAGAAATGGCTAAAATCGTAATATTTGTCATTAATTTGGTAGAAAGGGACAGCCATTTTACTGACCAAATCTTGATCATTTTAACGCAATTCCTATCCAAATAGAATGAAGAAGTCATTTTGCTGGTGACTGTTGACAGCAGTATGTCTATAATGTGTGTAGTTTGACGTACTAGGTAGAAATGATGTATATATTTCTAGGTTTTCAAAATTTTTTTCCACTTAGAAGGACTAGCAGGACTGACTGCCAAAGTTTGGCTAATTTGGATTCTGGATTTTAAGTTTATAATAAAATGCACGCAAAGCAACTGTTTCTGACCATGCTTTGCTAAGTGTCTCTGAATGTGCAGACAAATTCTAGGCAAGCTGGGTTAGTTTTGCCTTGCTGTTCCTCAGCTCATAGTCAGAAACACGATATATTGTTTCATGACCAAAAATAAGCTCCAGGAATAGTTCGAAAGCTAAGGATTCAGTTGTGCTTTCAGTCAGCTTGTGGAAAATATCACCATTATGCGTGGATGAAGCATACTGCCAAAGCATAATGTTACACGAAAAAGTCCTCTGCTGCACAAGGAGGCACTCTGCCTCACTTCACATGAGACTTATGAACATACACGGGGCACACAGGCTTCCTCTAAATAGGAAAACTGTCAGGCCCTCGCTGTCATTTGCTGATATAATTTACTGTTCTTGGCCGATAATTTGCACTGTTGGAAGTGCGATGGCCGCCACTTTGAGGGAGCTGAGGACTATCTAAAGGGCCACTTTGGATAGAAGAACTAAAAGGCATTGTTTGCGCAACACATCAGCAGCAAGCGCACACTTGGGGAATTTTTTAAATTGCTAGTGAGACGCAGAGGCTCTTCTGGCAGCGACTTTGCGCCGTCTTATACTTCTGAGGCCACTGCTAAGTTAACACAGTGAACACCACTGCCCCTCACAGTGCCTAGGCTGTGTGCAGAGTTCGCATCGCCTCTTCAAGCCTGTGTCCGTTTCCACCGGCTGTCCAAAGATGTGCTTTTCAGGTTGGTCGCTTATTGTGGAATGTTACCGGCTGCGCGGTAAAATATTAATTTTAGCTGGAGTCAATGTTGAGGTCTTCTGCAGTTTCATCTTGAATTATGGGCACGCTGCTCCAAACCGTCCTTTGTGTGTGAAGATTGTTTGAAAACTCTGTAGCTACATTTGTGTTCTTGTGCCAAATAAGAATCTTGTATTTCGACAAAGCTGAAAATATATGCAGTAGCTTAGGTAAATTTCATATTCGGTGCGACCTTTTTTTGGTAACTGTTACATAATAAAGTCACATACTGCACTAAAATAAATCTAACTCTTATGCTTAGTTTATCTGCTTTGGTTATCTTTTCAATGGTAGAATTAATAAAATGTTCTATATTACTTATGATTGATTGTGACATCATATGTATTTGCATGCTTTTATTTAATTTGCTTCAAAATTAATAGCATAGCACAGTCAAATGTGGTCAGATGGTTAAGAATTCAGATAGTTAATACGTGCATGTATGCACGTATTAACTATTTTTTTTTTTTCCAACTGTTAAAAAGAAAAACGCAAGACATTTTGCAGGTACATTACAGGAGGTTAATTAAAATGGCTGGGAATAAAAGCTGGTGAGCTTTTGCTTTAGCGAAAATTGAGGTGTCGGTGTAACAGGTGCAGGCCTCCTCATGACAATGGACGATAGAGAAAGCACGTACAACGTGTCACTTCTAACAGACCGCATCTCTGCAAAGAGTCTTCTACACGACATCTGCCTCATGGCTTTCCAGCAGTCTCACGTGTTCTCCAGGTGCTTCCAAGCAGAAGCAGCAGTGGCCTTGGGGATTTAAAAAATAAATAAATAAAAAATATTTTTAATATCACGTATACTTTAACAGCTCTAGAATCTTATTTCTGAGAAAATCAGATTTTAAAACTGAATATTGGTCTCTAAGTCGACTGCGATTTTTATTGAAAAAATACCAAGTAGTCATAGGGTACATTCATTCCATTCTTATAATACAACGTTTTATTTTTTACAGAATGCTACATTTTACGATTTAAAATCTGATCCGTTATTTTCATCAATTTCATAATGGATTATCCGAGGTGGTAGCTAATTGTTCGATGATCCTTGGTACGGTTCCCAGAAAGTAAACAGTCGACAAAAGCTAATATTGCTCCGTGCCAAAATTAGACAACGCACCACTTAAACACAGGGAGGGGTGTTTAAAAAAGTGTTTTTAATTATCTTTTCAATTTTTGCAACACGATCTTCTCTTCTAGACCAGCGACGAGACCCGTGTTTCCATCTTATCTTCACATAGCGCTGCGCCTACTCATTTTCTAAAAATTACCCAAGATTACAAAGCCTTTTCCTTCTCTATCAAATATTCATTACACTCCCTCACTGCAATCCGATGCTTTAACACCTCCCACAAACATTTCACATCAAACAAAGAGGTGGCTGCAAAGTTGACACTGGTTCTGAGTGCGTGTACTCATCTGTGGGTTAGTACGAGAAGAAGAAATAAGAAAGGGACAAGACATAGGGGGACAGATTAATTCATTTTTCATTGCTGAGAACTCTCTGATCGCAAAAAAAAGGACATTTTTATCTTGAACTATACTTAAATTGCTTTGAGATTAAAGCAATATCTAAGTCTTAGTAAAACATTAAAATGGTAATAAGGTAATATTACCATTTTAAGCAATCACGGCCGAAATAATTATTAAAAGTACGAGTTGCCAAATGTTAAAGCTTTTCTCTGGATAAATACTTTGTTCTGTGCATTATGGTTCTGAATATAAACTTGGTCTTACAGTATCAATACTGCATGTAGCATTGGCACAAAATAAACGTCTTCTGCTCTTGATGTCCTCCTTTTGACTTAGTCTGTGTCCTTTAAATGCTTCCACTCTGTCATGTGTTATACATTGCTTAATAAAACAAGCACTTCCTTAATTTTTAAATGTATTAATACTTTGTCTATTTTAAATTCATTATTATGGGCTCCTACAGTAATTTGTTCTCGGGATAAACTTAGTTGTCCGTTCTTCCATTGTTATAAATTTAAAAAAAAAAAAAAATCCTTTCATGTGACACAGGGTTTTTCAAAGTTTGGACTGCACAGAGTTGGCCTGATGTTGGGGAAACCGATGAGTGCATCACGAATACAACAGCCGGCTTCATGTTGGATTGCTTCTACTGGGATCACCTTGGAGCGGTAGGAGGCTTCAAAGTGCCATCTAGTATAGCGAGGCTTCTTTCCGTCAATCTGTGCCCCGAGATGCTGTGGCACGGGCCACAAATGTCCAGAAAAACCGTACAAAGTCATCGGAATTCCCCAAGACACCAAGCTGTACTTATTTCATTGAAGTCAGTGGAGAAGAGCTTCATGCTTCTAGCCCTAAAAATCCTGAACCCATTTCTGAAAACCTTCATTTCAGTTTTTGGTTTTATTATTTGTAAAAGAAAAGGTGCATTTTTTTTTTTTTCCGGCCCCCTTTGCAGCTATCAAAGTGATAGAGGTCTTGTGACCCAGTGGTTACCAGTTCAGGTTCCAGAAAGTATCCCGCTATAAGCACTCTTTACTGCAGTTTTTGCAGTAAAACTTCTGCAGCAATGGGGAAAAGTAAAATTTTCCTTTAGAGAAAAATTTGTTTTGTGTATAATTATTATTCTCATAATAATATTGTAATTGAAAGTAGCTTAGTACACAAAGGTAACACTGCTAGGTTTTGAGAAGGCACAAGTTGAATTGGTTGATAATACACAATATTTTTACAATACATGAAAGAAAAAGAGCAAAGCCATGTTAAAAAAAAAAAAAAGACAGCGATTTCAGTTGTGCATAACTGAAGGGTTGGAAAAAGGGATTCTCTCCTAAAGTTTCCTACTTCTGGGGTGGACATGCATGTTAGGTGAAGCATTTGTTCACCGGTCTCTTAACCAGACCAGCTGTCACATGTGATGATTCAACATAAGGGGCGTGAAAGCCAGGACTGACTCATGCGTGAATCCACGCATGCTCTGCTGAGAAGAAACGGCGATCGCTCCTTCAGCACAAGGTGCAGCCTGTCTGAGCAAAGCCATGTTAGCCGGCAGCTTGACCAGTGATGCGTTATTCCCATTTTGGAGGATGGAACATGTCATGTTTGAATGTATTACTAGTTTTGTTATACAGCAATACCTCACACAGCGTTTTGTGATGGCGCTCTTTTCCTTTGCATCTGAGTAATCCATATTGCACAAATGAGTTGTATTTGTGCATATATGACTATTTGCTCCTGTGGCTGAACACATGGATGGCACTGAGAGCAACAGTAGTATGTGCAGACAGTGATAAATTATATTGTGTATCACCAAACTTTATTACTTTTCAATTTGTTGAATTTAGTACGTGTGAGTGTGCTAGCATATGCGTGTGCGTACAGCATGTGGAGTGTCTGCGGCTGTACTCTTGTGTGCAGAATGTGTGTGGTGTCTGGGTTCCTGTGTGTAGAGCATGTACAGCGTGTGCATACTCCATCATAAACAGTGTAAAGAGAAGATATTTAATGTTTAGTCTGGTGCATTTCATTTTTTTTGGAAATATGCATCCGTTCTTGCCATTGAGGGCCTGCAACACATTGCAAAAAAAGTTGGGATGGGGCAATTGAGGTCCAATAATGAGTTTAAAAGAAGAAAATATTTATGTGAATAGAATCAGATGATGTTTAGCAGGGGATTGTGTATAAAAGCTGCATCCAGGAAAGGCCTAGTCTTTTAGGAGCAAAGATGAGATGAGGATTGCCAGTTTTCCCACAAACGTGTGTGAAAATCATTCAGAAGTTTAAAACAATGTTTCTTAAAGACAGATCGGAAGAGATTTGGGTATTTCACCCTCAACGGTGCATAATATGATGCAAGGAATCTGGAGAAATTTTAGTGCGTAAAGGCATCTGCGCGTGCGCGTGCGCACCTGCATCATCGCCTTTATACTCGCTCTCTGTGTGACGCTATGCTATGCGTCATGCCAGTGCTCAAATGGTTTTATAGTTTTATTAACTTGCCGTTGCAAAACCTCACTCAGGATGAGAAGTAACTAATTTCCAGTCTGTTGCTTGAGAAACAAATCTGTGCATGAAGACAAACAAACAAACAAACAAACAGAAAAGCGGAAATTGAGCTTTACAGATGCAACGATAACCAATCTATTTCGTATTTGCTGCCGTGCGCGGTTTTCGAACTCCATTTGTGCAACCCGCTGTATTAATGACCTGTTGTACCACTGTTTCCTTAAGCGCTCCATTTCTCAAGAACACATCTAAATCACTAACTGAAATATTACTGTATTGGGGGACACCTTAAGATGCTTGAATTGATATCTAAATGTGCCGGTGTCATGAGCCGTGAGTGTTGATGAGTGCGTATTAAGAAATGTGAGAAACTGAAAGCAATTGTCTAAGTGTCTACAATACGGACCTTTCTAGGCTTCCGGATGAAAGTCATGAAATATTTTTTTTTTTTTTTATTTGGTAGCAGTTTTGTCAGCTGGAATTAGAACAGCATATCCTTGAAGCTGAAGGATAAACATTTTGTGCTCGCCACCTATGGTACGGTTAATAAACATTAAAATTCACCATTGCATATTAATGAAGTTGACACGTACGCTCCCCCCCCCCCCCGCCAGAGCCTCGCTGGCTGATGTCTGAAGTCACGTTGAGACCAAAAGGCAGAACTTGGCATCGGAAGAACGCATTTCACGATGATGTGTGCGTTGCATGTTAGAAGCAGGATTATTTGCTAATTCTTGGTAATTTAACCAATCCCCCCTTGAAGTCCTTCTTTATGTGAGCAAATTAATAATTTCGCAGTATCTTAGTGCTTAAAATGTGCAGACGGAACAAGGTGAGTGGGAGGTGTGGTGTCGCTCGGCAAACCAGGAAAGTGGGGAGAGGCAGCACCGCGGGCTGAAGTATACGTGACAGCATCCCTGAGCGCTTTTACATTTTTGAACTGTTGTGTGACCTTGCGCTTGCTGGGAGGCAGAGAGCAGAATGACAGGTTCCACTCTAGGGAGGAATACGGATGTTTCAGACATCGCAGGGCCGGGCCTCGGATAAAAATCACTGGATCGCATGAGGACTGATATGCTAATCTCACCTCATTATCTCGTCCGGTGATGAAGGATGGAACCCCCTGGGGTGCAGGGAGGGCGGAAGCCCGGCACCTTTGAGCCATCGACCCCTAAAGTCCCACCGGCGCTCGAGTTTGTTGACCTATGACCGAGCGGCCTCTCAACCAACTGTCCAGCTAAAAAGAGGAGAGGGCGGCCGTATCTCGGGAACTCCGGTGCACGGCCTGCAGAAATGGCACCTGCTGCGCTCGGCCATCGTGACACGTTCTGCTCCTCTTTTTCTTCCTGTCCGGTTACAGATGGTGATTCGCACCCTGGGGTTTGTTCACAATGCCTCTCGGTGGGAGACATGCGCTTGCCTGCGCTGACCCAGTTCCTCTACCTCGCTGAGGTGCTGGAATTGGCCGTTTTCTCCACAGCAACAAAAGCGCAAGAATCCATTGTGCTCTCGGTTGCATCGGGGGGTGAGGGGGGTAAAGATGCATCGAAGAGAGATGATCCGACGGAGCCGAGACTCCAAAATGAAATCCCGCCTCTGGTCGAACGGTGACAAGGGGAACTGGCACGCCTCTTCTCTGGGCATTACATCAAAATTAATAGACCTGTCATGGCTATATTTAGCCATATGGTGGTGCCATGATTTTGATTTAATCTGGGCCATAGTCTCATTTAGCTCCCCCCACCTCTCCCCCAGTGGAAAAAATGGAGACCGGTGTTGTATTTAGCCGTGCTTAACAAAGCGATGCCCCTTCCTGCATGCCTGGACGTGGTGTCGTGTGTCACACCTGCGAGCATCGCTGTCCCTGGCTTTTGTTTTGGGGCCCCTGGGTGCCTAGAACAGTTTAAGGTTCACTTTATTATCGTGCTCTTTTATTCGGGCGTACTAGAGAGAATGGCTCTTTAGCACGCTATGCTAAATAGACTAAATGACAGCAAAGGGACCTGACAGACAGAATGAAGTCCATGGTGAACAAATGGATTGAAAAAAATGAGGCTAAGTGGGTAAATAAAGGTTATCTCTTGAAAGGATAAGGAGAGGGCTGGCTGATGGTGGCTCATGCCCGACCGTCCACCTGCCACCATCAGATCGAATAACTCCCTCGCCCCCGTGTCTTCGAGCGCCTTTAGCCACCTGTTTCGCTGCTGCGGGTTCCAGCACGCAGCACCATTCCTCGCTTGTCGGTCCTGCGACCGCACATCCGGCGCACGACTGCGGCGGCTTCCTTTGTGGCCGGAACTTAGACGTCAGTTCTTCTGTAAATCGGAATGTCATTCGACTCTTTGGTCTACAGCTGCACATCTCTTTTAGTCAAACTGCATTTTCATCCTCGAGGTAAAGCACCTGTGTGCATGTGGTGTGCGTGTGAGGGAGGGAGGGAGAAAGCATTTCCGGCTGTCTCTCCTCTGCGTAATTGTCCGATATGCTATTTAACTTCATTTTGGGTGGAGGGAAAGCAGCAAAACTCTCTTTAGACAGTAATTGGATATGTCGCTGATATGTGCCAATTTATTAAACCAAATCTAAATGCAAAACCGAGAGTTTTGCACCACGCACTTATTTATTTTATTCTGCCAGGACATTGTTAGGCGGTAGAAATTGCCGCCATCAAGAAGAATGCGTTTAATTTAATCAGTTTGTCATGGAGAAGGATGTATTTGTTTCTAAAAAAGCATTTGTAATTTGTTTATTTATGCATTTATTTGCAGCGAAAACCCATTTTATGACAGGAAGACAGCTTATGCACACTTATGTACAATTAAACTGAGTGTGAGGCATGGAATATAAAAAGTGACAGTTTTTTGTCCCCCACCCGACTCCTTGAAAATCAACTTATCCTTTCCATCACTGACTGCCATCCTGATGAGAAAAGGCTTTTAATAGAGTGCGTAAATACAGCTCTCCCCCCCCCCCCCCACACACACACACACACACACACACACACACACACACACCGCTCCATCGGAGGGAACCCTAATGGACAATTAGGAGCCATCGATCAACCTGGTCGGAGGTGGGCACATGCCGTTACCAAGGACGCAAACATAGAAAGGACAACGCACAACTTCCGTTTGTGAACAAGGCGATCCGGGGACTGGGAGAGAGGGTCTGGTCGCTGCTCCCGCAAATTCTTGGGTTGTGACCATGCGCGAATATTTTGGGTGCATCCAAAAGCATATTTTTAGGCTTCGTGTGTTTGCTGTGGTTGCGTCGACGTACATGTAGAGAGAACCGGATCCTATGCAATACAATGAAGTGGCACGCAGACTCTCCAGTATGGGTCTCTCCAATAGGGCCCACAGGGCTCCTTTGGTCCTCTGAAAGAAATGCTATTAGTTTCCATGGAGACAATCTCCTTGTCTTGCAAATCCACCTCTGTGGTATGGAGCAGAGCATCGTCATGTACACATTTGCATGCCGTCCCTGAACACAGCAGCAAAGGGATGGCGGCCAGCCTACAGAGAGCGGGGAACCCTTCCGATGGCTTTCTCTTTTCACTGGGTTGTGAACCCAGGCACTTCTGTGATGAGGTCATCACATTGGTGACATTTTTAAACTTATTTATTTATTTATTTTCTTTTCCCTGCGATGCCACCGTGAGCCACGTTTACGGTGGTGTGACAGCCTGCTGCTGTTTGAGTTTGGTTTATTTGCTGAGCACAGCCGAATTTATGCCCGAGTTTGTAACTCTGGCGCGTTTGCCGACAAACACATTTTAATTTCTTTTATTTTAATTTTTTAATAAACAAGTGCAGAATGGAAGGGAGGTGAAAACACTTGATGTATCAATAACATCAGAAAGTGTGGGTGGAGCGTTCTGCAGAGCGAGCAGCGCAAATCGTATCCCGCATACTGGGTTTATTCGACAGGTTTTCTTGTTTTGCTATTTACGTGCACTCGTCTTTTTGTCGCAGAGAAATGAACAAATGCTTGATAAAAAAAAAAAAACAAAAAAACAAAAAAGAGGTTACATTTAATAAAGTGCACTCCTTTTTCGCGGTGCCCTGAAGTTTTAATTGTCTGCAAAACGCCCTGCTGGCATTCAAACAGAAAATGATGTGAAGAACGAAGAAATCCCAATAGAGTTGTCATCCTGACCGTTGTAGCAACGCTGCTTGCAATATCTCTTATTTAAATCGGTCACCCAAAACCATATTGTGTCAGGACTGAAATTATAATGACCGTTTTAACCGTTCCTTTTCACGTATGAGTGACCGCAATTTTCGACTACGCCACACTTCCGCTCAGACATGGAGAGGGTCATTTAGTCACCCACAATCCCTTAGCGTCGGGTCAGCTTTATAACCTTTTTATTTTACCAGGGTGTTCCCTCATGTGAATCAACTTTTTTGACGGAAGCAGTGCTCGAAGTGGTCCAGTACTCAACTTTTTGCCCTTTTGAGTACCACGACATTTTCTTGCCCACCAGCACTTCTCATAAGCGTCTGGTTTTTTCTGAGCCCCACACACGCGCGACTAAATTCTTCCATCAAAACAATACTAAGTAGTACACAGCAATCGTTCATAAAAGCCCTCATAGCTGCATTTCATTATTTTATCATTTGCTCAAAATTGGTGCTCCTTTATGAAAGAAATATACTTTATATAAAGGTAACATCAGCAGCAATTTTAAATGTCTTTTATCCACTGCAGAAATTTACATTTAAATACTTAAATGCATACCAACAAGACCATGAGGGCAGCACAGGCACTTATTTTTTCACTTCAAGCAATGGCTGAAAGTTTATCTTGTCCTCTTCACGTCTGGCTAAGTTTGATCATTCGTGATTCGAGATTCAAGATTCAAAGGTGTATTTGTCATGGGTGAACAACACAGCATAGCAGTGTTGTCCCCATGAAAAGTTTTGTTTCCAGGCATCCTCAGTGCAAATATGGACATAAATACGTATAGTCGGGACAGGAGAACAATAAATAATAATAAATAGAGTAGTAATAAATAAAGAGCAGAACAAACGGTTAGTAAATAGGGATGGGTATGTGGGGAGACGGATATACATCAGGGATTGGCGGAGGGGGAGAAGACACAGCAGCCAAACCAACAGCACACAGCAACCAGACCTACAACTACAGACTAAACCTACAACAACAAGAAGCACCAGAGACGGGTGAACCAGACGGGTTTCCACAATGGGTGGGACAGGCATACAGATAGACAGATAGACAGACAGACCCCGATCGACTGTTCCACTGCCCAGGGAGGGGTCGGTGGTTTAGCAGTCTTACGGTGTGGGGGAAAAAAACTGTTCCGGAACCGTTTCGTCCTTGTCCGAACGCTTCTAAAGCGTCTTCCGGATGGGAGCAAGGAGAACAGTGAAGCCCAAGGAGCATCTGTTGTCCCGCCGATTTACATATGCCAATACAACGTTTGGTATCTAACCGTATTGTGGTGCACTGCTTAGCTTTGCCCTTGCGCTCAGCCAGGGGACAGAAAGTGCTCTGTTGACTCTCTAGCAGCAGCAGTAGCTACGCCGCTGACCTCAGTGACTTCTTCTAGAAAGCGGTCCCTGTGGTTGTTATGCTGGGTCTACGCTGCCACAATGTGCTTCTCTTCTGCATTAACTTCAAAATCACAGTCGCTGCTGTTTATGAGTTAACACCTGGGTCACAAAATAATAATAAAATGTAAAAAGGAACAATGGGGTACTTCTTTCTTTCTTCTTTTGCTACGAGCTGCCAGAAAGTTATCGGAAGCCCTTTGTGCTTTTTTCTTTTTGTATTCTATGCATACGAATCGGCAATTGTATTCGTAAAAACGTGCAAAAATTAGAGAAAAATACGGTAAATCCTTATTACCGGGTTGACTGAACATGAAGCCGTGTTACTGCTTATTTGATTGAGTTTGTTTCCTCTCTGGGAAGGGATGCACGGGGATTTTTAAACAGATAATTTTCATTCTGCTAATAAAGCTGTAAAAAAAGAACCGCGGGTTTTAATTTTAAATCAATAGCACGATTGCAAATTCACAAACAGCTTGGAAGCCCGCTGGAGACGAACCGATCGCCGCTTTTGAATGGGTTCAAATTTGTCCTTTTTCGTGAGAACTTTTCAGGGGAAAATGGGAAAGCAACATGAGGGACACAGCCGTTTCGTTCATTAGCGTTCAAAATCCACTCGGCGAACCAAGTTTTCATGTCCGAGCGAACCGATTGTCTTGCTCAAAGCTTTTCCAATGTGGGAAGCGACCAGCTTTTGCAGCCTCATGTCGGAAGCTCTTGTACAAACTTAAGAAAAAAAAAAAAATCTCTGCAAAGAAGGTAAAACGGACGCCCGTGCTCTGCTACTTTTCCGGAACCAAATGAAACGGGGCAGGGAGAAGTAAACATGGTTTCAGCCGAATGGGACATATTTGAGGCTAAGCTGGGCTACCTGGGTTATGGCATCAGCGGAGCAGTCAATCAAATGCGGCACCAAATGTTATCCCCTAAAGCTATAGGCTATAGAGAGTCTATAAACCCACAGAAGCATGCATTGCTTTGCGAAAGGAAAAGTGTGGTTGCTGGCCTTGAGGCGATTGCATGGTATGCTGCTCTATATTGCCATGTTGATGGTTTTTAGGCAATTTGTCTTAACTGATGTGATGGAGGATTCGGTGCATAAAAGCAGCAATTTTACCTGCTGTTGTGAGCACCCTGAAAGGACACAAATGAAAGAGACAGGACTTAATCCTCTTTAAATGGTCATTTTGGTCATTTGTTGGGAATGTTGGAAACGCAGTGGGAATTTTTAATTAAAATAGCTTTCGTGGCACATATCTTCTTCCCTATAACAGTATCTTTGCTCATAGTTAACCCCTGAAAACAGATTCTTCTGCCAGACTATCGGTTCTGTATAATACTATATATAGACACGTAAATATACCCAAACTGTAATCTGAATAATTTCACATACTGGTTCAGGAAGCAGTGGTGCTGCTTAGGTGCTTAGTCTGGAGTTTGTCTGTTCTCGCAGTGGTGCTCTGGTTTCCTCCCACGGTCCAAAGCCGCGTTTCAGGCAACTCGGTCACTCCAAATTGTCCATTGTGTGTGACTGCATGTGCACGCTGGCCCTGTAATTGTTTAGCCTCCCTCCCAGGGCGCTCTTTCAAAACCTAGAGCCTACTGATTCTGGAATAGGCTCCAGACCACGGTGACCCTGACCAAAATTAAGTTAATGGTAACAGATGGGTGGATGGGTAAAGTCACATGCACATAAACTGAAAATATTTGTGCTTAATAATAAACCAACCAATGATTTTTTTATAATGTAGCAGCCATCTTAAATATGTCTCTGAATATTTTAGTTATTTCTTAAACAAACCTGAAAGGCTGCAAATCAAATTAACAATTTTGCCCTGCTAGAAACTAAAGATCAACCCATGTGCAAATAATTATGCCTAATAGGGTGTTGTTGGAATCATGAACGCAGGCTTACTGCAGATGGGGTGGAAAGTTGAGTGGGATCTGCTCCATTGTGCTGACAGATTTCAGTAAGCTTGGGGGGGGGCAGCTGTGTGAGTGGGCATGTGGGGATGGTGAGAGGAGAAGGGGGCTGATACTGGGACTGGGAGAGATGGGGAAGGGGCTGGGTGCTAGGAGGTGAGCACAGGGATACAGTGTGGGGTTGGGTGCCAGGAGGTGAACACAGGGTTACAGGGTGGGGTTGGGTGCCAGAAGGTGGGTATAGGGATACAATGTGGGGTTGGGTGCCAGGAGGTGAGCACAGGGATACAGGGTGGGGTTGGGTGCCAGGAGGTGGGTATAGGTATACAGAGGTGGGGTTGGGTGCCAGGAGGTGGGCACAGGGATAAAGTGTGGGGTTGGGTGCCAGGAGGTGAGCACAGGGATACAGGGTGGGGTTGGGTGCCAGGAGGTGGGCACAGGGATACTGGGTGGGGTTGGGTGCCAGGAGGTGAGCACAGGGTTACAGGGTGGGGTTGGGTGCCAGGAGGTGGGCACAGGGATACAGTGTGGGGTTGGGTGCCAGGAGGTGGGTATAGGTATACAGAGGTGGGGTTGGGTGCCAGGAGGTGGGTATAGGGATACAATGTGGGGTTGGGTGCCAGGAGGTGAGCACAGGGATACAGGGTGGGGTTGGGTGCCAGGAGGTGGGTATAGGTATACAGAGGTGGGGTTGGGTGCCAGGAGGTGGGTATAGGGATACAATGTGGGGTTGGGTGCCAGGAGGTGAGCACAGGGATACAGGGTGGGGTTGGGTGCCAGGAGGTGGGTATTGGTATACAGAGGTGGGGTTGGGTACCAGGAGGTGGGTATTGGTATACAGAGGTGGGGTTGGGTGCCAGGAGGTGGGCACAGGGATACTGGGTGGGGTTGGGTGCCAGGAGGTGAGCACAGGGATACAGGGTGGGGTTGGGTGCCAGGAGGTGGGCACGGTGGCTGGGTGAGGTGCATGAGCAGGAACAAGGGTGCAGGAGCAAGCATCCCCCACACCATACTTCTTGATGCAAGGCCAGGACAGCATTTGAGAAGCCAATTGGACTTTGGCCCTGTTCTTCTGAACTACAGTAACCCAAGGCATTGTGTGATTCTTTGTTTGCCCTGGTAAAACAGAAAAATTTAAGGCCCTGTGATTGGACTCAGCTGGTAAAGGCACACTTTCTAGGCGTGATCTCACTTCTATGGCTCAGCCTTCCATTTTGTGTGCTGACTTTAGTAGACTGCTGTATGATGCAAAACCGGCATTAAAACATTGGGGGAAAAAAAAAAACAACAAAGGACCGATACTTGAAAATCTAAATTGGTGTTCTTGACAGAAAAAAAAGAAATTGCAAGACCCCTGTATAAGCTTGTTATGTGTCTGTAAGCTCAGTGCTTTACCTGCGCCGTTTTGAGTGCGAAGTTCCACAGCAAAAGAGAATGCCTCAAATTTCCTTTGCTTCCCTCAAGACAAAAAAGGGAAAGTAGCAAAAAAAAAAAAAGGAGCGAGAGAATAATATGATGGACATTATGACAAATGCATTGCACAGATTGCTTTAAATGTGTTTTGAGTGTTTCCTTCTTTTGCAGTACGGCACGACACGCTTTGTACCGCACGCTGAAGAAAGACAACGTGAATATTTCCACCTCTGAGAATGTTTTGAACGGATGCAGGCATGAACTTTTTTTTTTTTTTTTTTTAACACTGTTTGGCACCACAGACCCAAATAAAAAGGCTTTGTCTTCGATTCTCTTGTGCTACCGCAACCCAAAAAAAAAAAAAAAAACGAGGCGGCAGCGCCGAAAGCTAAACAGCTTTCCCTCGCATTGTTCTGAACGTACGAAGTTAAACAGGGATTAAACTCATACGAGTTTAAAAAAGCACGCAATACGCCGGGAATAGAGTCACTCGCTGCGTTTTCGACAAGGGCATCGTACGGGCGCGCGGGATTTTTCGCGGTTGCCGAGCGTTTATTCGGCGCACCGGGTGCTGAGGATGGGATGTTCACCGGAGCAGCTGGTTGAACATCGGCGTCCAGTTTACCAGCCCGGCGTGATTCAGCGGCCATCAGCGTCATGAGTGAGATTAATGGGAGCCGTGCCAGTCAGCTGCTGCGCCTGCTGCGGAGTTCGGGGAGGCCATGTGTGTCGCGCTTCATTGCGTACATAATGAGCCTCTCACAGTGATGTCAGCCCCTGTTAACAGCGCTTGGATCCCCACCGCCGGAACGGCGGGCCGCAAACACAGAGGTCTTGCGGAGATCGACGTGAAGGCCCGCATCTGCAGATGCCATCGAGATGGCGATATGAATGTTTGAATGCATCATTAGAGGAACAATATCAGTCGAAACCCACGGAGCGACCGAGATTCATAAATTGTTAAATCAAGCATGTGACTCGGGAACGCATGCCGAAGCCGCGGATGTCGCTTCCGTTGTTCCGTTTTTTTTTTGTGAATTTTTGGGGGAAGACAGGGATGAGCTGCTGCGGTACCCCTATGGCTACTGGAGTTTCACTGAAGGAGCTTAGATCATGTAGCTGTCAGTTCGAGTATAGGAATCTTCAGAGATTAAAATTATGCCTCGCACGCGAACCAGCCCTGCAGCTGCAAACGTTTAGCCACTCCATAACTTGCTGTAATTGGATGTCTCTACGCGTTCAGAATAGGATGTTAGCGGTCGCAATTGCAAAGCCATTTCGCTTGGTAAATAAATAGTGTCGCCTCTGAAAAGTTTGCGATGAATCCAATATTAACGGAGGCGGGTAAAAAAAAAAAAAAAAAAAAGTTGATACGCGTCGATGCTTGCGTTTTCAACACTGTAGTCACCTGTACCTTTTTTTTTTTTTTTTTGTCGCTCCTTGAGCCGTGTACGTCCGTGAACAAAGGACGCGCCGCTCTTCACGTGTTCAAAAGGCAGTGCGTTTAATCTGAGAAGAGCCCACTTACTGGGTGTTTCTATATATATATATTAAATTGGGCCCTCTTTTCAGGCTAACAGGTGAGCGGAGACAGGTGCGCATCCAGGTACGTCCCTGGCAAAAAGCCCCTGTGAGCCACCATCACACCACAGTTCCTCTACTTCTCAATGGTCTTACTTAGATGAGAATGGACACCAGCAGCGTGTGCCGGTTACATGGCGTCCAACAAAACAAAATTCCCCGTGGGAAGTCCAGATTATTGTCTGTATGGTTTACCGAATGCAGCGGAAGGCAAACATCATAAATTGTGATGCGCATTGCGGCATGTTTCGGGTTTGTTTTGAGCGCTGCGTACGCTGTTCAGCAACACGTAACAAAACAGGGTACGCACTTCGGAAATGCCGTGGTTATGCGATGTTTACGCTGACGGACTGTTTACAGCCGCCAAAGAAATCGCCACCTACGTTTGCCCTGCAATTGCAGTCGCGCACGCGGTGACACGCGGTTCATGTCAAAGCCTCATTTCGAAGCGGCGTGCCATGTTAGGTAAACGTCCAAGCTAAAAGAAATGTAGGGAAAACCACAAATGTATGTCTCTGCCCAGTCAAGCGCAAAAGCAGAGGTGTCCGTTCATGCTTTTTCGAACCACTAACTGTCCATGCCAGCCAGGCTTCCCGCTGGGCGCTCGGTCAGGACGGATGTAGTCCAGATCCCCCTGAAGCCCAGTTGCTCGCTCACAGGTCACAGATTATTCTCTTTGAGTGAACCTAGCAAGCTGACAGCAAGTGGCCTATTGGTTAAGGACACAGGATTGTAACCTGAAGGTTCCCAGTTTAAGTCCCACAAGGAGTCTGGCTCCGGAATGCTACGGAAACAATATCCAGTTATATAAATGGGTAGGACTGTAATCTGCATTGCGAAAGCAACAATGGTAATAAATTTTCAGCTCAAATTGAAGGACATTGTCTCTAGCTCTCCTGCGCAGGGGTGTATATATTTTCCCACAGAGGTTTCGGAATCTAATTTTCCTTTGTCCCCCAGCCTTTTCACCGACATAAAGGCCACGGTCCCAGATGCCATTTGCTTTTCAGCAGCGCGACGTTTGATGCGCACGTAGCTCCGCTTCCTTCATCGCAGAGACGGCGGCGTGGCGGCTGCAGACCGCGGAGCGCCTGCGTATCTGCCGGTGTGTCACGCCCACGCACGCGCCGTCCCTGTTGCCAGGCAGCAAGCCTCTGCTGTCGAAAAAGGCAAATGACATTATACTTTTTGGATAAATCCCAAAAGTAAACTTTATTTTTTTTTGGCGAAAAAAAAAAAAAATGAAATGACTCACACAGCACATTGCTGAAATGTCAACGTCCATGTCAAGCGTGGTCAAATTGCAAGTCTTCACTTCCTAGTCGAGACGCAACGCGCTCGGCGGTGCCGGGTTTGCCGAGGAACGCACCCGTGACTTGTATGGCACTATTGCAGGAGCTCCTACACACGAGCGCGCGCATATAGGTCGAACAGAGAAGAACTTAACACCAACTTTCTAAGCCGCATCGATTGAACTTGTGGCGTTTGGTGTGCGGTCTTATCGCTGACTGACACACTTTGAAACATTGACACCCAGAGCACTCAGTGACCTAGAAAAAAATTCCCGAAGTGACTCAGATTACCTGCCCTGTAATTTGGCATTGATTAGAAGAGACCCCTGATCAATACCTTCATCTCTTGAGAAGCAAATTTCAAAGACTTGAACTTGGTGAAAAGGCAAGTCTTCTACCCACCAAGAATCACTCCTCTGACCTTGTGGAGCAGTTGTCTCCATCCAAAGGGGTTTTTGGTTGAGTGGCTGCGATATCCCAGCAATGCAATTTATTTGCTGCTCTCTTCATTGTCTGTGCGTGTTGGGCCAAAGGAAATTGCATTTGATGGAGCTACGCGTGGGCCACGGGATGCACGGCTGTTAAAACTGGGTGCCGCGGTAAGCTCGCTTGCCCGACGTGAGGACGCGCCCCTTTCCTTGGTGCCCCGGTGCCGCTCGGGACGGAGAGGAGAATGAGGGCAACCTGCGTAGGAGTCGCAGGAATGGAGTACAGTCTTGCTTTAATGTCGGCGCACAAACAGGTGTCCCGGTGTGTTACTGAGCTGGTGTGCGTGTGTTTTTTTAGCTGAGGGGAAGGTGGGGAATTTTGTCAATCTGTTCTGGACGGCCGCACCACCTGCTGACTTTTTTGTGCCCGGCGCTTCTTTATGTTGTACCTCTAGGTGGCTTATTTGTCTCTGGTGCCTTTGGTTGCATTGGGTGGGTGGGCCACCTCTAACTGGTGAATTAGTTAGGCTGTAAATGACTGAATGGCACCTCGGTGAGCTGTGTCACTTTTGATTCGCACGTTATGTAGAGTTTCCAACCTCTTATTGGTGCTTTTTATTAACTTAGGGCCCTCTGATTGGTCATAGGCTGCACCAGCTCCGATTGGTGCTTCTTTGGGCTACACTTTGTTCTGATTGGCACATTATCCTTGGGAAATGTCTCAAGTGTCTGGAAAAATGCTTGATGCATAGATGGATTAAATATACACATTTTGCACCCTGGCGCACCGCACGAGGCCCTCGGCGTCGTGCAGGTGGAGCGCCCGCTTCTGGTCGACAGCTCTGATGGTTTGTGCATTTGTTGGCCGTCGCTGACTCAGATCGGTGCATTATAAGAACTGACACCTCTGGTTGGTATGTTAGGTGGACTTGAGTACCTCCTATTGGTGTTTTAGGTAAAATAAGTAAATATTTAAGTATTTGTATTCTTTTGACTTGCAGTTAGTTATTTCTGTCAAGTGCTGCAAATATTTGGTTATGTTAAACCTCAGCAGATTTGCACTCAGAAGTATGAAAGTTGTATGTTTCACCTTAAAATGTTCTGTTTGTTGTGTTCCCTTGTACATTTTAAACAAATGTGCTGCTCATTGTACTTTTGATTGTACATAGTATTTGCTTTAATATTCTGTTTTCCGGCATCTGCTTTTTTCCTGTCTGCTCCATTGCTCTGACTCGGACAAGCGACTTTTAAGTAATCGATTTTGGAGGTTGAAACAAGACCGTGTAGAGCAGAAGATACAGACAGAACAACGAGATCCTTTGTAGAGTAACCATCTTCAGCGTGCGACCCAAGTACTGTCTGTGCGACGCCTTTTGTGTGTTCTCTAACAGTTTTTTGGAATCCGAGCCTCTTCATCTCCACATATACTCCTTGCCCTTCCGTGGCACAAAATTCTTTCTGAATATTTTAGCTCCTGTTCCTTGGAAACAGTGCCTTCTACTAGACTTTAAACCATACACGAGGCGATGTAAAGGAGGTGTACCACTTACATTGCATGAGCACTTCTGAGCACTGCATTATTTATAACCATTAATAGTTTCAATATTTTCAGGTTTTGGTGAACTTCATTTGCCCTTTAGTTTCTGCTGGCCACTGATAGGTACATTGTATGTGTGCAGTTAGTCCTTGTGTTAACCCTCAGCTGACACTTGTCCTGCTAATGAGTATGGATGGAATAGGAAGAAGCTGAGCTTTTTTAGGAAGAGGTTGAGCCTTCGCCAGCGTGGGCTCTACTTTTAGGGGCCACAGTTTAAGCTATCGTAGAAAAAAAGAAAAAACACATCAGCCATATTTCTGCAGAGCGTTGGAAGCAAATATCCTGCCTCGATGCTTAAAAAATACAGCAAGGCCTCACAGCATCAGCGCTTCCACCATTTATGGAAAAACAACATCCACAGATCCATTAAGGTGGCCAACTGGCCCAGCGGGACGTGGCTGTCAGCACAGCTGGACCAAAAACTCACTGTGGGATAACAAGAGTGTTGCTGAGGAGGGCTTCAGGCAACTGAGGGCAAAATGGGGGACGGTCCAGCAGTCTTGGATGAGAGGGGACCTGGAAATGGAAGGTAGGAAGGCGGTAAAAAAGCTCCGAAAAAACAATATTAAATGTGTTAGTGGCTTGGAATCATACCTCTCCAGGCATGACCTGCGTGAGATGGAAAGGGCCAAGGATCCAATTCCGTGAGCCCAGCTTGCAGAGCAAAGCCAGCTCCAATTGATTTGCTTTGCTAGGGGTTAAGAGATGATGACAGTTTGTTGGCGATGTCTGTAAGACTAAGTTATTTTGCAAGAAGGGAGGAATTGGGTCAGGGACTAAAGCATGTGTAGAGCACATACTTATTCTAGCAGAAATTAGAAGTACAGAAAAAGTGCAGCTTTCTAGCAAGATGGAGATCCCAAGTCTGAATCTGTGTAAAAATGTGATCTCCAATGGGATCGTTGAACCATCCAGATTGGTAAATAAGTTGTACGCAACGTATTTCTTCAGTTTCCTATTGTGATGAGTTATTTACGGCTGACTACAAAGGAGGAAGTGCAGTCATTTACAAAAGGTTTGATCAGGAGGACAAAAGTTTAAGGAAAGATGCTTGAAAGATAAACGTCAGAGAGAATTTGACAAGTCAAACACATACAAGTGGCAGGTATAACACATTTAAAAGTTTTATCAACCTGTAATGCTTTTTTTTTTTCCCCCCCACATGAATCCAGCTATGCAGTTATTGGTTTGACAGCAAAATGCAGCAACGGCAGAAAATCAAAAAGTAAAAAATGGCAATTTAAATATCTGAATAAATTAATTTTTCAGCGTAATAGATTATGTACCCAAAAAAAAAAAAATGATGCAGCATCAGTTTAGGACCTTAGCTTAATAACTGAAGGACCTGGGTTTGAATCCCGTCCCTTATGATTTACCCCATAAACTGTACAAATGGTTAAATAACTGTGAACCTTAGTATAGCAAAACTTTTAAGTTGCCTTAGTCAAAAGAATCATGTCAAATAGTGTTTTAACAGATGGTTTCCTATAGTGTACACACAGTTATGGAGATTAAATATGATAAAAAAAGCCCTACAGAGGGTAGCATCGGTCTGAATTTGTGAAAATTTAACAGCAGATTCTGTATTAATTTATGGTTTCAAAATGCAATGAAAACTTTATAGCATGCTTCTTCTTGTCAGAGAAATGACTGAATGCGGTAAAAACTTGCTTATTCTGTCAAATGTTGACAAGAAGAGTGATTTTCAACCAGTTCCGGACGGATTTGGAACGTGCAACGTCACGCGCACCGAGTCCAGATTTAAAATGTAGTTTGCCGAATTCAGTATTGATCGTGGTGTTTCGCAGAGAGCTCTGCGGATCGCTTCCTTGCCACAGAATTTCCCTCTCAGACACGATTTCCTTCGTCTAGTCTTGCTGCGCTCATGAAATTATTATGCTAGACACCGAGCTTCGCTTTCACCTGTGCTGCTCAGACTTAGGTAGTGACCACCTTAGGTGGTCACTACCTAAGTCTGAGCAGCACAGGTGAAAGCGAAGCTCGGTGTCTAGCGTGATTCTGCCTTCCAGGGAAACCCAATGTAGTTGTGTTGTGCCTCTGGCGTCCAAAAACTGCAGGCCTAAACGGAGCAAATTGATGTACTTTGCCTTTGTTTGTTTACGCGTTGTCTGGCCGTCTACGATTATGCCGAGTTTTATTCCTAACCTCTCGAAAATGGCAACTCTTGTATGAGAAGCTGTTACACAGAACAGCAAAATTGCCTGGCCATTTGGTAATCGTATGCGATTAATAATGATCTGATGTTTCTTGTACGCCGGTTTCCTTTCTCTCTACTACAGGAAAAAGGCGTCCAAAAATTACTCGGTGGCTTAAGTTCAGCTTTCGATCTTGCTTGGTAAAAAATGGCAATTACTCAGTGCTGTTTATTCAGTCTGAAATGTGCTTTTTGAGTTCAAACAGTTTTATTGTCACGTGCATAGTAACCGAGTATACCACGTAGTGAAATGTGGTGCCCTGAATCAAAAGGAGCCTGTGCGTGGTTAGATTCCAGAAAAAAAGAAAATTTACGAGTAAAAAAACAAACAACAAAACAGACAGTCACGCAAAACGTGGTAACAGTTTACTGACGCCGGACAGGTTGTTGGTCCTGAGCTAATCCTAATTTCGGGCAAATATGGGCATCTCTCCCTGCATGGTCAGAAGCAAAAGACCTCAGAACAGTTATCGCTTCGAACTTCTCCTTATTCGTTTCGTTCATGAACATTGTTAGCTAGTGCAACGCATTCCATTTGTTTGGATGGCGTTTAATGGTTTGAACACTTTAAGGTTATACAGTCCCATTATCCAGTCCCCTATAGATTGCTGTGTGCTCTTCAGGTTAGGAGTAAAAGGCTCAAGTCTTTACCAGCCGTCCTTCTCTATTAACATCTACTTTCACAGCAGCAAGAATTCAAAGCTGAGCAAATCTTTCATTTATTTATTTTTTTAATTTCCTCATTTGCTTCAGAAACATATGTGTATGTGGCTTAGCACAACTTAAAATATTAACATTAGAAGTCACCTTGCACAAAGGCATGGGCTATATTAATAAATAAATAGTAGTAATAGCATGAATTCAAGTTCTTGCCACAGTACCAGGTCAATTATCCTTATGGAAGAAACTCATGACTATACACCTTTTTATGCAAAAAGTAAAGGATTTCTGCAAAGTGCCTGCATTGTCTTTATTTAAATGGAGGAGAATGACGGTGTACGTTCTTAACCTGGCCTCTTAGCAGGGGAATACTGGAGCTGAACGGTGTTGCTCGTCCTTTATATGAGATCCCTTTGCAATAGGAAGCTGTTTAGAACCGCATGAAATAGTGAAGTTTTCTTTTGCAGAAGCTGACAAAAGCAACTCATGCTAAATGTATATGGCATGACATATTCGTCATATGTACCGATGAAACACTGCAGAGTCAGGATCTGGTTTAGTCATGTTAAACGCGTTACAGAATCTCAAATTTAAGTAATCTGATTCTTATAAATTATTTTAGTTGCGCAGAAAATAAATCCCGCCTGTCGCTGTAAGATGACTCTGAATAATTGTATCTCTCTCTCGCTCTTAAATAAAGAAATAAATAAAACAATTATTTGCTGTCAAAGCTGACATTAATTTTGTGATGGAGAAAGGAGGAGGTGTATTTATGCACTGATTTAAATATAAAAGCTGATGGGCCCTTTTGAAGTATCTCTGAGCTGTGACATATTCGGGAAATGGAAACCCCACATAGGCGCTGGCAACATAAATTAAGACGTGTCAGTAAGACGCAGACACACAAAACTAAGAATATGCAACTGGATGCCAATTTAAACACAAATGTTGTATATAATGTTAGTTTTTTTTTTTTTTTTTTGGGTTGTTGACACCGAATGTCAATACTTACATTTATATGTTAATACTTATATATGTGAGCGAATGAGTTTTGGTGCAAATGCCCTGCGGTATTTATAAATTATTTATGTATATCGGGTTATTTTATTTTATTTTATTTTATTTTATTTTATTTTATTTTATTTGTGTACATAGATTACTAACTTAATTTTTCTTGTCCTTCTTACTAACTACTTGTTCTCTCTTATACTCCCCTTGTGAAAGAGCTCTGTAACACCTAAATTTCTCATTCATGGGATAATAAAAGTTTATTCTATTCTATTTTATTCTATTTTATTTTGGCCTCCGAACTGGAGTTTACCCCACATCTGTGGATCGGTTCTGGACCAGAACAACCCTGCATTGCGCAGTGTGTATTTGTGATGAAATGGCAAATGGTTGATATCATAATTTCTCCACTGTTTTCAGCGAAAAGAGTCTGACTGTAATGGGCATTTTTGCCAGTAAAGCCAGGACGGTGCGCCCCACGCGTTGAGTGGGGTTGTCGAGTTTAGCGACAACATGGCCGAAACCAGATAAGTAATGAGCTGTGATCTGTGGAGAGAACACGTGCGGTAGAGATCCTTGGGCGGCGATATGAGCAGTGCCTAACCTTGGGACACCTGTGATGTATTGCTGAGCTGCTTTTTCATTTTGTTCTTTTTGAACCTTTGTCTGCTCTGACTGTGTCGTGGTGGGGCTTCATTTTTGAGGTTTCCGCAAGATATGGAAACTTCTGCGGGCAATTTGTATGGATGGCAGGACTAGGCCTGGCATAAAAAAAAAACAAAAAAAAACAAAAAACCCAGACCCAGAGCCATCCTGAAAGATTATATCCTCAGACCACAACAGGAGAGTAACTGTAAATCTGCTGTGGACCCACATCACCCGATGTGTCTGAAGGTGCTGTGAAGGACACCATTTGTCATTAAGCTTAAAAAGTGGCCCTAAACGGAGCATTAAATCGAAATAAACTTCGAAAGCTTTCAAATAAGGCAGATGACTCTTCTGCCGGTTGGACCTATAAATTCCGGAAGTGTCACTGTAAATGTGGGCCTGTCGCAGTGACGTAATTCCCGACAAATCCAAAACATATAAATTCTCTTCTTTTGACCCATTACGCCATATGGGATCTCTCTGGAATTAACACGTTTCTGGGCTGGATTTTTCGAGTCGAGATGGATTTCGTTTCTGTGGCGAGCTGATAATCGGAAAAATGTACTGGCGACGACAAATTCACGAAAGCTGTAACGGTTGATGATGTGCGCTTGACTACTATTTAAACCGTCACCCCAACCTGGTGGAGCCGCATCGACTGACCGTGAGGGCACCTGCGCTTCCGCACGCAGCTTGTTGCTGTTATTTTGCCAAAGGAGACGTTTTCATTTCCTACAAAATAAAAAAAAAAAAAACAGATACGGCGCACGTAAGTGTCGGACTCCTTAAACCCACCGGGCCTTTGTTTGCGCAAGCGATCGCAAAAGTTTTCGGAAAAATTCATTGCGTTGTACTTTGGCTCGGGCTGAAAAACGTAGACGCCGGAAATGAAGTGTTCTTTGCGGAGAAGTTCGGTGACGTAACGGAGTATTTTGCACCGTGTACAAACGATACTCCGTACTTTAAGTGCAACTTTAACCTTCCTTCTGCGCTCGTGAAGGTTTGCAAGGAATTTGATTAAGAGACCCGTGATGTGAAGAACATGGAGATGGATGCCACTGGCTGTAAAGATTGTCACGAGGGATCCCAGTGAATGTGCTGGTTGTTGCCCCAGGGAATCCAAAGTGCCTTCAAGCACACAGCTGCAGCTGCTTGTCTTGTTATCACTGCAGCTTTTCTTCAGCCTCCATTTCTGTCAAACAAGATACCACACTCCTGCTGCACTGTAGTATCTCCCAATTCTTCTTTTTTTTTTTTGCCTGTGGTACTGTTTAATGTACATATTTGGCCTCTTTCTGAAGGTGCCACAGAGCCAAAGCTTAGGGGCTTTTTTTTTCATGTGTTTGGCTTTTATGAAGTTATTATAGCTCCTTATCATTTACATTTATTCATTTAGCAAACACTTTTCTCCAGAGCAATGTAAGGCTCAGAGAAATCAAAGTGCATTTCACCAACAGACTGAGACAAAAATTGCAAACATGCAATTTTCAAAGTACAGTCAATTAGTCCAATGCCAGCATTTTTGCCCGCATACATCAACACAAGTGCCTGCATACAAAATGGATGGGAGGAAGAAGAAGAACAGATAATGCGCTGAAAGTTCGTGGCAGCGATAGAAGAGGCTCCGAAAGAGATGCGTTATTGAAAATGAAGATGGAGTTTTATGCCAACAAAGAGCACGTTTCCTGTTTTTGGAAACTAAAGCTAAAGAGACTTAAACTCCTCCCCATCTCAAATTCTAGGCATTTCGTCAACACCTTGAAACTCCCCGAAGGAATAACCGGGCCTCCAAGGACTTTAAAATCATCAGCAGCCCCAGGTACATTGCTTGCATCTTCTAGTTTTGCGCTGGTCTGGTGCGATAGGCTCTGTGTTTCCGTAACTGCAGCGGAACTGAGTTCGCACCAAAGTGGCTATGTCCTGTGAGACCGCATGCGTCAACCTGTCAACCTGGGAATCCAAGCTCCGGTGTCGCCGCTTTTCGTGCACTCGTAAGAATGTGTCTGGTTGTCCTTTTCTCTATCGGAATTATCTCAGCGGCAGACATTCGGCCGAGGGATGCATCGCGCTGTGTACGAAAGACTCTGTCTTTCCCCGTGGGCAAGGAACGGGTTGGCAGAAAGGAGGCCAAATAGGAGTCTGTACACGGAGGAGGTCCGGATTCATTTCTGGCTGCTCCATGCATCAACGCAACCCAGGCGAGAGTCAAGAGAGTGAAGACTCTCTATGTGGCCCGAAAAGAAGTACACGGGTTTGCGTCTGCCGTGCGCACAAAAGTTCTTAACAACTCCTCCGAGACAAAGTAGGCGCACAAAAGAGAGGGTAACCCAGCCAACCGGTGGGTGCACGGACACCGACAGCAATAGAGAGCAGTCAAACTCAAAAGGTGCATCTGAAAATGATTACTTAAATGGTGCGCTACACTTTATGAAGTATCTTAGGCCAAGGTGAGAGCCAGGCTTTAGCAATAAACACAAAAGGTGGCCCGGCCTCTGTAATTATGGGCTAGTAAATGCGATGCTGCTGACAGAAAGCAGACACACGGGCCACAGCATCAGCAGCAGCTGGGATAATAGGCATCCTCTCCATTGTATATTAGAATCGAACACATCTAAAGCTACGCAACCGATACGGTGCAGATAGTGTTATGTTATGGCCAGTGTGCTTGTGCATTATGTGGTTTAAATATGCACTAAACTGGCTTGGCTGTAGCTTACAACCCAGATGTGAGATTAAACTGTCCGGGGCTTGGGAAGCCGTCATAGAAGTGCAGATGCAAATTAGATTTGGGAAGGCATCGGATCCCGAGGGTGTTATGCGAAGCCAAGCGGAAATATAAACACATCTAACTGCAACCGCGTGAAAAAGAATGGCATCGCGACGGTGTTTATTGCTTAGGCGCCCGGCACTTTAACTCGTACACCTAACTAGTGCGTGTCCCCGCGGTAGGAAGCATGTCACAGCATGTTGCGGTCAGGCGTCACCGTGACCTGTTTCGGAGACACTTGTGTTTCCCACCTTTTATATTTACAGTCCGTGTCCGGAGAGATTTGCGAAATTTCAGAAGAGCATTACCAATTCACAATCCGGCAGATGGCGGATCGCGTCCCGCCATATTTCACATTGACGCGAGATGTCCGCTTGCTGATCACCAAGAAAGAAGACACCTGGTTCACCTTGTTTCTGGTGTTTTTTTTTTTGTGTGGGGGGAAAAAAAAGAGAAGAACAAGTGAACCGTGTTGCTAACTGGCTTTTTGGAACCACATCAAAGCCAGCCCCAGAACGATGTCCAGCTTGACTGTAAGCCCTCAGATCGTACGGCCAAAAGCAAGCAACCTCTGGGAGGAGGACAAAAACAACAGCGATTGCTTTTTTTAATGTTTAATAAAGCAATTGCGATTGAGGCTGTTGTTCATGTGTGAGCGATGAATCACTGATCCCTCGAGTCTTCAGTCATATTGCTAAAATAGCTCCTCGTCCTTTGTCTCAACGCTAAGCAGATGCAGGCTGATGGCTCCAAACTGGCCACATGTCAGATGTTCCCTCTTCTGGGTGAGAACGGGAGCAAAGTACCCGCTGACGTTACCATAACGGCTGCTGACCGTCCGATTTCGAGCAAAAATCCATCGATAAATCCACTCCATCTGACCTTAAATACTCAGTGCAGCCATACTTTATCTACTGCCATTGTAGCACCTCTCAGTGTTGTACTTGAATACATTTTGCTTCATATTTTCCCACAATGCCCGAAATAGAGGCAGTGCTTTTGGGTGGGAACAGTCATAACAATTAAAAAGTGATAAAGGGCACAAACCTGTGACCTGAAGGTTGCTGGTTCTACTCATCTGGGAGAGTTTGATGCTTTGTGTGAAAGTAAGACGATTCTAATTGCCGCCGTGAAATATTGAATATATGACTGCTATATTGAAATATTTCTCAGATCAAAACTTCAGGTAAATAAGGGATTAATGGTGTAAATACAGATGTCGGAAAATGTCCTATATTTGGAAAAGGCTGCACTGTGGTGGTTGTTTAGAACAGAAGGAGCGGCGCTGTGATTTGTCTCCGGCATGGCGGGAAGTGGCTGTAGTTTGTCCGCAGTTTGTGATTGCGGTTGTTCTTCCTTTTAACACGCTGCTCTGTAAATGAGTCGATTGCTCTTCGAGGAGATGTTCTTTGCCTGGAAGCTGATGTGACACAAGAGCACATCGCTCTCTAAGTCAAGTGTGTTAATCCAACCCAGGGTAGTATCTAACCCATGCAGTTATATATAGTTAACCGTACAATGATGTGGCTATAATATTTAATGTTTGGGGGGGGGGGAGAAACAAAAAAAAAAATAATAAATTGTTCTGCACGAGCAAATACGGCGTAACCTAGATAGAAAGTGCCTATCTTACCGTGGCCGCGGTGCAATTCATTATTAAAATGGCACAATTACTCAGGTCTATAATAATCTCCACTTCATTTAACTACATATAATATATTTTAATTGATTAATTATACTTGTTAAAAAGTGAAATACGTTTGACATTTTCAGGTTTCTTTTCGTTTCCCAAAGTAGACATTTCTGCTGAGCTTTTTTGTGTTATTGTATCAGTTACATTGTGCTTTTGGAGGTCATCTTTGCTGAGAGTAAATTCTTACACTCCTTTGTATGCGTGAAATCCATTCTGTCATTTTAGGTCCTTGACTGCTGTCTGGGGAGAGTGCATAGACCTGCTGCAGGTAAATTCCCTAAACATCAGAAACCGCATGGTTGTAATGGGGGGGGGGTGGCAAAATCTTCCTTCACCTCTGCAGCGATTCCGTTTTGTGCTGTGGCTTTTATAGTCGGCTGCGTTGTGCAAAAGCGCGGTTTCACAGAGGTGGCTTGGCGGTGCAGCGTGGACTGCCGGTGCCTCACAGCTCTGGGCTACGAACGCAATTCTGGCCCAGTCTGTGGGGTTTACGCGCTCTCCCCGTGTTCACGTGCACGGCCTCCCACGGTCCACAGACGTTTTTTCGCTGAATTTGTGGCTTCAAGTTACGTGCGTATGCATCCGCACAGGGTGTACCCTGCCCCACCCCCTATGGTTAGGTTCTGTACCACTGTTACCCTACGTTGGACAAGTGGTTGTTGGCTATCAATGGATTTATTTGACAGGTACCCGAGAAGTTGATAGCACCTCATTTAACCAGCACCCAACACAATGGCCCCACTGCCCGTGTTACTTACCGAAAGTACAGGGATGCTACGATGCTCATTTGGCTGTTAAACTGCGCGGTGGTGAGCTTAAGATGTCGAGACTTCATTTTCAAACTGATTATGCATTTACCTCATTTTAATGATTTTGCCCACTATATTCTGCGATACTTGAGCATTTACGGCTTTGAAAGAATTTGGAATGAAAACAGTTGGTGCGGAGGGAGATTCTGTGCTTCGAGATGAGAAAATCCACAGGAGTCATTAAAAGCTGGAATGTGTGATTTGGTTGTCAATGAAAGCGGTGAGCTGGAACTGGATATAGGGATTGCAATGCGGTATGGGCACAACGCAGAGAGACCCATGTGGCTAAATAATATCCGAGTATCATTTATAGCTCTGCCTTGTAGCACAGGGCTAATACTAGAGTTTGCGCTTGCCGTAATCCATAAACGTGAAGATTCTAATGAGTTGTGGACCTGCCATTTATGCAGAATAACATGGTTCTATTGGAAGTCGAGGTTGAAAAAGTGCGAGACTTAGTCCGAGTCAGCTTATGGTGACTTTTCAGCAGAAAGACCTTGTAGCTGTAATAGCAGCTTCATGGAACTTTGCTTTTAAATATTCTGTTTTTAATACACTGTTAAGGTAGTAAAAGTTGTATCAAGGTTGTCTTGCATTTCTTTGGCTTTCTTTGAAAAATGCTATCTTTTCCCCCCAGCTACACCAGATCTGCTTATCGCAAGCGCTGCCGAGGCTGCGCGGTAGCGCCGCAGCTGGTGCTGCCGCCTCACGGTTTCGGGGCCGTTTGGGCGTAGGTTCAAATCGGTTTGTGTGGAGTTTGCGAGCTCTCCTCATGTTCGTGCAGGATTCCTCTTGCAGTCCAAAGACAAGCATTTCGAGTTAGCCGGTGACTTTACATTGCTGAAAGAGTGTGAATGTGTGCATGTCTGGCATCCCGTAGAGTCTACCTGTCCTGCCATAGTATCGTCTGATTTTGGGATAGGACTGCTGAGGCCCTGACAGACACAGTCAATGACAGCGAAGGAGTGTGTGTTGAGTCTTTGGAAAGTTCTAGTTGAACAGCGTTATTTTTGTCTGAACTCCCAAAAGTCAAAAAGCATTTCTTTCTCCTTGCCATGCCCCGTTGTCGTCTCATTGGCCGCGACCGACCACGGTTCTGACATTTAAGCCTCTGTGTCTGACGAACGGGATCTTTCCCACTCCGTAAGTAGCTTAAGAAGGATGGATTTCCGATGGTTTACGGAGGTGCGCTGGTGAAGCGCAAACAAATGAGTTGCACTGGGAAGACACTTTTGGCTCCTCATTCCGCCTTGCTTAGAGATGCAAATGATGCCGTTTGTGTATTTTGGAGCTGCTCCGCATCACGACTCAGTCTCACTGCAAAAACATCTTTAGCCACCAGTTTCATGTCACGCTACTCGCTGGCCAACGTTCTTCACTTCTAGAATTTGCTTTTTAATTCGCTCAGAGTGTTGTTGTATTTAATGGTTTCAACGTCCACATTCCCCATTCTACAGCACAAGTTACTGTTATGGCCCACAAATAAATGGATTTTAGTCCGGAACGACTAACCAGGAGTAAAAACATCTGCTGCACAGTTCATAAAGCTACTGTCTGGCCATTGTTCGCGATACGGATCCTGCTTTCTCACTGGCATATCGAATCCAATAGGACTAAGGTGGCTTCCTGCCTTATCTGAGCACACATTGCACTGCATGCCGCCCTCCGCTGTAGCCCATGCTGTTTCCGCCGCATTTGGTCTTACCTGCTTCAGCAGATCAGCTTCCCCCTTTCAGCAATAATCTGCAAATAATCTCCGCGCCCCTGGAGACCGAAGCGCCACAGGACTTCAAGTTATTATGTATTGTGTAGCTAATGCGCACCTTCCCACATACCATAATTTAGGACGGATCATGTCTGACAGACAACAAATTTAGTGGAAGGAAATGAAGTGACAGGCTTCAACGGTGTTTTATCACAGGGGAACAATGTCCAAATTTATAAGCAGGCTGCTGTTTTCTCATTTACAAGCATGCACGCAAGTTAGACGAAGATCATCTTCGTTTCCATCGTAGATGCGAATGGGTTCCCGTAATTTATTTCCTTGCGGGCGTACAAATTCTTAGCGCAAGAAGAAGTATTAAATCAATTTACCACATTGGTAGCTGGAGCCGATGTCTTACTTCCATTGGTAGTCCGGAGGAACGGCGCACGTTTCTGATCGCGAAGAATTAATAATCTTGGCATTTTCAATCCGTGCAACAATTAGCCCCATGTGTCAACCGTTTCCTTCCCTTCAGCTCAACACACGATAAATTCATCCAGCCGAGACAGAAACGTCACGTGCAGGTACGGTTTATGCAATCTGTATCTGTCACGGGCTGAACGGGGCTCAAGTAGGCCCGGGTTGGCGATGGTGTGCAGCCGGTTTTTAAGGAGCGTCTGGGCGGAGGGTAGATTTCTGCTACTGGATCCGAGGACCCCCGTTGTAAATCTTTACAGTCTATCCACCCAAAGAGCTACGGCACGCTGTCATTTCCCAAGCAGTGAAATTGAATGTCAAATCGTAGAGAAATGATGCGGTCGCCATGCTCAGTCTGAAGGAATCCTGGGTTCTATTGTTTACATCCGTTCTGCATTATTTAGCAGGCACCTTAAACAGCGTGCGCGGCTGTCATGAGGACGGATGCTCGCTCGGTTTCAGGGATGAAGTCATACGCTTCCTGCTTTAAGGTGAGAGATCGCACTGTCGCTGGATGCTGCGGAATTAGCTGTTGATTGAATGCATTATTCAGCCTAAACTGGACGCCTTGCTCAGACGGCGGGAGGTCAAACCGCGTCGGAATATTCAAGCAGGAGACGGGGGTCGACCTTAATTCGGAATCGACAGGACTTTTGGGTTTCGAAGGTGTTCTGCGCACAGCGCCGATCTCGCGCCTTCGCGCAAATCCGGGCTCGGAGAGCCCGTTTCTCAACACGCTAAATTAACAGAGAACGCAGGGAAATGAGGGATAATATATTTATTTGATTTTCTCCCTGTCTCCCATCTGCTGTGTTGTTAATATTCCTGGTATTTTAGTCATCAAGCATTGCATAGTTTTCGGTGCAGAATGATACAGTAGCTGGTGTAACCATGGAAACACAGGATTAAAGAAATCACTGCTGCAACTTTATTCATGTGTGGTAGAATCTGACTTACTTTCATTCCAGCCCTTTTTTTCAGCTAAATTGCCTTAAAATGTTTAGCTTTTTGGCATTTTTGCAAATTGATTCTTTTTTTTTTTTTTTTTTTTTTTTTTCTCTCCCCCGATGCCGCGACAAACACCTTTTCTGGCCTCGCGCGCCTGCTTGTGCGGGAAGCGAAGCCCTCGCACCGCCGCCGGTTTGTTGCAGTGGCGAGGATGCGCTTGTCCTTCGCCACGGTAACGCAAACCGAATATTCAGCAGCCGACGGAAATCTCGCCCGAAACGCCGCGGCCCTGTACGTTACGCCGTGCGCTGTTATGTCTAGACGGTTCTGTGGCCTAGCGCTTTAATCTTTTGCTACTTAATCAAATTTTCAATAGTCGAGCCATCGAGTGCGGCGGCTGTTTAGACAGAGGACTCTGCGTAAGCGATGAAAGTCAAGCAGGGCAGACTGGGTGCGATTTGGCCTCGCAGCTGAAAGAATACCAAACAGCAGGCACCATGCTACAGCCTTGATTCTAATAGCATTGTACAAAACTACTCACAAGATATAGACTCAGCCCTTCTTTTTTTCTGTAAAGTATCCAAATGCAAACAAGATTAACATGGCTAACCAGGTCTCGGGTACTTTCTGCCATGAAGGAGCTGTCAGTGGGGGTAAAATATTGATCTTGGCTCCGGTTTCCTTTCAATGAGCTGTCCGGAGCCCAATGTTTGCCTTCAGTATTAAACCGTAACTGCTGCCGGAGGGGGAGCACTGTCTGACCCTGCCGTACAACGGCGGCAGAAGAAATATCAGCAGAGACAAGGTTTCAGGGATACAGAATAAGATTTTTAACTGGCAAAAAAAAAAATGTTTTTTTTTTTTTTTTTGTTTTAATTTACACATTCTGTTTGAAATCAATTTGATGTGTCTTTTGGGCAAATGTTAGGAGAACCTCCAAGTTCAGACAGTTAGAAAGCACAACTTTTCTGCATCAAGGTCCTGACCTTAGCACAGTTTTGCTTTACAAGCTGGACCAATTGCAACTCAAAAAAAGTCAAAAATGTATTTGGCCATAACCATTGATCCATGTTTCTGCTTTGCGTGGGGCCAGGCCAGACTTTGGTATAGATGAGAGGCAACACTAACAAGCCTCCAAACTTGCATCCATGAAGGACTGATCTACAAACGGAGGAAAGTCAAGGTTTTCAGACAGAAGTGAGCGGCATCCGTGTTAGATAAGTGTTGTTGGACAGCCAGTGTTATTGGAGTACGTGGTACCTATTTTTATCACTTTTGGTCAAGATAAAATTAATAGAATTTTGATAATCCTCAGTTTACTCCTCAATAAACAAAGCAAAGCGTCGTCCCTCACGAAGGCTGTAAAAACAGCTCAAGGAGAAAGTTTACTGTCCCATATGATAATAGGAAAGCAGGGTTAAAAGCATTGTGCTGCCTTTTTTTTTTTTTTTTTTTTTACACAATACGCCTTGAACTTGTCATTGCTTTTTTGTAGGACCCCAGTTACCAGTTCTGCAGTTGACTTTCAGATGGTGATTCTGTCCTTGGAGCCCAGAGCAAAGCATGGTACGCAGAGTATGAAGCTGTGGAGGCTCCTGGCAAGCCATCTGCCTCTGTGTAAAACACCCCCATATGATCCTATCTTTGGGTTAAAATAATCGAAACAATCTTATGCTTTAAGCGCCGGTGGGAAAATATTGTGTGATGCAGAGCAGTAGTACACCAGAGCAGAGTGTAGCTCCTGTTACATAAGTACCGTTTTCCCATTTTATTAATGCGACGTCAGTGGAAAGGGGGACAAGAAGTATAAATGTGCGGCTCACCGTGTCAGCGTAGTCGCTTCACAGATACCGTCGATGTAATGTTTGCATATTAGAAGTCTCTAAACCGTCACACTTGACATTTCTTGCACTAATACACTAGAAAAGAATTGTCCAAAGGATTAAATCCAAACTATTAAAGATTAGGGATTATTCAGTGTAATCTGTAATCTATAAATCAATTTTTTTCTTATGGCAAAGTGGATGAAGTGTGTCTTTTATTCTTTTTGCAGGTAGTCAGAATTTTTTAAAAAATAGACTCATTATATGGCCGAGCGCAACATGCAGTCACAATTTAACCTCAAGCGTTTGCGTTTGATTCCTAAAGGTAATGCATGCATTTTTGTGAAATAAAGGCCTGTGCTTTTTGACTATGCAGGTGCATTGTACACACTTTGTATTAAACTCTTAATTTGTTGCTGAAAATGCTGAACACGGATGGTATTTTGCATTATTTTAAATGGGAAAAATAATAATAATGCATCCCCAGCCCATCCAAAATCTCGAAACCAAGTTTCCCAAATATTACTTAAATACTTTAAAACATTGTTGCTAGTGTGGCATCGTGCTGTGCAGCACGCTCGTGCGGGCACACACACACTGTGTTGAGCAGAGCAGCGTACGCACACGGGATATCGCCGTGTTTAACTGTGTCGTGGCAAAATTGCGTATGCCGACTTGCACCTGTATGTCCAATTTCGGTGCAAACTGAGAGAAGCCGTGGAAATTTCTCCGGTGCATGGACTCGCATCCACAAGGATATGTTTATTTTTGCAAAGCAGGTACAAATAATACATGTGCTGCTGTCATAAACGAATCCTCCATTGCGATAAAGTAGATGAAACACCAGTTTAAACATCTGTTCGTCTCACTTAAGAGTCATGCATGGCGGAGTTTATTGCATGGCAGGAAGAAAGGAAGGCTGGAAATAAACCACTGCCAGGTAGAAGGTTTCTTTACAATTAGCAGATGAAGCAAACCCTTCATTTGGTCAGGGGCAAAGTTGGAATCCAGCTTAGCAATTTTGGTGCTGGAACGCATTCGCTCAAGGATGAGTCCTCAAACGGGCTTTGATTCATCTCGATTCATGTGAAACTTGTACATGAGAAAATCCGATTTCCAAATTTAGAGGGTTATGGCCTGTTTTTTTTTTTTTTTTTTTCCCCCTGAAAAAGAAACGCTTACTTTGGAACGAGACAAAACTACGAGGGTGGAAGAAAAAATGTAAAAAAAAAAAATGAATACAATTCATACAAACTAATTCGCCGAATAGTACTTGTATTAAAAACAGATGTGTGATGTAATGTGTATGTATAGATGCAGTCATATTTGAATTATAATTTACTGAATTTCATTTCTGGAGTGCTGGCAAAGGGAACAAAGTAAGTTTGATTGAAGAATGTAGTTTATAATAAAATTTTTGCTTAGCAAAAAGGTGTCGGAGACACCTGGTCGGCTATGACTGCTGATACGGTTGAGTAACACGGTTGCTAAATGAATGTCAGCCGCTGGCCTCTCGATGGTGATGTTCAAAAGTCAGCATTTAATTAGCCTGTCTCCATGGTGCCACCGTAAATAACATAATAAATAAACCCAAGGAGAGGATGGGAAGCACCAGCCGGCCCCTCGGTGCTACGCGTCTGTCTGCTATTTTTGAAAATTGTGCTGCAGAAAACGGCCACCGTGGCAACGCAGCCACCGAAATAGGCCAGTACTGTAACGGCTACCAAGCCGACGGGGATCGTGCTGCCCAAGAGCATAGTGCCTGCAGACTTCATGGCTTTTCTGACACTGGCGCTAGTTGTGCGTAATGGGGTTGACAGGCTGGAGCCAGAGCCTCCTGCATTGTTGTCAGTGAGAAACAGAACAATCTGACTGACATGCTGTAGGTCTGTGGAAAGTAGGTGGACACCTGAGCATCATCCCCATATGTGCTTGTTGACCATCTCATTCCAAACCCATGGGTATTAATGTGGAGTTGTTCCCCTGTTTGCTGCTGTAACAGCCTCCAGTCTTCTGGGAAGGCTTTCCGGCACATTTTGGGAATTTGCACTCATTCAGCCCCACGTCGCTGAGGTGGTGTGCCGATGTCGGACGAGAAAGCCTGGCTCGTGGTTGGCGTTCCAGTTCATTCCAAAGGAGTTCAGCGGAGTTGAGGTCAGGGCTCTGTGCAGCCAGTCAAGTTCTTCCACGCAAACATGGGCAAACTCTGTGTTTATGGAGCTCGCTTTATGCATGGGGGAGGGCACAGTCATGCTGGAGCAAGAAAAGAGCTTTCTCCCCGAACTGTGGCCACAAAGCTGGATGCACACAATTGTCTAGAATGCATTTGTATGCTGTATGGGTGCACCTAAAACAGCTCAGCTCTATCATTACAAGGGGGTCCACATACTTTTGGCCATACAGTGTATTTGGTGTCAGGAATGATGGACACACAGATATCTAATACATATTGTTGGTTACATGGCGTGCTTAGCGTGACTGGAACGAGGTGGAGGTTGTGTGGCCGTGGATAATAATGGAGATGCTGGCACAGGTATCTAAACGTCTTCTAGCTACTGTAGTTTTTGCACTCTCAAGGTTACTGTTAACACAGTGGAACGCAGTCATAGCCGAGATAGATAATTACGACATTACATGTGTAAGATAGCTTTAGATACAGTTATTGTAAATGCATATACCCTGCCTTATAAAATATTTCACTTTACATGCATCATTTGAAGAAGTAATGTTTGGAAAAGTTAAAAAGAAGAAGCAGATGATCGGCATGCAAACACAAGGACTGAGCCACACAGAAATATTCAACATTTTCAAGGATAAGGTCACAGATGGAGGAAAAACAGTCTAGTCAGTCTATTTGTGTCCTCTAAAAGTTGAAACTGACATGATGGCACTTAACATCAGTAGCAGCATTTTGTACAGCCAGTGTTATCACCAGATCCCCCCACACCCAGGAGACACCTCCCATCTCTCTCCTTAGGCTTCAAAGTCTGAGGCTTTTGTTAAGTTCTTCTTTACATTATTGGCCACACCCTGATATCCCCTTAATAAGCTGTTTCGGGATGTAACTGTCAGCCCTGGAGCCCGAGACACTGGCGTTGGCCATGTTTGCTCCATTATGTCTCTCCAGAAGCTTTGTTTTCAGAAGCAAATGTGCCTGTTCAAAATTATATCATTGAAATTCAAAGCAACAGTCATATTTTGGCAGCCATGTTTTGAAAATGTATGCGGCCCGGGTCTTTGAAGCTACTTAATGGTCTTTGTGGAGTTTACACGTTCACTCTGCATCAGTGCGGGTTTCCGCCCACAGTCCGAACACATGTGTTTCAGGTTAAATTGCCTTTAGGGTGACGAGGATGGACTGGGGTCTCATTCGGGAGTTGTTTCGCGGCCTAATACCCGATGATTCCGAGACTGAGTGACCTTGACCGGGATAAAGCAGCCTTAACGGATGGACACAAGCTGCAGGAGCTTAGGAAGAGTCGAGCAGCTTCCGGAGATGTACAGCCCTTCAGGTGTCTATGACTGGATGATTTGTTAGTCGGAGGTCCTACGTTGCGTGGTCCGTACATCTCACACAATGATACATACTGGTGTCTGAAGTGAAAGCGGAAGACCTTTGGAAGTGTTGGTTTACTCTAGTAAGATGGCCGTAGCGCACTGAAACAAAGGTTCTGAAACCGTCATGGCAACGTGATGTCGCGCCTTAAAATAACCTAAGCTCAATGCGTCCACCGCAGGCCTCCGGTGTTACTCTCTTTCATTTGCAATCCAAGTGGACAAAACAGTGGACAAAATTATTGGTTTATTATTTACCGATAAGCAGAGTAAAAGCAATTTACACCGCATGTACAGCGCGATGAATGCAATTTTGTATTTATTCTAAATGTGGCATCATGGTGATTGAGAGTCAAAGCACATTATATAGTGGAAAGTAGATTTGTATCAGTAACAGATGCGTACCTTCCTGTGGGGCTTGACAATCTATTTATAACCTTTGCTGTATTCATTACCGAGAGTATGGCTTGCATTCTGATCAATGCATCCTCTTTGTGTTTCTTCACACTAAAAGGAGCTCGGTATCGAACTTTGCGCGCAAGAATTCCTCACAAAAACTTGTCTGATCTTTTTCTGGATTTTCATTTATTTAGCGTGTAGGCATATATAGCCCCCCCCCCCCCCATGTTAATTTCAATTTGGAAGTGATGCAAAGACAGAAAGAAGTGTGTGTACAGAAAATAGATCTCACAGATTTTTTAAGGCCTTCTCAGCTTGGCTGCCCCTTTGCAACATTTTTGTGCGAAAACTCATTTGAGGGGGACTTCTGAAACGGAACAAACTGCAAAATCAACACGGACGGGTTTGGGTTTTGCTCTTGAGTGAGCACTTTTTCAGAAGAATGCTGTATTGGAGATATCAAAGAAATAATTAAAATAATAGCAAAAGCTCATGAAATGAAGTCAGTGGTACAACAGTTATCCATCAGAGGGAGGAAAAGTGCTGCTTTCCTGTAAGAGGTGTTGACCAGAGGATGGATGGTGGTTTACCTGGCTTTAGTGAGTACTTTGTCACAAGACTGCAGTAAATTGTGTAGTACTGCTAGAAACAGTAAAAACAATACTGCTGAAAAGTACGAGAGCCCAAAACTGAATGAAAAAAATGATGAATTCAATAATAATGAATGTACAGTTTCAATGCAACTATTAACCTTTCACTACAGATGTGCAGGAAAAATACCAACTCCAGAATTAATTTAACTTTATATCAGCATTATCATTGTAAATGGCATACTTACTGTGTGTGTGTGTGTGTGTGTGTGTGTGTGTGTGTGTGTGTGCGTGCACGCATGTGTGTGTATGGACTGAGCACCTCTGTTTTACTTAAACTGCAATGTTCAAGCACATAATTTTCTGCCTCTTTAAAGGTACATTTATTTATGGAGCAGATAGAATAATTTAATATTTTTTGCAGTCCCACAGATTTCACTGCATGTGTCTGAAAATGTCATCCTGTAAATTTCTGATGTAGGGCATTAAAAAAAGAATAAAAGAAACAATTATTGTGCTTCTGCGACCAAAACACAAAAAAGGACTGGATTATACCGCTAAACGTTACGTGAATCTCAGAATTACTTTCATCAGCTCAATGCACAAGACAGTAACACTTGAAGTATTAATATGTCTAATGAGTAGAAAGAAATGAATAAGTCAGGAGCTAATAAGATTTAAGCGTTTTACTTTTATTTTTCCTCTTTTTTGTATTTTTCAATGTTATTTCCTGGTGGTCTGTGGTATGGCTGTGGCATTTTTTCCATTGTTTTGCTGATCATGCAGCTGTTTTATGACATCTATAACACGAAGATCTGAAGGGCTCCAACCTGCACTCACCCTAATGCTTTGAAGCTACTCAGGACCCAGCCCTCAAATTAAACAATTACGGTTTTACTGGCTCCCGGCTCCGTGCTTGCAATTCATAATCCAGGTACAAAAATCGGCGAATAAGACCGATGCAGCGTGGTGCTTTCTAACAAGCTTGGCCCAGGCGCGGAGAATTACTCATCGTCCAGCAGGCGTCGCAGGCTTTTAACGGTTTAGAGCATCTGATCTTGCCAGCAGTTTGTTTCTGGGCCTGTTGTGTGGTCCAAGATGGATGTGGGAGAGTTATAGATGATAAGTTGAAGGGAGGAACACGGCAGAGAGAGTTTAAGCCGTCCCCGAGGCTGCCAGACCGTTGCCTCGACATCGCGTGCAGAAAGACGATGAGCTAATGACCACGCAATGGTCAGGTCCGCAGGTCACCTGCAGGTATTGTCACCTGGAACCTGCAAACAAATTTAAAGTCGGATATGTACCTAAGCCCTGGTCTGTAATAAAGCACGTCTCAGTTAGACATGCCAATACATCGGTTTGAGTATTTTTAGAGATGTTTAGAAATATCTTTTCATGTCCAAGCTCATTTCTGAATCTGTATGCTGCCCGCCACCCTGTTTGCATCTGCATTACTGTGCATCGAGGTGACACTGAAAATACTGACTAAGTCATTTGCATGCCTAGCCTGAAGTTATATAATTATGTCAGATGCCAAAGTGTGTGATGAAGCATTAAGAGAGAGTGTGGAGTGTAGATGGATTCGAGCGTGTTGTCAAGGGAAGAAGGCAGTATTTCTGGGCCCGGTGTTGCTGGCAGCCCCATAAATGTCTGTCCAAAGCAAACACCCCACTGCTCAACCCCATCTTTCCAAGCTGTTTCTCATTACGGGCATCTATACTGTAGCCGCTTTCAGCTCGCAGTCTCTGTTCGCGCGTTCCTGCGTAGGCCGACATGAGCCGAACCGCTCCCCTCCGACACCGGACCTCCAGTCAGCTCCTTCCCCCATTACCCCTTACCCACTGTCCCAATGTTACCTTGGCACAGTAGCACACCTTACACGTCGACGGCTCTCCCGGGAAAGCCTTCAGATCATCTTCGCTAATGTAGGGCCAATGGCAAGAAGGTCTTGCATTTCTCTGGAAAGTGTCACCCCGCTTGCCTGCCCGCCATCGCACTGGCGATATGCATAGCTGCCTCCGTTCAAGGTCACAGTGCCGATCATTAAGGTCTGAAGCACTCTCCCATAGCGCATTAAATATATTTATGGAGTGTGCAAAAAGCTTGATGGGAATTTTCTCTATCGGTGTTTGTAAATATGATGCATGATGGAGCAGGATGTTACTGTGGCCTCCACTGAATAATGATGTTCATTATCAAGGGCTTTTCTCTAAATCCACCTTAGATGTTTAACTAGAGGAGCCGGTAATGTTATTTGACTAACACGGGCGAGAGGAATTTGTTTTATTTTTTACATTAAAACTAAGAGGAAAAAAAAAAAAATAAAACAAGGAACGAAGTTGGTTCAACTTTCTTTAGCGTGCCGGTGGAGCGTAGAGGCTCTTCTCTGCTTCGCAACCCCTTTGCGATGCTGGCTCCACGAGAAGAACGGCCATCACGGTTTGCCGTACAGATGGTCATCATCGTTGCAGATAATCATCAGGAAATATATCACGGCATCGATCGGTCGTATCTTTAACTTCCAAAAGCGCTATGATCTCATGCTATGCACGAGGCCAGAAATCAACCTTGTTGTCAGCTCTTACGATAATTTACTCGCCATTTCCTGAGCGGACGGGGCTCGCCTTCCGCTTACTGGACGTCGACCGCACGGGCCAAGCGGACGCTGCGGAGATTATCGGTTTGAACTTACTTGGACCCGAGTTTAATCAAACTGACAAGTTCCCCACCCTTTACCGCGGTGCGGTCGAGGCATGCGGACGCGGCACTTGTTTGCGCCAATTCAGCATTTGGCGGCAAAATGAAAGAAAAACTTATGAATGCACACTGGCACGTTTTTACATTTCACAGACTGCGGTTGAATGTTTGCAAGCCTAGTTTGAGACGTTTGCTTTGGAGCCCGACTCCGACTCTATATAATTTGAGGAGAGTGGACTTATTATGTGCCGCTTTCCTTCTGTGTTCCCCATAAATACATTAGAGGCAGCAATAGGAATCTTTCCTGTACGCAGCATGTTACATGTTGCAACACAGCAGATGAACAAGTGGATGCATCAAGAGGATTAATAGTGCAAAGAAAACTTCCAAAAAAAAAAAAAAAAAAAGGGGAGAACAGACCTCACAAAATGCACGCAATTCGCAATTCATAACCTAAACTACTTAAACACTCCGACTAGCGTGCTTATTACATTAGGGGAAATGGGGAGAGAGACAACAGACAGACGGATCATTAATTCATCCCTGCGCCAGCGTACGAATCCAGTCGCGTCTCCGCCGCATCCTCTGAGCGCCGAGGCTTCCGGGTGGTTCCGCGGGTCATCCGTTTCCAAACGAAGAGCGGTGCGAGCGCTCATCCGGTTGTCGGTGGGGCCGATGCTGTTAATAAGCATGTTTGCGGGACATTAATAAAAAGCCAGCGTGTCCAACCTGAGCCTTTACAGCCTCCCAGGCACACCGATTCTTATTTGCCACAGTTTTGTTAAAAACGAGATGGGCGACGGCACATTTTTCCATTTGCGTCCCGTTTCGGCCTTCGTCGATGCGCGGCGCGGAGGAGCGGAGGACGAGGGGGTCGGCTAACCTCGAAGCGGCTGGGGCCGCGAACGCACGTTTCGTTTATTTATTAGTGTTATCAGCCGTGCTATTAGGCCCAAACTCAAGGCTCTTAAACACAAGGTGATAGTCGACAAGGGCGGTCGCGATAATGTCTGTCAGTAGCAGCCAGTGCATTAATCTGAATTACTGAAACAAAATAAGGCTCGCGCTGTACAATTCACTTTCCGCAGACAGTGCACTTTTGCATTTTTGTACATCATTGCTCATATTTGGCGTCGGTTGATCATAATGGCCGTGCGACAGCGCACGTTCATTGGGCTGTCTCGCACGCTTAGCGCGAACGCACTTTATACACTTCATTCCTCTGAAGCGCTTTTGGAGGCTCGACAATTAACGGCTCTTCATAGAGTTGCCGCGTCCCGGCCGCGTTTTCCACGACGTGCTTCGTGCGATGTGCGCCGATACGAAAGCACCTGCTGCGGCTCACGCTTGCACGCTTGCACCTCACAGAGTTGCGTTCTGTGCGGCAGATCAGCATCCTCTCTGTCGCTCCCTATTTTTTCCTGCCTTTCTCTCTGTCTCTCTCCCTTCTCGGCAGGTCTACCACCTCCCATAATCTCTCTCAGGTTCATTCCCACCCTGTGACTCAATATGATATATTACACCTCTCAGGCCCATAATTAACTTCATAATGATAAACCCTTCTTTAAAAAATCCAAGATGCCCTCATTACCCTTCATAAGAATAAAGTTGTGAGCATTTTTGTTCCGTTGTGACCTTATGCATCCATGGTGGAATGCACCTTGTGGCACTTTGCGGCTTGAAAAATTGTTGTCGCCCTTATTATAATTCTAAGGTCCAGTGAAAGTATAACAGTAAAATAAAAAAATAAAATAAAAAGAGAGAAAACACCGAAGTTTCTGAATGTGCAGTTAAAGTTCATGCTGTAGCTATACCTTAGACAGCAAGTGGCTGGCTAGTCATTTATATGCAGGAACACTTTTCGGTCTGTTTACCTTTAGTTAATGGTGTTCCAGGGAGAACATTAAAATTTTGACACTCTGCTCTTGGAAGAAGAAGCTGCGGCCGAGGGTGAAGGGAGACTTGTATAATCTCTCGGCATCGGGAACCGGATGCCTCGCTGACAAAGCGTCGTAAGTTGGTGATGCGCCGTGGATTCCCCTGTGAAAAAAAAAAATACTAAAGTATATTAAGAATACTAAAAGTATTCTTTTTTTCCACAAAGGTTGGTAATGTTAGCAGGTAGGGTGCAGGGTATGTAGTGATTAGAGATGCTGGTAGCCTTTCGAATGACGCAGGTTTGAATCCCAGCTCCTGCTGCTGTTCCCTGGATCACGGAGTTTATAATAAAAAAAAAATGCAATAATAAAAAATTACACAGCTGTATTAGAATAAATAACTGCAAGCAGCTTAACACTGTAAGTGGTTTTAGAGAGAAGTGCTGGCTACGTAAATTAAAGAAATTTTACATATGCATCAGGTTGCGATCTTTCTCGGAGAAGAGCTTTAAGCCCAGTGAGGTCATGGAACCCGATTTATTCGATTAAAGGGTACATTTATGCAATTGCAAAATGCTAAACAACATCTTATTGTAGTGGATTCGAGCAGCGCCATGTTCAGCAGCGTTCTCCCACCTTTCGTTCCATTAGCTACATGGAATTGCGCGAAAAGTGCTTTTGAAAAAGGTTTTTTTTTTTTTTTTTATTTGTTTACTGCGGCCTTGCACAGCATTTTCTTTTATATATAAATTCAGTCCTATGAAAGTGTACCAGTAACAAAAAAATATTTTTTTTTGGGGGGGGGGGGGGGGGTTCATGGGCAAATTCATATCAGCTGTGACAACCTTTAGTGGGACTGAATATGAGCGAATGTGTGTGGTCTCAAGTCGTTGCTTTACTGTACAATAACCAGACCAACCGCTGTGTCTAGAGCATCTCTGGCGCTGTGAATCCATTTGAAAGTGATTTTATGTAAGGCTGTCAAATCATCATCAGATCCTTTTATAGAAAGAAAGCACCTTGTTTCCCTTGTTGGACAAAAGGCCATAACAGCACTTTCACCGGCCTTGTTTATCTGTGTGTCCGTCCGCGCCTCGCTGTTTTGGCCGCCACCCGTCTGCCAGTCTCATCTGCACGTACTGTTTTTGTCGTCTAACTTAAAGACTCAACGCTTGTTCCATAACACGAGATGGGTCAGCCGCTCCTCGAGAAGAGCTCATGGCTGCAACCCTGGGCATAAAAATAGCCCAAGATTCACACCCACATACGAGTGCGTCTGTGCAAAGACGCCTAATGATGAGATTACTGAATGTTGCTATTATTGGTAAAGGTTACAAGTGTGAAAGTCTGAAAAAGTGAGATTTGCTGCATTACGATCCACAGTCCTTTAATATTAGTGGTAAATAAACACAAAATAATTGCTGTTTTAGTGTGTTTTTTGTGGCTAATTGCTGTGATAAAAGTGCGCGTGGCATCTTTTTGTGTCTCGGTGTTATGTGATGGCCTGATGCTTAGCGGCAGAGATGCTGTTGACTCAGAGCTGGTTGTGTAACTAATAAGCAAGCCTACTTTGATATATATATATATTTTTTTTCCCACTTTGGATGTAATGCCCATCTTGTAGGAGTCACGGAGCAGTGCCAAGGTGTTCCACACGTGCAAAAATACTGTAAAATAAAAATCAAGATCTCTTAGTAATGAAGCGCAGACAGTATGTGATATTATATACTGTACACAGCTAATTCTTCACCTCAAGCCAGGGTTACGGTGGTTCGGAGTCTATTCCGGAAGCGCGGCAGGTGAACGTCGGTATACGCCGGACAGGGTGGCAGCACGCAGAGACACATTAACAGCCATTTGGCGTTACAGTTAATCTCAAACACATCTCTTTGGACTGCAGACAGAGGCAGAAAATTCAATCGGTGTTGCACTTGCTGTGCCCCTTATCCTTTGCTAATATGGACTTTAAGTTGTAACCCACACGCATCTGTCTCCTTACCCCACCTTAGAAGTCACTTGGGGAAGCTCTTTGCAGCTGAGCCACTGGGTGGCACTTCAAATTAAGGCAGTTTTTCCGTGCTTCACTTTCACACTCACGACAAATGAACTTGTTTGGTGAAATGGGGCGCTGGAGACCCAGCGCTGCGGTGACGCCGTAACCCAGCATTGTTTTAATGACTCTTAAAGACATTACGAGTAAACAATATTCACCTTCACCTTTCATACACGGATAGTAAATCGGCATGTTTTTTCAAGCGTGCCGAGAAGCGCTGCATGGGATTACTGGAACCGACATTAATATTTAGCGTGCCGACATTACATTTCAACAAATTATATATAGGGGAATAGCATTGCACAGAGTTACTGTACATCATACAAGCAGGGGCCTTACAAGTACTCCAGTTTTTCTCAGAAATATTTCACTCCAGTATTGCTCTTGTATAGCTTGGAACTATCTCGAATGGAAGCCTTGCCTTTCAAGTAATACAAATGCTACCTAATGTATAAAGTATGAAAAACTTCATGTTATAATGCAACGCCATCGGAGTTACGATACGACGGTGGTCCTTATTCATGCCGAAATATACGTTCCGGTATAAATGCAGCCCCATTTCTCAAAACACATTTGCTGCGTTTTGTCCTCCGTATGACATTTTGGTTATACACTCCTGATTTCGAAGTCACCGTGACCAGGCTCCTGCTTTCCAGCCTATTTGCTCCCTGTCAGGAGACACGGCACAGGCCTCCACGCAGTGACACGCACAAAGAAGAAAACAATACGGCGATGATGCGTCATAATTTCTGCTCAGTCGTGGGTGCAGTTTCTTGTGTTTGTTGGGCCTCAGCGAGGAAATAATGAGCGGAGCTCCCGCTTTTCGGCACGTGACACCGCGCTTCCTGTTAACATGCGATCCTTCCATTTTTAGTTAGGTGCCAAGTTTCAGATGCTGCGCTACAGTGGAAACAGAACGGGATAAAAATTTGGGCGGGACCCACATGGATTTTCCGTATGACCGCAGCCTCACGGATAATGCTTCATTCTATAGAAAAAATACACACGCGGGGCATAAAGGGCTTCTATTATGGTCAATAATTGTCTTTGCGCTGACAAAGCACTGTTTGGGCTATTTGGAACGGTGCAGGCTGACATTTGTGAATTAACGCTCTAAATGGAGGGTTTTTACAAAAGAACTTCTGTGAGTGCCGTAATTAATGGCACAGCCAGAGTTATGAGAAAATGACGCGATCGTGGGACAACAAAGCTTAAACGGATGACTTAATTGTCCATATGTGGGATGAGGTTGCCAAGCAACAACAAGCCTGGGAAAAAAAAAAAAAACAAGGAGGCAAAAAAAAAAAATCACGGACAATTAAAACAGTATTTGGGATTAAATGAAAACCCACAATAACAAAAAAAAAAAAAAAAAATTTTTTTAAAAAAACGCTATTGGCGTTAGATGGATAAAAAATGAATTATTAACTGCCTTTTTGCTGCAGACTTGAATGAATCAATTTGAGGCGGCGTTACCAGGTGGAAGCACAAAAACAATCAAATAATTTTCATAAATACAGTATATGGTGCTACCAAGTAATTTATAAGAAAGGGGGGAGAAAAAAAAAAATCCCTTGGTTGTGCTCGCTGCATTCAGAACTCAGCATTTCATGGCGTGTTTTCAAAGTCAAGTAAGAAATCAAACATCAGAGGTAAGCTTAAAGAGACTACATTGTAGATGCTTTGCTTTGTAGTTTTTAAAATTTTTTTTTTTTATTTCTTAGTCTCTAATCTGATATTTTTCTGCCCTTTTTAGATCTGGATAATAAAGAGCTATACACCGTAGATAAACCACGCATCGATAACCAGAAGGCTACTTTGCTGCACAAAGATTGGAGATGACTCAAAGCCCAAATGAACTTCCATCGCAATAATAGGCGAGGCCCGTCAACATATGCCAAGTACGATACGCGCTGCGACAAGAGAATTTCCTTTTGCGAGCTCAACGTCGGAGCGGTGTAACTTTGCCTTTTCCTCTTTAAAAGCCGTTTCCAGCCGTCTGGAAAACGGTGCACTGGTGATTGACTGCACCCCCCCCACCGCCTTTCTTCATTGGTTTCCTAAGCACAGGTTCACTGATTTATACCATCTTCAAATGCTGCATTCAAAACCTCGTATCCGACACAGCCTATTGAATCTCGAGATTTGACACATCTGTGCGCTCTCATAGCAAGGCCCGTCCTTCTCTTTTGATCGTAGCGGCGGCTTCCCGGCTGGGTGCGTGACACCAGACCTTTCGTCCTCCGTCAGCACGTGCTGCCTAGCTAAGAGACTGTAGTTAGCGAAGGCGCCCCGGGGTCGCCCACGGAGAACGTCTGGCTTTTCACGAAGGAACGGTACGCGGTCCGTTAACTCGCGAAGGCGAGAGGTGCCGTGTCTGAAGAACACCTTATGCTGAGGGTAGCTCAGAGTGGCCTCCTGGTGTCTGGAGTAGAGGATTTTTATCAGCACTGACAGCAAAGTGATGCCTGGCTTTTATAGTTGGCTAATTTCAATGACTCATCGTGAACGTTCCGGAAAGGAAGGCCGCGCTTGTCCTTTAGGCTACCTTGAGTTTTTCCTCCCCGACCCCCCCAACAGAATACCATTTATAGATCATCTGATTATTTCTAATTCTGTTAAGATAGCTTCAAGTGTAATTAAGTTATTAGCATGGATCAAAAGTTTGCGATTCGCGAAATTACACAGTGCGGTTTGCCCGGCGACCCAACTCCCGTTGTCACCCCTTTCTCAATTAACCCTTTGGTGGTGACACTTCATTTAATCGCACGCCTCTGTTTCCATGACGCAGCGCGTAAATTGCATGTTGTTCGAGTTGCTTTGAACTCACATACGTGTTTCCAGCTGAATATAAAGCTGGCATTTACCGGGAGACGCACTCCGCTGACCCTTTGTCCGGCTATTATACGAGCATTAAGGTGACATCAAGCAACGATCAGCAGAGAGCATCGTCGCGTTTCTTTTTTCTTTTCTTTTCTACAATCCATCGGTTTGCATCCTCCACGCGGTCCATGCATGCGATGTATAGCCCGGGTTTTTCGGCACGCCGAGTAGCCTGTGCCTGCGCGACCCATTGATAAGCAGACCCTATTTGGAGACTTTCCAGGTCTTTCAAGTGCTGCCGAAATATCCAAATTCCTCTCCGAGTGGTCTGTTCCAGCGCAGAATCCTCAGTGGTGCTCCAGAAGGATCTCGACATTTCGATTGCTTTTGCCGGAGGTGGAACGTGCCTCTCGGCTCAACGTTTTTGCCTTTGCTGAGGCCTCGGTTTTCTTTCCTCCTCCAGGTCAAACGTGCGGTGGGTTGGTACAAGGCATGAACGGAACGATAGAGAGCCCGGGCTTCCCCCACGGGTACCCCAACTATGCCAACTGCACGTGGATCATTGTCACGGGGGAGAGGAACAGGATACAGCTGTCCTTTCACACCTTCGCGCTGGAGGAGGACTTTGACATTGTCTCCATCTACGATGGACAGCCGCAGCCAGGCAACCTGAAAATGAGGTATGGAGCTTCTTCTTGCATTTATATTCCGGGGGTCTTCCGACATGCAAGGTGCGATTTGACTGGCTGCGAGTTTTTTTATTTATTTACTTTGTTGTGTCTACACGTCGGTCTTGCCTTTGATTAAGAAGTTGTCCCGTTCTGCATGGAGACACAAAATTTTTGCAAGTGCTCTTCAGTCAAAGTGCCATTAGTTTAGCCTCACATTCATGTCATTTGATTTTCCAAATGGATTCTGGTGTTCGTCCTTGCTTCGGCACATTTTCAGCGCTGGAGGGAACGCGTGCCGCTTGCAGACGTAGCGCTTGTTTCTGTTTACGGCTGATGAAAAATACAATCGGCGTCTCGAAAAAGTACGGCGATAACACAAAGGACCTTTGTCTGAGCGAAAACTTAAGTGCCAGAACAGTACAAGTTGCACGTACGTTAAAGGGGAACCCTGTCATCCATCCAAAGTCTCCCATTTAATCGGCAAAAAGTAAAGTAAATATAAGTTCAAGTGGGCATTGTCTGTGCCAGGGTGAACAAAATCCCCGCTGTTGCCAGAGCTGCACTTATGAGGGGAGAAGAACACCGGGGGGCTGGGGGCGGTGGGGACCATCTGGGTGCTTGAAGTGTTTAATGGAGACCTGCGATCAATAAGAGCGGTAGAGCAAGCACCAGGCCGCATTGTGAAGTGAAAATGGGATGTCTCCTGTAATGGGAGGTGTAGATGCTTTTTAAGTGTCAGATGATTAAGATGGGTGTTAGCATAAAGACAGAGCCTCGCGCCTCTGAAAACAGGGGGGAAAGCAGCGAAAAGACGTTTTTACAAATCAAAGGGCAACAACTGCTCCGGCTGCAAAGAGAGCGCCGGTTGTCGCCGGCGCCGTTTCTTCGGAGCTGCCGGAGGTGCGGGGTTTAGGTGCGGCTTTGATGCTCTCCGCAAGGGAAAGAGGTCGAGGGCGGGCCGTTGAGGAAATGAGACGACTCGGTGCGATCGTCCATCGCCGGCGGCTCATACGCGTGTTTTCGTGCCGGCGTGAAAGACGGACGCGACAAAAGATTATTAATACGGATCGATCGAGCGATCGATGAGTCGCATTTTGGGCCCGACCGAGCCTTTTCTCGCGCAACGTACGGCAGATGCGCGTCTGTCCAGAGAAAGTGCCGGAGAAGATTTTGTTTTATTGAAATGAAAGGAGAAGAGAGGAGAAAGCGAGAGCTAAATTGCACGGCAAATTGCTAAAATGGTCCTAAACTGCCAGAACCAAGCAGTCAAAGAAAAATCACGCCGGATTTGATTGCGATCGTATCTTCGCAACAGGAACGTGCCGATTGTGTTACAAACTGCTGAGGGAGCGAGAGTCTGTAAAGCAAATCGTAAGTGTTTGATGGTGTTGTAAAGCAGCATCCATGGGTGACGCGCGGGCTTTTTTCATAGCGCTCAGGCAACAGGCGGATGAGGCGAGAACACATAATAACATTTCTGCAAGTGAACTTAGAATTAGACCTGAAGCATAGCAGTGGAAATTGACCGAAACAGCTTTTCAGTTGATCACTCTTCTCTTTCTTATGTGATGCAAATTTTTTTTTTCTTCTGAATTTATAAAAAATGAATTCTTCATAGTGGAAGAATTTAAGAACTGGCAAGAGTTGGCCGCATTGTTCTCGGTTTAGATTTACTTTTATTTTGAAAGCTGTGCCTTTATCGCTTCCCTTTGGCAGACAGTAAGAGACTCCTCTTGGTAGTTATTTAAGAGCCGAGGCAATGGGTAGCATGAAAATATGCATTACGGGAGGTAATGCGGCGATCTGTGGCCGCAGATGAAATTGCACGATAAGTTGAGCTGCGTTTCGGAATGCAGCGGCAGCGGTAAGAGGCCGCACAGCGATTTAGGCCGTGCGTTCGTAACCTGAACCTAAACCTCCTGTTGGTTCATGTCCCAGGATGGAGTTTAACTGAAATTCTGGAACATAAACGGCTCCGGTTACGCTTTCGGATATTTTTGAATTAGTCGCGAGCCTTACTGATATTTTGACGTGGGGGGGGGGGGGGGACATGCTCTTCCTGGGAGTGAATTTAGAATTCTGTGCATGTCCATCAAGCTGTTTATACATAAAATATGCCAACCTCTCTTTAAGTTTTATGTGCCTTCCATCTCATTAATTTTCTATTCACAGGCTGTTCGCGTGAGCTTAATGAACTTCTTATTGCCGTTTTTAAAAGTGGTCTCGGGAAGCCTGCTGGAGGGTGTATTTAAAAACCACGCACGCTCCTAACTCTTTGGGAAAAAAAAAAAAGAATCGGGAAAAAGATGGATCGTTTAATGAATTAATACTTATTGACACAGCGCTTACCATCTATCTTTCATCCCCATGTTTGCTTACCATTGCGGCGAAATGTTTTTCTTCCCCCCACCCAAAACCGCATCTTACGCCTAAATAAGATGCAAGCTGCCTAATAAGATCTACGGTAGCGGCCGAATGATTTATTCAAGCAAATGAAAGTTTTGCGCGGACCCTCGAAATCAATTGTTTCGATAAATATCCTTTGTGACGCTTTTGTGTGCCGGAGATAAAATTCGGGGGAGAATTCCCACCGCCGCGGAGATATGAGATCTAACTTTGGGAGGCTTGCAAATTTGCACATGAAATATTCTTTAATTACCGCCAGACCTTCATTATCTTGCCTGCGTTTTTTGAGCTAAAAGCAATCTCGAAGCAATCGGGATCCATGCACGTCCCTTGAATCCTTACCTTGCTCGATATACAGGTGTGCCGGGCGCATGTGTGTGACATATTGTTATATGCGGCCCTGCGTTTGATGTGTGTGCGCTCGTGCGAGCGTTCGCGTTTTTATCGAATGGCAAACGGGCGCCCGTAGCCGAATGCAGCGGCTCCCTCAATTACGGCCGCTAACATCGCAGTCATAGGGGAGAGCATCGCGCTTCCAAAGGTCCTGGTTCTAACATTGGGAGCTTTCACTATGAATAAGTTTCATCCATACACAATTTAATGTCATGCTAATGGGATTCTCTGCTTATTCTAATTAAATACAATAAAATAGCAGACAGTTGGAGGCTGTTGGGGTGGAGGGTAGGGGAGCGGCGGTCCAAAGATGAGCCGGATGGTCTTGCGGAGGAAGTCCAGGGCACGATGCGCCGAAATGGCCGCATCTCACGTGTCAACGGGCTTCTGTTCCAGATTGATAGGTTTTAAACACCGTCGAGAGCCCCCACCCCTGTCACCGCGCCGGCTACTGTACTCTGCAGAGATGGGCTTGCGGGGAGACGCCGAGGCACGTGTCGGTCACAGTACTTCTCAACCACAAGGTGTCAGTGAAACACAAACCTGCGCCTCCTTGGCGTGCGCGCGTCATGCGTGTCCCCGGCACGCGCAGCGGGTCACGCCGAAAAAAGCCAGGTTCGGGTAACCGGCGAGATTTATTTATTTATTTATTTATTTATTTATTTTCTCTCTCGCATCGCGATAAACAAAGTGCCCAAAGCAACACTTCGCCATACGACGGACTTTCAAATCTTCTCCGCACAGCATTTCGAGCGAGGCGACTTGCACGCGACGTTTTGAAACGCATTCAAAAAGTTCACCTGTTGATGCGGAATCCCGCCGGTTTCATTATCGATTGCTATTAGAAAGTTCATAGAAAATCTCTTTTCGAACGCCTCGCGCCTGTCAATACCGAAGTCGACAGGCGCGGAGTTAAAAGGTTTATCCTGTCGTGCGTGTTGAGTAGGCCTGGATAATTTGTTTGCGCGGTGCTAATAAATCAATTGCGGCGAACATTAAAAAGCAGCAGGAATATCCAAACAACAGATCTTCTTCTCGCTTCCAATACGGCTCTCGCTCTGAGCCCAGCAACTTAATTCCATAATAGATTTAATTAAAACTGAGTCGAGATGTTCGAGACGGTGCCAAAAGTTTCGCCGTGGAACGCTTCATCTCAGGTGCTTTTTTATTTTAAACAGCTTTTGATCCATTGCGTGCTTTTTTTGGCACCTTAGTAAACCGTTCATGGCCGTGGAAATTACCCCGCTCCCCGATAACGGAATAAATTTTTTTGGTCGGGCGATGGACGGTTCCGTTCCGGCTGCTGGTGCGAAAGGGAGCGGACAAGCCGCTGGCCGCGTGGGATGTCCCGTTGGCTCTGGGTGATCCTGTTTTCTAGTCCTCTGAAGAACACAGGCCCGAGCTTGTGAAGAGACGGTAATCCGCGCCGAAATGAGCTCATCTTTTCGTCGGGGAGGAGATGAACGCCTCGCGCCCATTTATGCGGTCGTGCCGCTGTGTTACACTTACGTCACGGTGCTTGGTATTTAAACGCAATTTGAGATGTTTGGTTGAAAATGAAGCCCGACAGCAGTTCCTACATGCAAAAATTAAGAGGGCGACGTCACAACTTCTGCTTCAAGGTTGGGTCTCGTTCGCCGTGACCCTGAATTGGAGAAGCAGGCATTGATAATGGATCTATGAATGGATTAATGGAGAAAATTAGTGCAATGTGTAATGTGTTAGATTTATATCAGGGTAACTGGTGACATGACCATGTCATCGCTATTGCAGCCCCTTCCCTTGGGCTCGGTAAAGTATAGGGGTCAAAGGGGCTGCACACAGATGGGAAAAGGAATTTAGGAGTTTAGCGTCCATCTAACGCAGCAGGAACCAAACCAAAGGATATTTGTTTTATTGTGAAAAAGGTTAGTGATTTACCGTGAATGTTTGCATAAAACAAAGGTGTCCCGAGAGAAAACAAACCAACTATTCGACTGTACGTGAACCAAAGACCAGCTTTCTATCTTAAACTCGGAAAGAAAAAGCGGCAAAGCCAAAACAAAGTCTCCCGTGCCCGAAAAGTATACGAGCTCACACCCGAAGCGACCAACACACGCTGCTAGCCACAAGACCACAAGTGCTGAAGCCAAACTCCTACAACTCTTCTTCCTCTTCTTGTGTGGGGTTCTTTATAGGCACAAGAGGTGGGGCCACCCAGTTGAGGTCAATGGGCACAGGTGATGTCCGCTTGGAGTCTCCGCAGAGGCCTAAACCCACAGCCCGACCCTGGGCCATTACGTCACTGATGTGTTTGCATCCTCTATGCTACCGACGGAAGGAACCCCAAAATGGGGGGAATATTTTCAACTGAGAGAAAGGCGTCAGACCACCAATCCCCCAGGCCCCTTGCTTCTACAGTCACCACACATACCGTATACGCCGTTCTTTCTGAAGCGTCCGGTTCATTTGTTCAACCTGAGCTCTCGATCGCTCGGCTTAATGAAGGCGTTTATTTTAACGTTTGCAATAATTTTTAACCAGGCCTCCATTTGATCTCATTGTATCTCCTAATAAGGAGTTTCGGCATAAAAGCCGATTAGACCTTTGTCAAATGTACGGATCCCATTCAGCTTTGATCAAATACCACAGCCTTAACTACCAGCCACTCCAGCAGAGCCTGTAAAAGTTTAGCGGCATTTAAAAGACACACGCTGTGTCCTGTCACCGCGTTTCATTAACCAGCGCCCTGTTTAGACTTATTATGGTGAAGGAGCGTTATTTGTTGGGTCTGAGTTATAGCAAGGTTTATTAAACTTGAGGACGGCCGGTAATGAGAATAACTAGGTGAAAAATATGGAAGTTTAATTTTGGAAATTGTTTAACGCTTTAATAGTGCAGTTAAAATTTTTTGAAGACGTGCATATCCCACAGCGTAGCCCTTGACGGTTTCTACCTGTTTCTGTTCCCGGCGTTGCTCGTCGAAGGTTTTTTGTAGCTTTTTTTGTGTGTTTATATGGATAATGTGCACACCTTCTATTGAATATCGAGTAATTTTGATCCGAGCTTTCACAATGCCTTTAAGACGTTAAAGGACTCAATTGGGACCCGAGGCATCCGTCCGTCCGTCCCTCTACCCACCCGTTCACCTAACCTATGCAATAATTCTAAATTAGGATTTTAAACTAAAATAAAATAATACTAGTAAAAAAAAAAAAAAAACAAAACGTGCCATAATGTCCATAATAATTCGGGGAAGGTGAGGCCTAGTCACTGACACCTGCTGGTTGCTGATACCCATCTGAATGGTCAGCTAATTATCTAACCAGGGTGGCTAAGAGCTTCTCAGGGGTTTTGGGAATCATGTATCTCTAATACGCTTTCACTTTGCTGTAGATGCTCATGATTCTTTAAGAGCTTGTAAATGCATTTTTATTGGATTATAACCATTTGCAAATGACAACACTAGAGACGAGCCCTATTAATTTATCCTTCTGTCAGCAGGATTTATACAAGAAATATTTTTTATGTTTGCGCGTGTTCTATGCATTATTTCCTTGAGCCATAGTGGTCCTCCCTGACAATGGAGAGCCAGGAAATTATATCATCACTGACAGGTAAGTGATGGATTTATTAAACATCTGTTCTGGATATGTCTGGAGATGTGAGCTTTATCTTCAGTGCAAGACTGTTAACATGCAAAGTGTATGCAAAGGCTTATTATACTGTAGCTAAATATGGTTTTGAATATGGAAATTCTTGGGGTTAGTAGTAGATATTTCTTTGGAGGATAGCTGAGCCACCTCTGGCGGTTTTTAATGGCTACTTCTGAATTGTTCTTGAATTATCTAGCAGAACAGTTAATACAATGAAATGGAAGAAAAAGGTAGCTGCGGGGGTAGAGAGTACTGTTTGTCTCTTATTGTATTGCAAGATCAGCCACATGTGAAAACACATTTCTAGCCTGTAGCTTAGCTTCATATGCCGTATACATACGAGCTGTAGATCAACACAATCTTAGCGGAAAAAGAAGAAAAAAAAAAACTTGTTTGCTTTTCACGGTAACATGTTTGCGTGATTAAAATTATTAACGTGGCAGGAGTTTCTCGGTTTTATTTTAAGCGGCATGTTGCTGGGAATCTATTTCTGCGAAAAGTGAGGTGGGCAGCTCCATTAGCAGCACTTTTACAACTGCGGTCCAATGTTCCAAAAATACACAGAGGATGCTTTTGTAGTTTAATTTTATTTATTTTTTTTTTGTAAGTTTACATTACTGCTCAGACACAATTATGTCTGACTTGTACTTAACAAATTAAAGCAGCATTCGACTAAAAAGCAAATTAATTTCCCTTAATGTTGTATTTGCTGTCATCGAGGAACCTGTCTCCCTCCTTGGACGATGATTTACAGGAATCTTAAATCCATGTGTAAACCTTTGATTCGGAACCTGTGAAAAAAGAAAAAGAAATCTTGGACAGAATAATTACACGCTTTGCTGAATTTAACAGAATCGGCACCACGATGCATTGCGGTCTTAGCAAAAACTACCTCGAGTGGTAAATTGTGCCATTCAGACCACAAAGTAGACATCTGCACTACTTTTAGCAGCTTGACAAGATACTTAAAGGTTATTTAAAAAATAAACCGATAAAACATATATATACTGTAAATAAAATGTTTCCTTTTGTTAGCATTAGACTTTCACGGAATATTCCATTAACCATATTTAAGCAAACATGGTTTAATATAAAGTGCATGTGGTAGATAAATTCCTCCATTACTCAAATCCCAACTTTTCGTTTGAGCTCATCTATTCAATTAGAGAGAGAAAATCAGCGCTTCCACAACCTGCCACATTTCGTACCGCAGTTCCCGTCCACATTTCCCCGTGGGCATCAGTGTTTATTCTGCCTACACAAGCATATTTGATGCGTATGCCTAAACTGTGCGTCTGTTACATTACAGTAATCCTTCCCAAGGACCAGATATGAGGCACCAATAACTCGGAAGGCTTTCCTGGGGTGAATACGTTTTTAATGTGAGTGCTTATACATGACATAGGTCCAGAGTGTCAGGAATTTTAACCAAACAGCTTTCCGCAGAAATGGTGAGGCCGCGGCCGCATCTCTGGACCCATTAAGCCACACATCCCTCATGTGGCCCTTCTGCTAATCCAGCAGTGCTGGAAACAATTTCCGAGTCTTGTGCAGGGAGTTACGAGCCTGGTGTCCCTATGGAGCATGGCTAACAGGGCCTGCATCATCTATAGAGAGTTATGGTAAATCAGAAATATTTTAAAGCAAAAAATAAATGGGTGTATTTGCATCCGCCACCTCACACACTTCAAACAGTTGAGCTGAATGAAATAATCGCTGCTAAGTAATATAAAGCTTCCTCCTTTTGGGCGATGTCTGGCTGAGGCTTAATCTGTTAGTAGAAACACAGGAGTAATTTTATTATTTTGTCCGAAGCAGAAGCAGGTTTCACGTTGGCTAAAAAACAGTTCAGCGAACAGTGAAATGTGGGACATCTCTGCCAGTGCAACGAAAAACTTTCCTTTGAACTTTGACCGTATGGATGCTGTGCTGCTGTTGTTATCTGTTAATTTGCCGCTGTGATTTTTGGAAATGACTATGAAAGTGGCGGCACTGCGCATCTTTGGACTTGGCTTCTTGTCTGAAAGAATCCTAATGTTCGGCCAATGTCCAGGATTAACTGACTAACTTGGTGGGCCGTTTGTGAAACACCTGAAGGTTGATGACCTTTCAAGTCCATCCTCACCCGAGTTGTCAAGCTCATTCCGGAGGAGGTCATCCGTGTTCCACATCGTCTTTACGAAAGCCTTCTTTCTTGTTCTCGTTTCTCGTACGCTCTCACGCTGCGTTCGCGTTGCTGCTTTTGCTCGGAGGTTTTGGTTCTTGCTCATTCTCTTGCTCAAAAAGCCAACTCAGGCTTCAGAACTTATTCTCATGATCTGTCATCTCATGGTCTGTAGGTGCTTGCTATACTATGGCCCATCAAAAGTTGAATTAGCTCCTTAAAACAGATACAACGAATGCACTCTTAACTTTAAGTTATTCGGCCCTCATCTTTTTTTCTCTGACAATAATATGTTGCAGTGGGATATCGGAGCGTATCGACCCTTGGCCATTTTGTCTGCACATTATTGTGCTGTTAGCATGTTGACTGCTTCCCAGTGGTAGTGCTGTGCTCTTGTTTATGGCTTATTGTTATTCTTTGCACCTACTAGACTTTTTCCATCATGGCCCAATGGAGCTTGTTTTAGCCAGATGAATAAATGATGACCTGACGTCTGTGAGTGAAGGGGCCAGCTGCCAACGCCGGGCAGATCGCAGACATTCGCTGTCTCCTTGCTAATGCTGGAGAGCATGGGAAAGACCGAGCGAGCACGTTCAGATACCACCTGTTCCTTAGCGCCTAGCTGATCGGCTTTTCCAAAGCTCTTCTGAAATGATTTGGGTTAAAAAAGACTCCACTGAAAGGTTCAACAACTTCCAAGCGGTCCGGCCGATTTTCCCGCAGCGGTCTCTCCGTCGCCATTGCCACCAGATTATTTTCATACATATCAGACTTCCCTGTGGGGGAACATGGAAGTCTTGAAAAATTCAAAGGTTGTTGGCTTTTTGGAAAATCCCCATTGAACCAGGGATTAAGTGAACTCTTCATTACTGAACCTCAACAGTGCCATTGTGTTGTTGTGCTTTTGAGTCGTACAGCATATGCTAAGGATCCCACGAAATGGCCACCAGGCATCAGGTACAGCTCACACTCCATGTAATAACAGCATTCCAAGGGATTGGAGATGAGAGCAATGCATTATCTCTGTAGCAGCCCCAAGCGTGGATTTAAAGTTGATCTAACAGCACGTCAGCATGTCATCATCTCTCCAGTAGGAAGCCCACAGCCATGTTATTTTTTTCCCTTTTTTTTTTGGAAATATGATTTAAAAGTTCTCGCTGACTTCTAAGCATCCCAAGCCTCTTGCTTGTCAGTCGCTGAGCGTACAGACACCAGCCCAAGTGAATTATCTAGCAGCAGCAGCTAAAACCATGGTGTTCTGGATTCATTGTGGCCATTAAATATTAAGTGGTGGTGCCAAAACCAAAGAAGGAAAAGACGTTTGCTGTTTTACAGATTGCAAAAACTGTGATTGAAACTGGGATTCTTTTTCAAAACAGTGATTTGCTTATTCAAGTGACCCTTCTAGAAATTATTCATCACTGGAAAATATAAAATGTGCATTATTGAAAAGTTGGCTAAAATCTCTTTGGAGAAATGCAAAATGATGCATTGCAGCATATGCTGAACAGTTGAAGCATTTCCTTCCGTTTTGGCGCTATATATATATTCCATACACTGTACATACATAAATTCCTTTGATTGTTTGATATAAATCACTGTATATAAAGACACAAACACACAATATCCCTTTGGCTTCCATTGAAAGTATGACACAGCAAGCAAGGAGCATACATGAACATGACGCTGCAGACTCAACTCCTCACTCCTCTGTGGAGTCTGTCTGGTAGAAAAGAGTGGCAGTAGCCAAACTGTCCCATCCTGACACCCAATTTGTAGTTCAGTTATATCCCGCTGAGCTTCGTCTTCTGCACTTTATTAAATTGGATTCTTCCTTTGGACAGTTCTTCTGTGCCCCCCGCTCCCTGCTGCAGGGGCTTTGCTGCTCCGCTCCCAATGTGATCTGGCCACCATTACAGGGCACCAATTCAGGAGTTTAAATGGCACTCACTTTTCGTTCAACGCAGCCATTCCTCGGCCCATGCAGACCTCTGCAGGTGTGAACTCAGTGAGAGGAAGCCTTTAAGGCTGCCTTCAGTGTTTTCATATTTATTGTCGGGGGGTAAATAAATAAATTTTGCGACGGCGCAGCGTGAATGCCAATGCGGGCTCCGGCTGCCCTCTTGCTGGAGGGGTAATCGCTCTGGGGCCTTGTGATAAAGAGCCGAAGGAGGATGAACCCAGTTCTGTGCGTGATAAAGAATATGTCATGGAGGAGGCAGGAAGGATCGCAGCATAGGCAGGAGCAATTGCACCATGAATATGAATAGCAGTAACTCCACCGCTCCGACGCACACAGGTTATGTGCCGTTTCTTCTCCGCTGATTTGCATTACAATTCATTTCATAAGTCATGTTTTCTCTTTTCTCGAACCCCGTCTGCGCAAGCCAAGCTTGCAGAAGTCACTTCACCCTTACGATGACTCTGCTTGATACGGCGCAACATCGCTGCAGAATCCATCTTGTTTTTTACGACTGCTCATCTTCAGAGGCGGCTGCTTCAGTTGTTTAGGGACGATACGGTGAATCTCATAAACAATGCAAATCCCAAATTCTTCATGGTAGTCTGAGTGACATGTGTGCGGTTGATGCGGCTCTGTTGATATGTAGACGTTAAAAAGTACCGTTTGTATAAACTTTGAATGTAGATCTTGACACTGTGTGATGTTCTGGTTCGGATCTGCTATAAATCCTTATGGTGAATGATGGCCCCTGGCTGCATTACATTTATTTCTTTAGCTAAAGCAAACCAAAGCACCTCATGATGTTAAGCTTCGCTGATTCAACCATTTTTATAGCTGGATAAATCTTACAGCACAGGTCAAGGTTAGTATGAGGTTTTATTTAATCCGAAAGATAGTCGCTGTAACCACTGGATTGTCTGCCCAAACTTACCAGTTCAACTCCCAGTTTTCTTGTAACTTTCATTAAAGTTCTTCTTCAGCTCAAGTTCCTTTGCTATAAGAGTATACAGTTAACATTAAATGGGTATAACTTTAGATCAAGATCAGACTGAAACTAAAGAAATCATTTGAAGCTGGTAAAAATTTTTTTTCAGATGAAAAGGTCTTAATCCTTAAAAATGAACGCTTGTTGCTTAGGAGCTTCTTAAACTGTCTTCAGGTTGTATGTTCTCACTAAGGGGGAAACCTTAGGATGTTTGTGGACCTTTCACAATTTAAAACATGTATGTATTGCATTTATTAGCTTTAATGCTGGAAACTGTGATTTTAGAGGGTGCTCCAATGAAAAAGCAAGTGATAGTCACTCGGGATTCGGGGGTTTCCGCTGAAATCGGAACACTGAAGGGCAAATGACCCTGAAATTTTTGATGCCTGCATAAAGTCTGCACGTTTGGCTTGCTTTTAATTTTGCAAACATTATTGGGAAATTCAGGACAAAAAAATATTTTTGGAGAGCTAACAGGAGGGATAAAGGTTTGACCCCTTTACAAAAGTTTATTTTTCAGCAGAACATCATCGATCTTTCAAATTTTGGCAACACTCGCGTGATGCCGGTACACCAGTATCAGCTTTCATTGAATCATGATGGTTCTGCAGCTCTGCCTGCTGCAGACTTGTCCAGGCTGTGATCCTCCACCAGAGTCCACCTTCCACTGCCGGGAACTAGCAGCAAGACAAAGAATCAAAAACGAAAGGAGAGTCGGGGTGTGGGTGCTATGGAATGGTTGGAAATGATTCCAGTAAGACTTCCTCGAACAGAGAAATGGTTCATTACCATACAACTTCGGGGCAGGCTGAAATCAAACAGTGTGAAAATAATTAGAATCCCAGGTGAGGGTGTGTAGCTCGGAGCCAGAGACCATTGGTAACCCCCCCAAATCCACCCCCCGAACCCTCTTCACAAGGTGCTGAAATGGAGTTTTGAGCTGTCCACATCTTTGGCTTACCCGCTTCCACGGATGGAACCGAAGAACCCTTCTGAGCTAAAAGGCATCTTTGACCCGACCCCAGGAACCTTTCTTTAGGTACCACGACCGTTTACGCTGCTTCACTAGAGAAAAGAAAGATAAGGAAGACGTCCACCTGTCTCTGCTTTCAGGTACTAATGAATACCACACATTGCAAATAATGTCTGCCATCCTTTTGAGATGACTTCCGAGAAAAGGCTGAAAAATATCCAGTCCAGCAGAGTGTTTCAGATCAATAGTGCTGCAGCGTACGTCTTCCTTGCCTACAAAGATGCATTATGCCTCTATGCATTCTGGAACTGGATGCATGAAGTGCTGAAGAATGAATACGGAAGCGTTCCGGCGTGCTGCTGGCGGCGCGGGAGGCCTTTCGCAGCCTCTCGCCGGGATACATTTTCTCCCCCTGTCTGCTGGGAGAAAGGGATGTGGAGACGCACTTATCTTAAAGCAATAACCCAAGATGGGGCACTGCGATGGAACTAATGATAATCTCCCCGTGTTCCAATTTAAACCTTGAACAAATTCTCCCCAAATGTGGTTTTCATTAAAACCTTTAGGATTGAAGAAGAAAAAAATTAAATAAATAAAAAATAATCTAATGGAAACCATATAGCTGCAGCTATATTCTTACCATGAAAAAGTTTCTTTGAAGAATCCATGTTATTACCCCTGTACTCAGCCATTTTATTACTTAAGCCTTTACTGTTAAATATGCTTTACTAATATATGATACCATATTCTTCTTGTACAGCACTTTCTTGCTCCTGCTGTACCCACCATATTGAGGGTTCTTTTTAATGACAGTAGCTGCTTGCAAACTTGCTGATAATGCTACACAGCATGCATAAGTCCAGTATTTCCATCATCCCGGACCCCCCCACACACACAGTTTTGCCGGCTCAGCCCTCAGATGGTATATTGCATGCCGGAATATAGAGAACAGTACAAGAGATCAATAGAGACTGTTGGCCACTGAGAGGGTCTCCCGAGGAACTTATTTGTGTCCTCGTGTACATAACATGGGCTCAGAGTCTCTGGATGGGTTTACTTAAAATGGAAATCGACCACTTATTGCATGTCGTCCCCGCAGCTTGGGCCTAATAAAGGGCAAATAAAACATTGCTGTGAATGCAATTGGAGCATAACTGCACGGGGTCTGGAGACAGCCAAATGCAGGTGCACCTGTCCTCACCGCATTATCAGGATTCCATTTGCCGCTACCGGCACTGCACTGCAACCCTGAGTCGAACTTGTTCTACAAACTTATCCTGTAACTTTCTTGTGAGCGTGAGAAAAACGTCAGCTAAGGACTCTGGCGGCTCGAAGGATGCCATGCTTAATGTCAAGGTATGACGTATATCAGAGTTTGCCTTTTTTCATCTAATCGAAGAAACAGCTGTGCATTTAAAAGAAGGGCAAAAAGACTCTGAAACAGGTAGCTTCTGGGTTGTTTCAGATCTGCTGGTGAGTTTAAACTCTGTGTGTGTGTGTGTGTGTGTGTGTGTGTGTGTGTGTGTGTGTGTGTGTGTGTGTGTGTGTGTGTGTGTGTGTGTGTGTAGCTGGAAGCTGTAGACATCCAGATGCGAAAACTCTTGACAATGCAGACAGCCTTCCATCAAAAATCCAGCACTCAGAAACTGTGCACCAGCCAGAAACAGAGGGAAGGAGTTTAGAGGTGAACTGCCATCTTGAATGAGATACAAAAGATTCATGGGCAGATCCAAGCAACGCCCCCAAAAGATGAGCGCATGGATTGCAGGGAACCAAAAGAAGTCCCGTGGCAGGATTTGTTTGGAATCAGGATGCTTTGGAGTTGTATTTTTATCAATGATATAGATTATTTCCTGTGTTAATAATAATAATAATAATAATAATAATAATAATAATAATAATAAAGGTTTAAGCACTTTGTAGTATAAGATTGCTCATGCACAATTTTCCAGCTCTATTTATGCAATTTCCTGTGTTACCTCTTGTAGAAGCTCTGTTTCTCAAGAATGCACTTACAGCACTAATCTGGGTATTAATCTATACAGATATTAAAAATAAGCTGTCTGGAAACTGTTTTTTTTTTTTTTTTGCATGCAGATCTGAAGTAGATGCTTGCAAGGATTAATTCTCTGCCTTTTGGCAAAATGACGGACAGTTATGGTGTTAGCTCTAAACCCGCATGTTCCCGAGAAATTCTTCACCACGTAGCAGAACACCGCAAACTATCGGCTGTCGCGGCAAAGCCTGTTATCGGGAAGGAGACCACTTGCGTTCACCCGTTAAGCCTTTGCTTAAATACGGAAGAGGACACACTGCAGGCAGGAGAGAGCACAATCCCATGATGCATCTAACAGCCCGTCTCAGTATCTTATTTATGTCACAAGTTTTATATTAAATGACAGCTTTTTCTACCAAAGCCTAGAGGAAAAAAAAAAAAAAAAAGAAAGTGACACGAAGAGAATGGAGGAAATAGTCCATGGAAATAACAAGCTGTTTTAGCCCTGCGCAAGTTATGAATCTTTCAATGTGGAGAGTGGGAGTGAAATTGATGAGTATTACAGTGACGGTCACGTGCGCTGCGAGAACGGGGGGATGCAGGAAGAAAAAAATGCATCTGAGCGAGGGAGCGAGCGAGCAAGCAAGTGTTGACATAAATTCATAAGGAGGATATTACTTACCTGCTTTGGAGCTGCTCACTTTGGAGTCAATAATTGTGTGTGTCAAGACTGCCTTGTTAAATAAACCTGTATTTTCACTCAGCAGGCCCTAGTCCCCTTGTCGAAAGTTAGACCGCTTAGTTTCATACAAGCACGTCTCCATTTCGGAAATAAATTTTGCAACGGCAGATGTATTTAAGCAGGACAAATACATTTTTTTTAAGCAAACTGTTATTTGACCCGCTGCTCTTTCCGAATGAAAGCAAAAGCCCATAATATTCAGAAACAAGGAAAATAACATTTTAACATCTTCATAGTCAGCCCTGTTAACATTTAAGTGAGCTACAATAAAGATTTATATATGTTATGATTAATATTATTATGCATATTATTAATGGCTTGATGCCTCCCAAAAGCACTGCTGTCTTTTAGAATTATAAAAATTATAACAATTTTTTAAATTATTTTACACTTTGCGCAAAACACACACACACGCACACACACACACACACACACACACACACACACACACACACACACACACACACACACACACACACACACGGCTTACAAGTTCCCTCTTACCCTGAGCTATAATTTTATTTGTTTTTTCAAGAACAGGAAAGGTGTTTAAAAAAAAAACAAACAAAAAAAAAAAACGGAAACTCGACTTACGCAAGCGCACGCAGACGCCTGCTTTGCGCACATTAATGTTTTCGGGTTCTTATTTAAAGTCTCTCCACTTGTGCCGGTCCTCTCCAGCTTTTAAACAACTAAACTGTGGTCTCAGCTGGCTGCCTTGAATCTCAATTAGTCTCCCAGATTCACAAAACAAACTAGCATTTACATCTGAATGTGCTTGTAAAAAAAAGATGTTCTCTTTCATCCGGCTAACGTGCCTGTCTCTCCGTGTCTCTTCCCCTAAGGGTACATCTGGATCCTGCGATCTGACGGACTGTTTGAAGTTGCCTTACACAAACCCATGCGTGCGCCCACCAACTTAACTAAGATACCTTCAAGAAAAAGAAAAAAAAAAAAAAACTTTCTAACTCCTTACCGTTTAAATATTAACCATACACATGGTTGGCCTCTCTCCCTTGGCCTCTCTTATAGACACAGATTCTTCCTCATTGCCGAGACTCTTGGGCTGCTGTTCATAAATGGGTTGAAGAACAGCGTTCATTACTGGGTTATTATATTAAACTACTCTCAAAATGTCAGACACTTAATGAATGATTTAATTTGCCATTTTAAAGCCTTCCTGAGTTCTGTGAGATGTTATAAATGTTCATAATAGCTGTGCTGAAACTGCTTCTTAGCCTATTATCTAATAGGTCTAAATGCTTGACAAAACAAAGAAAAAGGCACAACAAAAAGTAGTAATGGCTTGAAAGAGTCCCTGCAACCTTTGATGGCGGAACAATTTACCATTGCAGATGGGTAAGTGGACCAAAGTGCGACTCTCAAACGTGCGTAATGGCCAGTGCTGCGGTTAAGGATGCGGAGTCATGACTTCTTCAGGGCGAGCTCAAAGACAAGCGAAAGCCCAGAAAAAATGTGGACGGCAGCGAAGCGGCGATCGTGATGGGGACGCCGGCAGTGGCAGGACTCGTACCCGTGAGTCGGTTTCCAATGTAACGTCAGAACTACATGACCGCTCGAATAGACTTCCTTAGACACAGATAACCTGATCCGAAATCCTGTCCAGGACTGCCGTTATGACGACGGCAAAAACAATCCGATGATTTTAAAAACCGTTCATTATTGTTTACAGAAAAAATAATATAGTGTAGTTGTTTTAACATGAAGTAGGCCTACCATAGTATTTCTAGGATTTACATAATTGTTAATAATGATAAATATTTATAACGTCAGTCAAATGCCGTGATTTATACGTTGTTTCTTTTTTTTCCTATTATAAAACATTTAAGATTTTTGCCTTTGTTTACTGCTTCGGACTGGTGCCAGCCCGACCGGGATGAAAAGGTTAGCGATAATGGAAGGATGGAAGGCTTTAAAACAACCGCACAACCGCCACGAATACTCTATGTTACTCATTTCGTTTTGCTACGGGAATGCTAACACAGGATGAAGACGTGAAAAGCAACAGGCCTACTTGCAGCGGGCGACAAAAATAATCTAATGGGCGACAAAATATTACAAGTAGACAAGCACAATAACCCCCCCCCCCCCCCGGTAATTTAACCTCCATTTACAAAAATAAAAGAAAAGAAACATTAACACAATGTACCAAATGCTTGTTAAGCGTTATTAAACCACAGATATACACTACACAGCAAGGGGTGATGGGAAGGATCGCATCCCATAATCACTACAATACTTTTAGTGATCACCTATTAGCCCTCTCATTTACTGTCAGATTATAACGCTTAAGTAAAACTGTTGTATTTAAATGCTACCGATCTGCTACCGTTCTTCCGGAATGTTCTGCGCTGCACTCGTGCCCCCAAGAGGGTTGGATCCATCGCCGCTGCGATCAACTCTATCCATCTGACAAAACGGCCGCAAATGGACCAAAGTGCAACTTTTTGCGTACACGCAAAACCGGCCGGTGAAGCAGCCATAGACGAACACAGTTTTTTCCTACTATTTGAATAAATAAAATTTTAATACAATAGGTTTATGTACCTTATTCGTCTGTCTTTTGATAGAGTTTGGACTCGGTCTTTCTGCGCTTAATGCTTCGTGAGGTGGTTTGAGCGCAAAGCATAATGCTGCAAATATTGTTTACTCTTGCATTTGTCAATGGGCTTTTGTAAAGGCCTTTTGTTATTCTGTGAAAGAAAAATCATGCCAAAGTGCCTGACTGATGTCTTTTCATCTGTGATTTATGTGGCGGAGAAATTGATTGTCGAGTTGTTGTGCTTCTGCTAAGTTTCCATTTAGTGGTCACTGAACAAATGGCAAGACAGGCGGCGTGTGTCCGAATTCTGATGTTTAAAAGTACATCACCTGGACAGGTCGGCCCTTTCCATCAGCACAAACAGGCTGATGTTATTTTAAGCAAAGTGAGCTGGGCAAATGGCTTAAGAAATCGCGTTGTCAGGAAACACATGAAACGGAAAATAATTTTTTTCTGCGGTGCATCAGTGGACTAAATGCAGCTCCAACTTCGAATGGGATTTCATCAAACAGTTCCTAGACATATTCGCCATTCCCAATGTGCATTTGCTGTTGGGTTTGAACCCAGACTAGGTCGCATGTTCTCTCCACATCCATCTAGGTTTATTACTACAGTCCAGAGACATGTGTTTCAGGTTAACCGGCCACTCTCAATTCCCTGTAGTGTGTGAATGTGTGGGCACCATTTAATGAACGGACATCCAGTCCATTATATGCCTTCCCAGCCCAGAGATCCCAGGATTAGACCGAAATAACTGCAACCCCGACCCGGAAAAAATGAACGGATAAATGTTGTGTTGTTGACACGTAACAGACAACTGAAGGCCCTGGCCCCCAAGAGTGCCGGTTAGAACATTACCAAAAGCAGAGATGGAACTTTTGCTGAAATCATGACCAATGCCACAAGCAAGCTTTCCAAGAACAAACATCGTTCCTAAACCAAATGAACAGGTGCAAAGCATCTCAAGTCAAGAATTTTAGCCAATAATAAAATGCAATTGAAAACGTGCATGGATGGCATGCATTTTAAAGGAGCCGAGGGTTGCAAAACACTTTTGGAGATGGTGTGTATAATTCAGCTTATTGTTACATTTTCAGCTCTAGCTCCCACTGAGATAAAATGTGTCGAAGCACTTGTATTAACAATACGGCTGTGACATGCAAAGTAGTATTTTAATGTCTGGACAATCTTTGCTATTGCAAATCTGTAATTACTTGCGCTGTGTTCACAAAGTATGTTGGTCCATGTCCCAGTAGGGGCTGTGTGTTTAAAAAATCAGGCAAAAATACACGATTGAGCCATTAAGATAAGCTTGAAGATGGGCTCTAGAGGATGCTAAATACAGGAAACAAAAGTAATGATTTGTTGCAGTAATACTGGATGTGGGAATACAGCGTGCATGAAACAGACATACTGGGCTCTTGTGTGCAGCAGATCGCATACAAAGTACTTTCAACCTCAAAGTCATTGGTTTTGCTGTGTGACTTGGGGGGGGCGCTCAGTTTTATAACCCTCAGAGAAGTGAAATAGACAAATCAAGTTTTATAAATTCAGCCCTGTGATGGGGTTCTGGAATTCGTGGGGCACGCTGCCCTGTGTCTTATACATATGGAATAAGCTGGGACAAATGTGACCATGTATTAGTGCAAGAGGTTATCAGTAATAAATAAATTGAAGTTTTTGGTCCTTTTAAATAACATGACCAATAATAATAATAATAATAATAATAATAATAATGATAACCATCATCGTCATCTTAGGCCCTTGACCTTGTGAAAAAACAAACTTCCTGCCGAGATCTTCCCGGTTGGCCATTATAGGCTTTTATAAGCCATTATAGGCTTTTTATCTTATTATACCAAATCCCCACAAATGAGCCATTTGTACTGCAGAGTGGAGGTTCTTTGTTATTCTGACTTCTTTTAAGAAAACTACACATTTTTGTTTATGTCATCTGACATCTTTAAAATGAACCTTAAGTATGGTATCCAGATGTGAAGGCCCTCGCCGGTATCCCACCGGTACATTTCAGCAGCCTCATATTTTCACTTTCGTGTCCATGCAGTACATTTGAAAATACACTGAATAATTTGATGTGTTCACCTCTGTAGTTTGAGGCTTTTCGGTCTTCTGAACTGAGATCAGCTGCTTTCCAGAAGCAGAACACACGCCATTTAATGAAATAATTTATCATGCTGTCAGAGCCGTTCAGTTACGTCATAGGTTACAATTTGAGATGAATGTTATTCTTTCTTGCACCATATTTTCCAATATTTGTTAAACAAAGGTATGAAAACGTTTGTTATCAGGCAGAACATTTCATTGATTTGACGGTATTAGGAGGCATTGTTCTGAGTAGGTAGCCACGAGCTAACAGAGACCAATTATTCTTATTTTTTTGGTTCTTTTGTTTTGTTTTTGCGTTTTTGGCAGTCGCCCAAGTCTTTGCCTCACTTTGATTTTTTCAGATTCGTACAGTTTCAAACATCGGTTTCGAAATGTTGCAGAGAAAAGCAGGGCTTTTGACTTGTTTTTTGCGCTTGTCATTAGATAAGCGTTAAAGTCCTGCCTCTGGTTGACGGTCTTCTTGCCGCTCCTCGTCTTTGCATGCCTGACATTAGACACTTGGGCACATTACATTAAGGAGTGCCATGTCAGCTGGGACAAATGAAACTTCAACTTTTTAAAGTTTGCAACAACCCCCCCCCCCCACCACCACCCCTTCCTTGGCCTATTTACGCCTTTGCCTTAAGATACAAATACAGTCAGTAGCAGAAAAATAAAGAATGATGGGTTTAGTCCTGTAGGGAGAGTTTAGCTGGGCCTAAAAGCATTAGCTTGACAAATCTGTTCTGAAAGTTTATTTTATTTCTTATGACACTGGAAATGACCACAGTATTAAAAACTGCAGAAAAAAGTGTGATACTTTAGTCACCGCAAATTAATGTCTGAAATTGCATAGATCTTGGTTCTTTATGACCTGCCGCTAACATAGTATCTAGGCCTGCCGTTTTGCTCTTGAAGGACTCCTGCTCTCCCTTTAGTACCCAAGATCAAATTATTTATCTGGAATTAATACAGTAACTAATCGATACAGCAAATATGGCTTCCAGTGTTGCTGCGGTGCTGTTAGTGTTCATCTTGTTTATTTCTAAATAAGAATTTCTAAAAACTGCTCAAGTTGTTCAGTCATAACCGAAGACTAAATCTGCAAGGAGCAGGATTTGACCGAGGTTCTTGCAGGCAATGGCTTCCTTGTTATTAACCTCATTTATTCAGCTTGGTCCCATTCTGGCCAGAGAGAGCGGGACTCTCTTATTACAAAGGCCCTCTAGAACTGCGATGGAACAGGGAGAACAGAGGTAAACCCAAAATGACACAGCTTTGAGGTGAATTTTGCTCGAGGGCTGAAAACACTCTCTTAAATAGTTTTGCCATATTAATTGACTTAAAGTCCCCAAAGCGCCACATCAAGGAGCAGCGGAATTAGGGTGATGCATTGACCGTGTGGACGCTTAGCAAATAAGCTGCTTTTCTTACCCCAGGCTAAGAAATCACACTTTACATGATATGGATGGCAAAAATCTTCACATCAGGAAGGGCAAATTTTACAGCACTGACAAAAAGACCGGGACAGTATGTGAAGGTATGTAGTGCCTGAGACTACCAACTTGTTTTCCACTAATCCTCTTTTCATGTCTGTTTATTTATTTTTTTAAATTCATCACCTTCTTACTTATTTACCTATTTATCTATCTCTGTCATGCCATATACAATCTCCCCAGCACATTTTATGGCCAAAAGTATGCGGACACCCGAGCTTCAACACCATATGCCGCTTGCTGACCATCCCATCCAAAACCCAAGGACGTTCATATGGAGCTGTCCCCCCTGCTCTTTGCTGCTATAACAGCCTCCATCTTCTAGGAAGGCTTTCTACCAGATTTTGTGAATTTGTGCCCATTCAGCCACAAGCTGTTCCAGTTCATCACAAAGGTGTTCAGTGGGGTTGAGGTCATGGCTCTGCTAAGCCACTCAAGTTCTTCCACACCAGCCTGGGAAAACCGTGTGTTTATGGAGCTTGCTTTGTGGAAGGGGGGGGGGGGCACAGTTGTGCTGGAGCAGGAAAAAAAGCTTCTTCTTCCCCAAACTGTGGCAACAAAGCTGGAAGTACATAGTTGTCTAGAATGCGTTTGCATGCTTTGTAGGTACGGCTGAACCAGCTCAGCTCATCCATTAGAAGGGGGGCTTCACACACTTTTTTGCTATATTTTGTGTGTGTGTGTGTGTGTGTGTGTGTGTGTGTGAATACTTACCTCCTTATTTATATTTTTATTTATATTCTATTTTAATTTGCCTGTATTGTTCTGTGTTGTTTTGTTATCTTTTAGTATTGTGCACCTGCGGTCCAGGAAAACAAAATTTTGTCTTTTTCATAAGTGGAGAAGGACAATAGAGTGAACATTGAACCTTGCATAAATAACTGCTAGGAAGAAAGGAAAGGTATCGTCATTTACTGTCTGCTCGCACTTTCAAATGCATCCCCTGCTACCTCTAGGGGGGCATTTTTGCAGCAGCAGACGCACTGAGTGTCAACTGTGTTTTAGGATTTAAAAGACGATACCAATTTGTCAAATTGCATGCAAATGCATTTGCCACGTTCGTCTCCGTTTCTGTCTTATAGAAAACACGGGTGCCAAAAACAAGGCTGTTAACATTTCATAAAAATAACGTCGGCTGATATTTTCCGAAAGAGCCTCAAGTAAAGTTTCATGCTTTGCTTGGCTTCGCATTTGCCACGATGCCATTTTTTAGCCGCTTAACCGAGACCCTGTAAGGGGTTGCTGTAAACTGCCATTTTTGCCAGACTGTTCAGAAAAATAGTTTCTGAGGGCATACATTCAGCGCACATTAGCACGGAGGAGTCTCGAAATTTAATCAATGCTCGATAGCTAAAATACAATGGGATTCTTGGATGAGATGCTTTTAATAATCTCCTTGAACATAGCAGACCTGTCATAAGTACCTGTCATCTCTGAGCAATCTCCGCAGCACATTTTATTCTTTGCCATTAAGAAGAAAATTGTTGCAGGTTTATTTCTGACCTGTCTTGCATCTTCACACCATCTGCCAGATTTAGATTTCAGTTGCTGCACCTAAATGGATTTTAAGCCACAAGACTTGAGACAGTTTTGTGCTATTTATTGCCAAATGAGGAATCTTTGTATTGCAGGAAGGTGCACGGGCTCTGCAAAGGGATATCTTGCTTGTGTAAACACAATGTTCGTACAAGAGAAGAGCATTTACGCACTAGCTAAGGGGGAGACTTGTAATACAGGGTAGACAGCTGAAATTTCTGGATGGGTCCTTCTTTTTGTGGCGTGCAGAAGTGTGGTCACGGCCAAATTTGGAAGTATAGGGTCCTCCCGATTGTGGTGATGGGATGCGACTGCAGTGCTTAGTGGGACTGTCGGAGGACGGGAGTTTCCGCATCGTGGAACTGAGGCTGTTGAGGGTCCAGACGACTGCCTCAACCTCTTTTAAGTTCTTACATGTTGGTCTCATATTTCTTTTCGCTCGCAGTCATTATCTGAACCCGTCAAGACATTCGGGTAACACCTTGCTGTGTAAATGGCTACAAAATGCGAACGTCGCATTAGATGGACGCCTGTGGTGCTCAGGTACAAGCAGGTGAATGAAGAACTTTTGCGTTACAGCTCCTCTGGCGTACGCGTTTACCCAGGCTGAAAATGCCTGTGATGGACCACATTCGTACTTGAGCATCGGAAACGGAATGAAACCTGAGGGCCAAGCGAGGAGTCCTTCCACCTAAATCACAGTGGCACTTCTAACAATAGAGGCCTTCCAAGTTACAGCACATCATAAATATATATATAGTTCTTGCGCCAGAGCGCGAGGTTCCGTGGCCCCGCACAGCCCAGCCATGTTCATGACCTTCAGATGGGAAGCCTCATCCTAATGAGGCACAGCTGGCCCCTGTCTTCCTTAAAGGGCTGAAGGAACCAGCTGTGGTGCAGTGAGCGGAGGCCCGCGGTTCTGAAGGTAAAACAGCTGCGGACGCTTGCTTGTTCGTCTCCTCCGTTCGTGTAACTCCTTGAATTTAGTAACACAGTTGTACCCGCATGCCAACCTTTCCTTCCTGAGTCAGTTCGTCTCCTAGCGTTGTTTTGTTATGGAGGTATCTCAACCCAAAGGGTCATCGCCATGCTGTGAGTGTCTGGTATCCAGCAAAAGCAACTACGTATGACTGGAGATTTTTTTTTTTTTTTTTTTTTTAGTTAGTTAGTTGTTAAAATATTCCCGTATGTCATGCCAGCTTGACCTTTATTTGTACCAAAGAAATGGAAAAATCTTGATCGGGCAGAAGTGACGGCCGTAGCTTGGGTGTACTTCTATACTCACCTCCTGTTCTCTGCCCTGTCATCAATCAAAAGCAAGAGGCTAACTTCAGAGGAGCACAGCGCGCCACTGGCAAAAACATGCTCCATCTCCAGCCGCTTGGCCGGCCACGTGATACCTGCGCTTCCAGTTTGAATGACAAAGTGTATGACATTAATCCTTTCCGGACTTGTCTACAGCTGGGAGGTACAGTCGAGACAGAGTGTCTTTGCCTTTGGACACAACTCTGTTTGTCCTCGGTGTTTTGGGAAAAAAGAACCCCCTTTGTGTCTTCATCGATCACATCAAAATGGTTGATTTTGTTGCCTGCTCGAGATCTAAATACTGCTTGTGACAGTCAAGGCGCCCGTGATAAAACAAATAGGTAAAATTTTATACTTACTCTAAATGTCCTGTTGTATGGGACCGAATGCGAGGTTGTGAGCGTGTGGCTGCCCTGCAATGGACCGTTGTCCCATGCCCTCCTAAGCTTCACAGGGTGAGCTTCCAGGCTGGGCTCTGCGTCGCTGTCGCCTCGATTTGGACAAAAGGTAATGACATACGCAACGAGTGAGTAAATTCTTGCAACGTATCCACATATTTGCAGGGTGCACATTTTAAAAACTGAGAGAGCTGACAGAGACAGGGATGGTATTGAACTTTGCAGGTACGCTTTTCACCCACGTGCAGTGTTTTTACCCAAAATATACACAGCTTTCGCACTCTTGGGTGCACAAATGTATCGGAGTGACACCGCATCCACTAAAAATGAAAATAAAGTCTGGAGGACGCGGATTCCTACGGAGCCGTGTGTCACTCAAGCCCTAGGTTAACCATCGTGGATAAGATGGAGAGCCGCGTTGCCCAAACTTGTTATGACATTCATCCACGCAGACAACCATTAAGCTGGTTCTAATTATATGGCGCTGGATGTGGAAATGAAGTATCATCATCCTCAACCCATTCTGTCCCAATACATCTGGCAGAGCCTTGCTGTTGCCGTAACGGCGGCGCTTCTTTTCGGCAAAGGATATCATTAGCTTTCCTGCACTATGGCGCTGATACACGGACAATGCAGTCAAATATCCCCGAGCGACTGAGCCCCTCCGTTTTCTCCCAAGTTTACATATAAATGAGGCTGTGGCAAGTTTAAAAACACTTTGGCTGCGCTCTGGGTGTTTGCATTTGCACAATTTATATTTGGTCGCTTATCCGTCTTCTCCGTTGCACATGCGCACGCATTAAAAAAAACAAAACCAAAAAAAAAACAACAACATGCGTGTTATGTTTGACGCAGAATACGGAAACTAACAGAACGTTATTTTTCTGTGCTATTTATACTGCAGCATTGAAAAATACTGCCTTATATAACATCTTCTCGGCATATATTATGGTATTATATATAGCATGGATGTTATATAAAGCTCTTGATCAAAAAGTGATTGAGAACGCATGCAGAGAAGAGCTGTGGTAGAGAAGACTCAGCCCCTCAGCCCTAAAGATCTTCACCGTGATGCTGGATTTCAAGATTCTCTTTTCCATGTTTCTGTAGCTGTTCTGACCTTTTGTTTGTATTACAGATCTTGTGTTAGCTTTAAGGGAGTCTCAGCTCTGTTTTCTCTTAACTTCCCTGGAATGAAAGGTTATTTTTGCTTGAACCCCTGCTGCCCGCTGTCTCTTTTCTGTTCATGCGGCAGCTCTAGCTTGGCTCCGCCCCACCCGGGTTGACCATAACGCATGTATTTTTCGTCTTTGTGAATATTTTTAGAATATTGTTTCGCAAGTCCATCCCTTTCAACTTGATAATGAGATAAGATGTTCACCCAGAGGCAATGGCAACTGTATTCCTATAATATATTCACATCTTCTCTACTTGAATACTATAACATCCTTGCAGCAATCAAGGCAAACAGCGGTGGCACCACAGAGACAAAATTGTGAGATGCAACCAAAATGATACCTGCAAAATAAAAAATATATATATATATTAAAAAAAAGCTATTTTTAAAAATGCTAGAAGCACATCAGAAAACCGGCAACTGCCTTTTCTGAAACACTTGAATTATTAAACGATGAATTTCCCAAAATTGGAAATAACAAAATAAGTTTACTCAGAACACTTCTTCAGGGCAGACTGCTTTGGAGCATCATCTTTGTACCATCTTTTGTCACACTGATGCAGATATTATTATTGATCTTTTTTTTATTAATTAATGTGTAGGATGTCAAAAAAGTTAAATTCCCAGATTTTTTTTTTTTCCTGCTGCCGACAGGTAAATGGGGAAGCAGCTAACAAACTCAGAACACTGAAATGGTTTGTTGCAGCCTTATGTATAGAAGCAGGTCTGTTTTGTTTGTTGGATTATGTAAATATGCATTTGTAGACTGCAGTGGAACACGGCGTCATAACAACGTTTGACCTCCATCTGAAAAAGGTCCTCATGGATCCAAGTGGGTGTGAAAACTGTGGACGTGAGAATTGTCTTTTCATGAGGACGCCCACCGACTGTGAGTCAGAGGATCCCCTGAGGATGCAGAGTTGGTCATATAGTGGAGCTCCAAGATAGAATGGAAATGCTACACCTACCAGATATTTTCAATTGCGAGCTGAAAACTTGGTGTGTGTATATGCATGCACACAAAATATCACATATCTGTCGAACTCAGGTTCACCTGTCTGGCATTTAGGGTTATTAGTTTAGAAGACCCAGAGGCACAGCGAGTAGCACTGGTGCTTCACCACTCAATGTGGACTTTGTATGCGCTTTCTGTATTTGCATGGGTTTCTTCAGCACTCTGGTTTCTTTGCACCATCCAGCGACGTTTCAGGTGAATTTGTCACTCTAAATTTCCTCACTGTGCGTGGAGGTGGAAAAGCCATCGAGTCATATACGTATACACTTGCACGATTTCCAAGGCAAGGAAAGGAGCGACGCTCTGCAGCACCAGCTCAACCCGCTGTGCCACGGCATCCCTACGGAAGAAAGGGCCATCAAGTCGAATCCAACTCATAGTGGCCACTGGGTGGATTCCACAGCAAGGGAGGGACACAAGAGGTTTGGCATTGCCTTCTTCTGTGCTTGTTTATTTTCAGTCGACCGACACATGGAGAAATGTGCATACATGCAGACTCCACACACACTTGCTAGGCTTGAACCTCAAACCGTGCAAAAAGCCCAGGAGCCACGAGAAACCAGCAGAAAACGTTTGTGCCATCACGTCCCTTTGTGCCTGTGTATGTGTGGGTGTGTGCGATTGCCTTGCAATAAACTGGCATCCCATCCAGGAGGTAGTGTACCCAGCACTTCAGGTCTTCAGAATTTTCTCTAAATTGCTACATCCATGCAAGTGTAAGATGATAATAGGTAGAATAATGGATTAGAATTAGTTTAGAATATCTTTGCATTCTTTATTTGAGATATGTGGCCTTTTTAAGGCCGGTGGCTACACATTGTGTTTTTCATCGAAAAATAAACGGACGTGTCTTATTTATTCAAGACACATTAAGGCATGCAGTCATATTTACCTTTTTATCCAAATTTGTGTTGCAACAAATGTGGGGGCCCACAGCGCACAGTAGTAGGCATCAAACCACGTAGTATTGGGTGTAATATTTTTTTCAGTCATTATAAATCCTCTCACTCAAGAAGGAACCCATTGGAGCTGCCCACTGCTTGAAGGAGGCATAAGCAGGGATAAGCCACAGCACACCTTTGTGGGAATGATGACAAAACAGAGAGAATGCGGCAACAGATTTGCCATGCTCTGAGAATGAAAGAGTCCTCCTCCGAAAGGAAATATGTATGGATTTATGTCCCTTTGTGAGCAATTTTAGAGGACTTTTGTGTCATAAGCATAACAAATGTTTGCAGCCTGTTAGCAAAAGTGGTCGAACAATGGTTCGCATGGTTACGTACAGAGCCTTGAAGCATAGCTTTTATTCTTAAATGAGGCTACACTTTTTCAAACTGCCTCCTTCCAGTAACTGAATGATCACAGTACAGCCGGCTGCACCTTTGCGCTGGTATTTGCAGAATCCACAACGGAAACAAGCATTAAGTCAGAATGAACTGCAGTTCTTTGAGTTCAGTGGTCAGCCATGCTGAAAGTGTGTGTCTGTTAGTTCACAATATGTAAGTGTTGTAATGTTTTATCTGAGTGAAGATAGCTGTTCAGTCTACTTGTGAAGAGGGTAACAGGTTAGCTGGTGGTCATGCCGGAGGTTAGGGTTAGGGTCAGCTCCATAAAGTCATGGTTTGCCCAGGTTGGCATAGATGAGCCTGAGTGACCTTCACAGAGCCCTGACCTCAACCCCACTGAACATCTTTGGGATGAACTGGAATGCTGACTGTGAGCCAGGCCTTCTTGTCTGACTTCCCTGATGCTCTTGTGGCTGAATAGGTAAAAATTCCCACAGCCAGGCTACAAAATCTGGTGGAAGGTCTTCCCAGAAGAGTGAGGGCTGCTGTAGCAGCAAAGGGGGCATCAACTCCACATTAATACCCATAAGGGGTGAAGCTCAGGTGTCCACATACTTTTGGCCACATAGTGTATCTGGTTTGACTCCCATCTCCTGCTGCGGTAGCTTTGGTGAATGTGGTTACCCTGAACTGACAGATGAAAAATTACCCAGCTGTATAAAAGGGCAGATCACTGTAAATCTCAGTATTAGCAAAAATGCTAACTCTTATATTTATATTTCCTGTCTAGAGTTCTATTTTTAACTGAGCTTCAGCCTGTTGACTGATGGAAATGTCTATGTGAAGAAGACAGCATGCTTTCAGAGACAGCAGAACAATTTACTACATTATGAGTCATTCATGAGTTTCACTTTTCTCATTTTGCAATAGACCTCATGTAAAATTCTGGATATAAAACAGGATGGATGCATATTCAGTGACAAAATATGTGTGCAGAATTTTTTTTTGCTATTCCAGCAGGCTGTCTACATGACCTACAGTACCATCTGTATGATTTGGACTGCATATGTATGGATTTACCAAATGGAAAATGATGACAAATTTTGACCTTTAGCTATAAACCCTGGCATTGTCAGTGGGTATAGGCATTCCCTGCTAATGAAAGCTTTTCATATAAGAAAAGTGAATAAGATAATTGTTTGAACATCTGAGGCATGCAGGGGTCAGGGATTGAATATGCAGTATCTGTTGTGTAATTTATACCTAACTTAAAAATTACAAACATTATGTGCATTCAGCATAGCTCTCGGAAAAGTTCTTAACTTATGTTCATCTACACAGAAATAACTGGCGGGGCATCACAAGTAAACATAGGGTTCAAAAGTGCTGCATGTATTAGGGAAACCAGGAAGAAGGCCTGTACTTATACAATATAAACTGCAGGCCTCATATAATGTGGTTATGGTTATATCACAATTATTTTTCCCATTAAAAAATAAAATAAAATATATATATATAAAAATAAAATATATATAATAAAATAAAATAAAATTATATATATATTTGAACTGCTGTATTTTTTGTAGCTATAAATGGATGAATTGGATAAATTCAGCTGTGATGTATGGATCTGTAGTGCATCTGTCTGGTTACCAGGGTTGGACTTCAATACTTCAATCCAGTTGATTTTCTGGGATTGTATGGGAGGGAGGCAAACTTTTTTTTTTTTTTGACTTTTCTAAATTAAATTCTAGATATGGGTCCAATACCAGAGTCATCAAACATTGGCAATTATGTGATGTTTTGCAATATCAGCTGCTTTTTGCTTCCTATGATAAATCCTTCAGTCTATACACAGAGCACAGAAAGTGTACACGCTGACTTTTTTACACCTGAAGCATTAGCGGCATCTGCATTTCTGTCTATTAGATAAGAGGACAAAAACAAATCAGCTCATACGTTCAACTACGTCTGTTGTGCAGTTACTCCAAGACTAAACAAAACTAACTATAAATTCCTGTTATTACACAAACTCAATACAGGAGTTGACAAGGACCATTACATTAAGCCAGCTTATATCTCGTATGTTTTTTCTGTTTTGTTTTATTTATTAAAGCACCGTCTTCCAACATTCTTGTTTCGTAATGGCCACCAAACTCTTTAGCATTGATGCTAACTTGGAGAATTGTGATAAAATGTAGCTGTTGCCAAATCAAGCACAAAATTAAACCTGCCGGATGTTTTGTGCTAGCAAGTATCACCATGAGCTTGGTGACATGCACTGCAGCTTTTATTTTATTTGTCAATAAACAAACAGAAGAAAAACAAACAAACAAGCAGAAAAAACAAATAAACAAGCAAGGAAACAAATAAAAGAAAAAACTTAAATACTAATGTTATATTATGGCAACAAGCATGCTGTCATCCAAGCAATAAATATGTTAAGGCAACATTTTTGCTACAGTTAGAAGAAAGTAGGACAATTTAAAAAGGGGAAGTGTGTGGTTGTCTGAAAAAGCATTATTTCACATTTTGGCGAGTTCACGTGGTATCGCTAAATCGTGACGTTCTCTTGCTCCAATGGTTCACCGGCTTTGATAAGCTTTGATAAGATTATGAAACGCAAAATATGTCTGAAAATCAGCAGCATATTTTGCAAATGAAGCATGGAAATTGTAAGCCTCTAAATCGACGGTACCCTTGTAAGCGGCATTTTTTGATACCCCTTTCTACAAATCGGTGTGATGGAAGGCTTTTGTTCAATTTACCGAGGAAACGTCCACAGTTAAGTAGGTCGTTGTTTGTGTTTATGCTAAAAATGCACAGTTTATGGGTCGAACTGTTATATAATCTTGCATTTGTCCAAGGGGAAATATTAGCTAATTTTATGAAGTGCATAAATATTTCAACGCAATACTTTGACGGCCTTTAAAATATATATCGCATAAATCTTTTTGAGACTTCTTTTTACTGCAGAATTATACCGCGTGCCTCTGATTTGATAGTTAACATGGTTCTTTGCGTTCGTAAGTAAATGCAGCATTCTCACTAATAAAAATATAGTTTTTCTGCTCTTGTTGTCAGTAGCGTAGCACAGCATATTATTATCGACTACATTCATGTTGCTTGCTGAATTACGTCGCTTAACGTTACGTTGGTACCGTGGCGCCGAAGGTTCAGGCCTCGGAAGGCCAAGTGACTGCTACTGCACCTGCTGCTCCACTTCCGTTTTTTGCTGTTTACACGCCATTAGCCGTCATGCATTTTAGTTTTATTTTACGAATTCCGGAGAGAAAATTATCCTTTCTTTGCCGCAGCTGTACGTCAGCCTGCTGTCATCTTTTTACCTTTTGGTTTTCTCTAGTCTACGTGCGTTCACTGAAAATGAAGGTGCATTCGCAAAATGAGCGTAACCATAAAGCTTTTTTACAAGGTTAAGCCCATCCAGCAGTTGTATATTCAACTCGGTTTGACCTGTCACCCGGAACCATCGGGGAAATCTGAAAGGGCATCTTGGGATGTAAGAGTAAATGCCACCACCCTGGAATAGAGAGTTAAACCACACAGCTGTTAAGCTGAAATACCAGAGGGATGTCAGTCTTAGCAAATAGTCTGCTAACAGGTAAATAATTGATGGATGTAGGGAGACCATGTGGGCTGTCACTGCTACACTTAGGGTTAAGGCTGTTTGACTGTGGATTTGAAATTTTCATGAGTTGAGAGTCATGCAGTTAAAATGACAAAGTAAATAAATAGATGATGATAATAACAAAAGCAACAGCAACAACAATAATAAGAGTTAATCGATCCCGATTAAGCTTCCATTTCTTACTCCTAGGAAGTATTTGTTGGCAGGGCTATGCCAACATAGTCATAGCCCTTCCAACAAATGACTGGTATATGCTAGAAATATTCTATACATCACTCTACAGTGTTATGCAGATTGTATATTTATTGTTCCAATTTATATGTATTGTTCCAGTATTGCATGATGTTTTGCCTGCAGCTGTAGTCATTTGTTGGTAGTTGTAGCACAATGCTGTGTTCAGTGGTAAATCCAGTACAAGTTTAAATGCCTCACTTATCTGAACCTTGCATTGATGGCATTTGTTTGAATTTAATTTGACTTTGGTGGAAGCAAATGCTAAGACTAAGCCCACTGCATTTACATACAGTAGTCCCCCCTTAACCATGGTTTCAGTTACCCGGGGTCAACTGTGGTCCAAAAATATTAAGTGGAAAATTCCAGAAATAAACAATTCATAAATTCTGAGTAATGTGATGAAATCTCGTGCTGTCCTGCTCTGTCCCGCCCCATCCCGCCTGGGACATGAATCATTCATTTGTCCAGTATGTCCATGGTGTATATGCTACCTGGCCATTGGTCACTTAGCAGCCATCTCAGTTACAATTATATTTATATATAAATACAATTATATATAGAATATATAATTTTAATTGTTCTATTTTATCATTAGTTATTGTTGTTAATCTATACTACTTCATAAGCCTACTTTATAAATTAAACTTTATCATCAGGTATGTACTGTATGTATAGGAAAAAACATGGAATATATATGGTTAGGTACTATATGCAGTTTCAGGCATCTGCTGGGGAACGTGTTCTTGGAACGTACTTGGAACGTATCCCCCATGGATAAGGGGGGACTACTGTACATGGGATTTGAATTAATAAATTGTCAACATAATAACTGCATGGCTCATTTTCTGCCTTTTCGTGCTGGGGGGGGGGTCTTTCTGTGTTTTAATAGAAAGCGAAACAACGAAACAAGAACTTTTTAACAGCGTTTTGACTAAAACAGGAAAAAGTAAGACTCCAACATTATTTCTTCATATAAGTCATTTGTTTGAACATGTCTGGAAATGTTCAATGCCTACTATATCAGATGAAATTAAAGGGTCTATACCGAAAGGTATATTTGATTTATAAAGGCATCTAGAATGTACCATATACAAATAACTACATTCACTGTATGCTGCGTGTTGTGCGAAATTATTGTCACGATTAACATTTATGGTGTTACAGAAGGAATGGATAATAAGTATAAGGTAAGACCTACTTAACAGAATGGAAAGATCAAAGAAGATAAATGGGAGCAAAAGGTGAAACCTTTCAAAGCTGCCACAAGAGCTCAGAAATGGCTGTTGGAATGCTTAAAAATCTGACACACGACACAGCTGAACGCCTGTTTCTGGCACTCAGTTACAGCCAGTGCATTTAATGGGAACACTATGGATAAAATAAAATGAAACAGAATAAAATAAAGACTATTCTGTGTAGAACACAAACTGCTTTTGGATAAATTTAAGAGCACATTTTAATTACATCTTTGTTAACCTCTTATCCTGAACACGGTTGCAGTGGTTCAGAGCATGTCAGAACTACTGGGTGTTGGGCTGTGAAAAAGCCCTGGGATGGGACACCAGTATATCTCAGGGTGGCCGCACACACCCATTCACATGCTCAGGGCAGTTTATAGTGACTAGTTATCCTGAAACACATGTGTGTGGACTGTGGGAGGAGAACATGCAAAGTCCATATACAGGTACTACGTATTTCAGAGAGATGCACATTTCAGAAAGGAATGCAAGGCCTGTTGTGAGGAAAGCACAAACAGAACTTATTTATTATAAACATGATTAAACTTTGTTTTAAAGTTTCAGCTTCTGGTTCTGGGTTCCAATCTGCCACCCTGTAACCTCTGCACTGGTTCTGAATAATGCCCTTGTGCTAAACCACTTCACTAAAAAAGGGATAAGTATGACAAGTAAACAGTTTAACGTTAGCAATACATTTTATACTGGGTCTCTAAGAAGGGAAGTATCTGAAAGCTGTTTTTAAAATAGCTCTTTTGCTGTTATTATTATTATTATTATTATTATTATTATTATTATTATTATTATTATTATTATTATTATTCGTTTTACTGATACGTCTCTCTTTTTGTGTTTTTGTGTCTATAAAGGCACGCTTCATGCAAGGTGAGCCTGTAAATGCAGAAAAGGAGGATGATATGAGCAGAAATGGAAAAGTTAGGCACTCCAGCTCCATTCTTGGCGCGCGATGCCCATCGCTGGCTAACCGCAGATAAAAAAGTAACGTGCCAATTAATGAACATTTCTCCTCTCTTCTTTACACTGTCGAAGACGTCGGTGTGGAGACACTTTGCAAATCGGGGACATTCGCAGAGGTTTTAATTTCCTGTCGATAGAGATAGGACGGGAGATACCGCAGCAATAAGCGTGCTAATGAAATATTGCACCCTTGAGAGTGTACAGAAGCCAAATTGTGCAAGCGATATAACACAGGAAAAACATAAAATGCCGTGAGGACTGTGCTTCCATCATCATTTTGATAACCACCCCCCTTCCATTTTATTCTGAAAATGCAGATACATAGCTCTTATGTTCATACAAAAATATGTTTTGGCAGTAGAGGAGTATAAACCAGCGGAGGAGTTGGACAGGTCGGCTACTTCTGCGCGTTCGCCTCGCACGCTCGGTTCTGAATTTCCATCCCAAACATTGAAATTACTCCAAGCAATAAACACCTTACTCCAAATATACTTTCTGCCTTGTTTGATGAGGCAAGTTTTGAATGACAACATTAAGATGTGAAACATCAGCCTCCTGACAGCTATGGATGTTCGTTCAGGACTCAAATTATAGTGCCTGGGGACAGCTGAGGACATGACGGGATGCCACGGTCGGGCTGGAAACCAGTTCATTTTAGAATTTGCGGATGCTGACAAGTTCATACTTCCTTGGCATAAAAAGTTTCGGTAGCTTGGAACTCCAGGGATTGCCTGTCTTCTGCCTCAAAAGTTTGGCGGTGGGCCTCAAAGTGGTGGTGCACAGCAAACCAGCAGCTTCAGAAGAGCCACGTGGCAGATGAGCCCCAAATTATTATAATAAATATTGACTATAACATAACTTTTTTGTAAAAGTTCTACATATGACAATAAGGAGAGAATAGTGTCAACCGGATTCAGACCTTTCCAGAAGTGACTCACCGCTCTTGAGGGATCTTGGAAAACGCTGTGTGTTATTGGAAAATTGACGCTCTTACCTAAATATGGCAATTTCCCCTTTTAACCCATTTTTCGGGAAATGGATTGAAGCCATCATCCGAGAACATTGCACAATTAAAAATGGTCGCCCCTGCTACGTGACCTTCTCAGAACATTTGCGTGACCCCCTTGACCCGAATTGTGTTGCTTCATGATGGCTTCTGAGAACCGATTTTAGACCGGCACCTCAGTGGGGCAAACATCAAACCAACCCGTCCTTTGTCCAACTTCACTGTGTTTTCATCCCACATTTTTTATGTTATTATCTTGTGAGGTTTTTTTTTGTTTTTTTTTTCTGAAAAGCTGCAGTTATTCTCGGAAAGAAAACAAAAAAGCGGGGGGGGGGGGGGGCAGCGACGCTCCGATAGCAGAAAGACTCCAGATGCGCGTGTGGAGTTTGCTGGTTTTTTCATCTCGCCCGTGTACACGTGGGCTCGGAGTGCTGCTGAAACACAGCATTGCAACTGATTTTATCTGAAATTCTTATCCTGTTTTATCCCTCTCCCCCATCTCAAGTATGCTTGAAATTTAATGTTGAAGACATTCTCAATACCCTCCCGCCTCCCCCTCCCACCGTTTTTGGAGAAAAGAAATAACAGATGCCTGATAGTGAAGTTGCTTTTATCTTGCTGTCATGGGTCTATAGTTTTGGACAGGCTGTTCAGTCTCCGCAGAAACACATTTGGATAATTCTCCAGGCTAGCATTTGCCACATGCTTGAAATGCGTCGACGGGCCTAACTGTGAGAGGACGAGACATGGAATAATTCCGTAAACCTTGTAGGATGCGGACAGACACTTTTAAGAAACCCCAGCGCATGCTGCGTTGTCCCAGACTCAAGCAAGCAGTCCGGCTGTGGTTACAAACAGGAATTTCTCCCATTTTCTTGCCTGTTAGCATCTCGTACTGGTGGGGTGGGGGTGGTGGGGCGGGGGGGTTGGGTGATGCTGGTGGTGGGGGGGGGGACTATGGAGAAGCTAATACAGTATTCAACAAGGTAAAAATGGTCATTCTGCTGTACATGATGTTTTGGTTACTATTAACAGAGGCCCCCGTGCCCCCGCCTCCACCGATCATCAGCGATGACCTTATTCCACATACGGAGCCGCGCTTCCGAATCATCTGCATTACCAAAATGATGCCGCATACATAAGGAGATTTACGTGTTATTCCGAATCGTCTGTTGCCACAAGAGGTTGCTAAGAGACTGGAGAAAGTCTTGTTTTCATTGTCTTTATATTTATGAAAAAGGCATTCTTATGAATGCTACCTTTGAATATTTACCATCTGGCCCTTCGGATTGGTATTATACGATGCAATTGCTGTATTATAACCCTGTCTCCATTTGGGTACACGAACATTTATTTTCCTTTAAAGCACTCCGCATTGGCATTATGTCGGAATGTCATTTCCGTGTGCGTTACCAGGGCGTACCTGCTTAACTCGGAGCAATAAAAGTGAAATTAATTCTGTATTTCTGGACTATTCCTAATCGGCAGAATAAACCGATGTTTCTTCTTTGTGGCTGTGTGCCACCGCAGTGAGTGAAATAGTCGACCACACTTAACATACCTGAACATCTCTATTAAAAATGGAAGTTGTACCGGGACTGGTATTCAACTGTGTATATGTATGTCTGTGCATTTTTTTTTTTTTTTAAATTCAGAAGTTTCTTTGCACAGTTTGCACAACCGAGTGAAATAAATAAACATGAAAGATCAGACTGTGCTTGCACCCCAAGTGTACGAATTCATTGCTGTGGGCCCTTACTGTTTGTTGAGGAGGATGACGTGAATGCTGGTGCCGGCCCTGTTTACGCGGTGGTGCAGCAAGGCTTTTGAGCGGGAAGATGAAGGCCCCTGAAAGGGTCTCCCGGAAATCCGGGTTCGTGAAGTGAGAAGTGTAGAATAATGACGGTAAAACATTCAGCAGCGATTTGCGCTGAACGGCGCTGCACTCTCAGCAGGAAAACCTCCTTACAAAAGCACTGGTGAATCCCAGCACTGAAGCTCTAATTCTGTTCATCAAAAGTGCTTCTGTTTCACACCGGAGCGGATGGCCTGGCTTCGGGGGGCCTTTGAGATGATCTACAAAGGGTCTTTCTGATGCACCGTCGACTGGGTTTGCTGGCAAACCTATGACTCAGCCAAGGTGCATTGTGGTGGTGATGGTGGTGGGGTTAGGCTGCTGAAAAAAATGAACAGACCGTGTTTCCTTTTCAGGAGCGTAACCTCACCAGATACCCTGTTGACACGGCACCCAAATTCCTACTTACGTGAAAGTTAAAATGTCTCATCGCTTTGCATTGCTGTCTGTTGGGAGATATTTATGCTTTAGTGGTGTAGTAAAATATTAAAATCTTACGCGTAACCCTGTCTTACACAAAAACTGTATTATTTATTGCCTGTGCGGCTGTGATTTTCTGGAGAATATTAAAGTAAATGTGTAACTTCTCTGTAACTGATCCGCATTGTTAGTATGCAACACCTTCTCAGAAGAGCCATTTTATCGACAAACCGCATTTTGGCAGGCAGTACAGAAAAGCTATATTATAACTATCTTACACTGCCCAGCCAAAAAAAATGTCACACCATCTAATATTTGGTTGGAGCGCCTTTAGCTTTGACTACGGCACGCATTCGCCGTGGCATCGATTCGATAACATTATGCAATGTCACAACATTCATTTCCATCTGGAGTTGCATTCATTTTTCGCCAAGATCTTGTATTGATGGGAGTGTCAGACTGCTGTGTAAAGTCTTCTCCAGCACATCCCAAAGATTCTCAATGGGGTTAAGGTCTGGACTCTGTGGTGGCCGATCTATGTGTGACAATGATGTCTCTCTCATGCTTCCCGAAGCACTCGTTCACAATTTGAGCCTCATGAATCCTGGCATTGTCATCTTGGAAGAAAAAAATCCATTGATGGAAAAACCTGCTCATTCGGTATATTCAGGTAGTCAGCTCACCTCAGTTTTTGGGCGCAGAACATTGCTGAACCTAGACTTGACCAACTGAAGCAACGCCACATCATAACACTAAGTTACATCCAGGTGGTGACTTTTTTTTTTGGCCAGGCAGTGAATATTATAAAAAGCTATACTGCAGCCATTGCAGTTATATTGCAATGCAACAATTTAGCTGTAAATATGAAAAAAATAAAGAAATGTCCTATCCTATACAATTTTATGTTGTTTTTATTTGATGACAGCTGCTTCAGTATTATTTCATTTATTTTATTAGAAATAATAACTGGCTTAACCAATCAAAATGTATTCAAAATTGCCCAGACAGGTAATAATGGTTTCAGTGGAAATGTATTAGCACAACCCTGCTCTGGTTCAGAAAATATTTGAGATTTTCATGTCTTTTTTAAGAAGAGTCAAAAGAGCATAGTTATTGCTGGAAATAATCCCAGCGCATGTACGCATACACACATATCTACATGTGTAAAGCTCAATGTCCATCCATTTGTTTGTTTTTTGTGTTTATTCTTTACATGCAGCTTAGTTTTTCTAGCCACAGACTTGCACCCAAGCAGTTCTCATCCTAAGTAAAGTTTTTGCATAGTTGAACACACACACACACACACAAAGTGTTACATCAGTGACCTGTGCCTCCAAGCAGATTCCAGCTGATTTATCAAGATGGGGACAAACGGCCAACTTGACACACACACATAGGCGTACTGTGTGCACTTTACTACAGAAAGCTAGATTTGGGAAGAGCTGCTGTCAGTGTCATCGGTGTGTTTGATCTAAAGAGTTATTAGCTGTTATATGTGCAGAAATGAAACTATAAACTTTATTAAGAAATTTTATATGACAGCACTGCACATATTACTAATGTAAGGGTAAATTTGGGGATATATACAGTATTTTGTTTTTTTTTCTTTGCACTTCACTATGACTGGCACATGTCACTCTCTACAGTGTCCACCTGCCCAACAGCACTGCAATACTTGCTGGGTAGCTAGTGTATAATGAAAGTGAGTACATTCTTTTAAATGTAACTTTTTAAAACTCTTTAAAATAAACACACGTGAACTGTTGTTATTTAATATGAGCAATTGTTGGAAAATCTATTTTGTTGCTTTTATTTCCTAAAAGCTAAGCTAGCCGCCTTTATGACACACGTGCCCCGCGTTTGAAATACCGATGTTCTGACGACAAATGTGTTTCCGTGTTCAGTTTTCCCTTGGATGGCTGCTCTGCTGGCATAAGTAATGATGTGGAGGGGGGTAGCGCTGTATCAGAGGGAAGCAAGCTTTTTTCCACATAATTCCCCAGAACTTGCCAGGAGATAATGTGTCACACCCCCACAGATGCTGCATAATTTCGGTAAGTTGCAGTTTGTGTTTGAGGGGGTGGCATAATTCACATACATTCTTTTGTGCTCTAAATAGTGCTGAGAAGAATTGATGTAACAAACTGCCACCCTCATGCCAGGAGTAATTTGCCTTTTCCTCAAACACACGGTCGTAAGTGAGCACGTACATATGCACATGCCAGCAAATGTGCACATGTGGTGTGTCAAGTCTTAAGGTACACGTGCACACTATGTGGATAATTGAACATTTTTCAAACTTTTGGAGCACTTTTTTGTGTCACCGGCGAGGAAGGGTTCTTGGTTCTTGTACCTCGAGCTGTCGTAATTTCAACCAAGAATTTGCTCAGTTGCAGGAATGTGAAATGCGCACTGTGCCGTGTTATGCTGCGAGTTACTCATTTTCTATTCCTCACTCATCCACATATTAAGTACAAGCTAACTGCCGGGGGCGTGTCCGGCAGTTGTAAGATATGGGGATTAATGCACAGGTTTCAGGTTTGATTTTGAAACTGTAGAAAGCGTGAAATATTGCCGAGTGACAAACGGACAGATCGGGTGCGGTATCATCGTGTGGATTTGGAGATGGGCGCTCGTACTGTTAAAGCTAAAGGTCTTAAACACACAGTCTTGGTTATAAGGGTGTTTGCAGTGTAGGTGTCTATTCAGTGTGAGTGTGTCTATGTTCAAAATGTACTTAATATTAAATATCAGATTTTGTTTTCTTATACAGTATGTGTTATAACCATATACAGTAACTAAACAAAAAATATATTTTTGGGCCTATAGTTCAAGAACTTTAACAACAAGCAGAATGATGTTTCCAAAAAATAATTTGGAGGTTCGCTTGAATGTTACACTTTAGAACTAGGTTTAGTATTTATTCTCATGTGTTAACATTTCCATGAGCTACACTTTTTATTTTCTCAGCATCTTTTAGGGGCAATTCAGCTTAATTATGAATCACTGCAGTTCACTTCTGAATCCATATGAGTCCGGCGCAGTGGAAAGACAGCTTAATGTCTCGGCCTTGTGTCAAACGCTGGGCTCGTCCTCCTTTGAAGACCATCAAGGGCTCAGACGTCCTCTGTGGTGACAGTTAGGACAGCGATGACTTTCGTGACGGGACTATTAACCATGTTTATTAATGTAGGAGATGTATAAATAATGATATAAACAATGCCCTCAGCTCAAGTGTTGCTCAGATAAAGGTTAATTTAAAATAAGAAGGAAGGCAGTTTAACAGATCCAATAATACAAAGTCTGGAGGTCATTTTAACGTTTTGACCTTCGAATCACAGCATCTATATTTTTGAGTCAAGGGTGTTGTAAACATAACTCATAACTTTCAATGTTTTGACAAAAAAGGTGAAAACCCTTTGTGAATGGACACTGACTAAGAATGGGATGAATATGTATTTACCTATAATTTGTTTGCGTCATATCTATCAAATCTTCATATCAGTTACCTTTCGAATATGCAGTACCGTTTTTGAATGCAGTTATTGAGTCACCTGAGGGATTTCTCTAAGGCTTCTTTCTATATTCATGCACATTCAGCATGAAGTATCTGCTGTTTCAGGAAAACCAGAGTTGGAAGTTGGTGGAAGTCTCGCCAATGCCGCACGCAATGGTGCCACAAAAACCTGCCACTTTTGTTAGTTTATTTCAGTTAATGTCATCTTGGTCCTGGACAGTGGACTCCCATGCTCAAACAAAGTCTTCAGTAAGCAGTTTGCTCTGTGGTTACTTGAATAGTCTCAACTGTATTTAGAGTGTTTAGTGGAGAATAACTGTAGCCCTTCATACCTTGATACCAGGCATCCGTCCTCTCTGTTTTATAGTAATCTAAAGGTTGCAAATTTATATTTTATTTTATGCTTTTAGCATAAAGTAGCGTACGACTCAAAGTAAGAACAGAGGCAACAAGTAATATTCTTATACTGAAAGTAGCAGTACTAAAAAAAAAAAAAAAAAAAGGTTTACTTGTGAACTTGTCAGGAGCTTTCGAGGGAAACGGGTTACAAAGAGATGAATTTTGAGCTCTTAACAGAATGAATGGAGGGATTCAGCAGTTTTAATTCAGACAATAGAGCTCATTTCAGCACATCAAAAATGAGAACCTTCAAGCTTCTTATTTAGGACCCTTCATAAGTAAGAGCACAAGGTGGCCAGAGGTGGGGAGGCACAGTGCTCTTGCTAGATATAAGGAGTCATCCGGTCTTGTAAGCATCAGGTTGCAGATCATAGGCTGTAACTAGAGTCTTGAACCTGATATAGGAAGCTCCTGCAGATCAATGGAGAGAGATGAGGAGGGGAGATACATGGAGATTCTTTGAGAGGTAACATGTCAGTATCCTGGGTGAGATGGAGAAGCTTGATAGGGGTGGCTGGAATATGAAAGAGGAAGAAGTTGCAGTCGTCCAGGAAGGAAGTCACCATGGCCTGGACCAAGAGCTGGGCAGAGTACCATGTGTGCAGTAACCATCTGGCATACAGTAGCATAGGAATAAGCTTAAAAATAATACTGAAATTGGCTCACTTTGTTAAGATATTAAAGAGCCCAATAAAAAAAAAAAAATGCAGTAAAAATAGCTCCTGAACATATTGGCAAGCTTATTTGGGCCTGGTATGATAATTCTACATAAAATAACATTGCATGAAATAACAAAAGGAAAAAAGTGCTTAAGGGAGCTTAAAGATGGGAAATTGGCAGGATGTCAAGGCTACATTTTGATCCAGTCGCACAATTACTATTGATCACTTTAAATGAAAGATGTATGTTTCCACTTTTCGCTCCTTTTTTTTTTTAACCTTTGGCTGACTGCCGTAAGTACTATCAGTCAAATTCATTAGGCGGCTTCTGAAACAGCACGATGTTTGTTCAAATGTGTTCAAAAGAGCTAACAAATGTGTTACCATGCATTAGATTGCCTAGGCAGAAGCAGGAAAACCGACGTAAACAAACCCCGCACCCTGTTGGTCAAATGTCTCTGCAAAATTTTATTGACATTAAAATGCTGAAAAACATCTTAGGACAGTGAAGGAATTGATCTAACCAAAGGAGGAATACTATTATAAAGCCTACTACTACTACTACTACTACTGCTACTACTACTAATAATAATAATAATAATAATAATAATAATAATGAAGAAGAAGAAGAATATTTATTTGGCCAAGTATCCCTACACATACAGAGAATTTGGCTTCAGTTCCCAATGGCTGTCAGTGTACAGAAGACAACCCATAATACCTATATACATACATGCATACGCACATAAATGCAATGTAAGAACTGCAAAGACGCATGACAGTGCAGGAGAATTAAAATAACAATAAATATTTTGAGACAGTAATAAATCTTATAAGGAGGAATAAATATTGTAAGGGGAACGCTGCACACACTAACAAAGTCCACGAAAGTAACAATGTTGGGAAGGAAACTGTTCTGGTATTTGCTTATTTTGGCACACTGATCTGTAGCACCTGCTGGATGGGAGTAACAACAACAACAACAACAACAACAACAACAACAATAATAATAATAATAATAATAATAATAATAATAATAATAATAATGAAGAAGAAGAAGAATATTTATTTGGCCAAGTATCCCTACACATACAGAGAATTTGGCTTCAGTTCCCAATGGCTGTCAGTGTACAGAAGACAACCCATAATACCTATATACATACATGCATACGCACATAAATGCAATGTAAGAACTGCAAAGACGCATGACAGTGCAGGAGAATTAAAATAACAATAAATATTTTGAGACAGTAATAAATCTTATAAGGAGGAATAAATATTGTAAGGGGAACGCTGCACACACTAACAAAGTCCACGAAAGTAACAATGTTGGGAAGGAAACTGTTCTGGTATTTGCTTATTTTGGCACACTGATCTGTAGCACCTGCTGGATGGGAGTAACAACAACAACAACAACAACAACAACAACAACAATAATAATAATAATAATAATAATAATAATAATAATAATAATAATAATAATAATAATAATAATAATAAACACTTGTATGATTTTAGTTGATATCCATTTAAATTTAAGGCATTCATTGATTCTCTTAAGAGTTTACTGACAAGTCCATCTTACTGTAGATCACTCTGTCTCCTCAAGTTGGTAATTTCAAAAGTGTTTGTGTGGAATAATCTGCGACCAGTGTTGACAAGGTTGCCCAAGACCAGCCATCAAACGATCGCGAACTCAGCCTTGACGGATGAATCAGTTCATAACTTCTCGTGGGTTAACATTTCAGCCTGAATCGAGGGTGGCTTTGATGTTCTCTGAGCCTGTCTCTTACCCCCTCAATTCATAAGAAGAGAAAGTGATAACCCTAAGGAGACAGTCTCCATTATTAAAATTCACTGTCATCTTCATAAATTGATTTATACTTGGTAGGAATACACTGGTTATTTCTTCTGTCATATATGAAGGCGAAGCATTCAAAACGATTTCAAAGGATTTGTGGAGAAATTTTTCCTTTGATGGGAGTATAGAGAAAACTTGTTTATTTTGTACATGAAAGTACAAACAATTGGTATGTTACCTTGTATTACTTTTTGAAGAATATTACTCATTATTTTCCATACTGAAGATGGGACCCAGAAGCCGAAAGGTCCAGGTGCTGTCACGTTGCAAATTTACTGAGTGGCACTGATGGCAGAATTAAATCATTCTCTTTCCTTGCATCTCTCTTCTTTTCTTGCTGGACCTCGTAACACAGCGTTTTCCGATCCTGTCCACAGCCACCGCGCATCGTCGATGGCTCTACGCAAACCGTTAAACAAATTTCAGATTCACGCTTGTTTTCATAATGTCAACCCCAGAAAAATACAACTTGGCATCTGGTGTCTTAAGATTTTATTTCCCAGTGGCAGAACAGTGACCTGAACTTTTTCCCCATAATTCCTTTTTTCCTGTGGGGCCAAGTTGTTTGTGCCTTGGATTACGTCATAAACCCCATCCTTTGATGGATTAGCCTCAAACAAAAAAAAAAAAAGAAAAAAGAAAACATTGTTATCCCAATAATAAAATCAATTAAATCCTGTAAATTAAAAAAAAAAAAAAAAACCTGGCAATTCACACTCCAATAAATGACTGTTAATGGCCTGAACTGTGTTGCTGCAATTGACAGCATGATGCCGGCCAAATAAATGTAGGTTTTTCATTAACCCGTGCTCTCCCGGACTACACTAACTTATGCTGCCATCTTTTCATCATAACCATTGCTATGCTTTTATATATGAGATCTAACAATATATAATTTTCCAATAAACTAGTAAATTCCCATAAAATCCCACTGTGCAGCTCTTATTTGTAGATTAACAGTTTTTAATATTGATCGTAAGCACTGCAAACTGGATGCCCTCAGGCATATAATAGCTCAAAATTACTCATATAAACTTTATTTTGTTAGGTTTAACACCAGAGTAAGCTGTTAAATTGATCTATTTACCTTCGTGTTGAATGTTTTCCCTTCTTGTGTATGTGCTTTTTATTGTCTGTACATTTACACTTTACATTACACTTGAGTGGGTCTATGTGTGACTCGATGAGTGTGTTATTTCACTATTTGTGTATCTGTATGAATGAATGAGTGTATAATTTCAGCCCGTATGAATGGATGAATAGGTTGATGAATTTAAGGTCCAGGCTATAATCTGAAAGACAAACCCATACACCAAGCTACCCTAATGCAAATGCAATACTAAATGCCTTTTTGTTTTATTTATGAAAACCCACTGATGCTGTAAAAATAAATGTGTTGTGTATAAGTGTAGTTTTAATAGTTATTTAAAATATGCTAAGCATCTAAAAGTAAGAAAAAAGTAAGGACACTGTACTCCTATCAAAAACCATTTAAAAAGTTATATATTTGATATAAAAAAAAGGCAAATTTGATTGTTCTACCAGTTATGAGCACTTCCAGTCATCCAGTTCAGTGCATAAAGTGTTAATAAAAAGGTAATGCATGCCAAGGAGAATTTTTTACATTTTTTTCCTGAGGAGACTTTAGTCACAGGGCAACAGAAGTGCCGACAAATTTAAGATGGTAATGCTTATGTTAGCTTCTGCTTGAGGAATTTCAAAATTGTAGCTATATTATGTCATTTTGGTCATCCAGGTATAAAATGTGATTTATTCAATATATATGCAAAACTTGGAGGTAGAAAGTCCACTGGGATTGCATATAACCTGGATGTTATTTCAGGTTATAATTATCGTGTCACTAAATCACACCAGGCATTACGAACAGATAGAAAGAATCCTGTAAGCCGTGAGTATGACACTGATGTGACGGTGACAGGCACAGTTTATTAAAGATCTAGCGCATGTCAACAATGAAATGTCCAAATGTAGTTGAATGCTAAGGATTTCTTCTTATACAATGTGTTCCCTTTGCTTTTGAGGTCCAACACATCCCTTCAAGTTTTGGGCTTCTTCTTAAAAGTAAAAAAATGTCTTTCTGCTGAACATACATGCTGTACGCATGCTGTTGGTTTAGGGTTTGCCGCCTCACAGGTTTGGAAATTTTTAAAGTTTGTGAGAAATTTGTGGAGTTTTTCGACTACAAGTCCTTTAAGATATGATGTGGACAAAAATCTATGAAATCAATAAAAGTTGTAACAAACAGAAGATCCTGAATCAATGTAGGTGCAACATCTACTGTTTGCTAAATAAAAAGGAAATGGGACAACACAATGCTACGCAATTCTCTTTGTCCCACAGTCATACTGGGCCAGGATTAATGGGAGGAAAATAGAAGAATATCACAATAGGAAATTGGACCATTGTTAAGAAACTTTGATTTCAGAATTTTTCCCATGGCTGTAAGTTAAAGTGAAGTCTTTGTATTTTGCTTCTAGTTGCTTTGATTTTGTTTACGTGGGTGTGAATAGTCACTCTGCAGGAAAGTAACTGGCAGTCTCCTCACACAGATGTATGTATATTTTAAAAGAAATGTAAAATTATTCATTTTCCTATTCATTTTTATATAAGTTGAAAAACAGCATGAAGTGAGGCTACTCAGGATTTAATGCAGAGACTAAACTTCATCAAAAGTCAAATTCTGGGCAAAAGGTAGTGTAGTTTGAAAAACTGCACCCTCAGTGTCAGAATTTCTGGGATTCAAATTCCTCTTTCACTGTAGTTTGCTTGGTTGAAATATTTGAGTTACAGCAGTAAAAAAGAAAATATAGGGGTATATAAATGGGGAAATTACTACTGTATATTCTCTTATTACACAAACTTTGCGTCATGTTGGTTTGGACAAAAGTGTCAGATAACTGAATAAAAAAAAAACAGAGCTACATGACTCTATTCAAATTCTATTCATTTATCTGTCATTACTAAACAGACAAACACTATCTTGTTTTGTGAGCAACCACCTCTTCAAGTACACAGCACTGTATTCGCATGTGCCTTACACGCACACCGCGTATACACTTTATTACGGAAAAAAAAAGCACTAAATTAAAATTCAGATACGTTGTGGAAAAGGTCATCTCTTATGGATTTGTTGTCGAAATTGAACACATATTCTAAGGCTAAATTATTTAATATTTCAGCGATGCTAAAAAAGGCCCTCTTTGTGATGTATTGCACCTTTCTGCTTTTACTCGGATTAGGGCACATTTTACCCAGCACATTTAATTATTTCTCTCCCTCTTAATGTTTTTATCATTTACTAAATTAATTTAGCCTTAATTCCCTTTCTTTTCAGGGCAGCCAAATTTCTCAATTAAATATTGTCTGTGTACTTCACCTATAAGGCACTGTGCTTAGAATAAGAGTTATTGGCATATGGTGTGTGGGTCCAATCTATTATAACTTTATAGAGTTGTGCAGGAGATGCTTCTGTCTGAAGTACCGTGAATAGCCTACAGTTTGACCTGTTTATACAGTGAGGTATTTTAATGAAGCAGCTCAGGTTAGATACTTCGCTCCAAGGGATTTGCTCAGATTCAGTTCCCATTAAGGACAGACTCAAAGCATGAATTTCAAATGACTTTCTGTTAAAGAGAGAGAGAGAAAAAAAAAAGATTGTTAAAAATACAGATCGGTACTGTGGGCCATATTTATAAAAGTTCCGTAATTTTTCCTTCGCTTAAAAATTATTGCTACTGTGATTATTGCTCCATTTCCAAAACCACGCGCCTTTCAACGATGCAGTTTACAAGAGTGTTAATTGTTTTAAACGTAGCATCTCTGGAAACTTTTTAAAGTGTTTTTCTGAGAATCGAGTGTAGAGAGTTGAGCAAAAGAAACCAACACTGGCTCCTGTGATGCACGATATGCTGCAAGTTTTCTGTAAGCTTTGAATTGATTTAATTTATTTACTTTATTTCATTCCGATAAATAAATGCACAACAGACGTGTGGGTGTTCTGCACAAATTATTGCGTGATTGGTTGCTTGAGAGCAATGTGAAAGAAACATAGTTATTTTGTCAATTAGCAAATGTTACTTTCATAGACACAACCTTCGGGAGCACATTTGTGCAGCTAGCTAGCTGGTCACCTGTAAATCGACTTTGAGAAAACAGGCTATGCAACGCTAGTCATTCAGATTCAATTTCTTGCTAAAAATTCATCATTGTACTCATTGCAACTTGCAGGTTTTTGCAGAGCTTTTTCTTTCTTCGTGTCTTACAAGCTAGTGGGTACTCTAAACACAGCAACAGAAGTACAGTACACACTAGCCAGAATGTAAAACCATGAGCTAAACACCATAAACTTGTCCATATACTTAAGGTTTCTTGACAAAAATACAAATTGTTTCTTTCTAATAATTATCTTCAAAACTTTTAGTCCTCTTCGGTGTTCCAAAATTGTCAGAATGTCTGCATGATTTTTGGTGTACTGTGAAAGGAGGCTTTTAAAAATCTTCTTTAAAATTTAATATTTGAAAAATGCAATTCTGTTTTAACCATTCAGTATGTGTTGAGCAGTTTGAACTCAGCGGTGTGTCAAACCCCTTGGTTTCGAGCTGATCAGAAACGGTGCATCTAATTTCATGCCTCTTTTGGTAGTTGCAGTGGGTCCAGTGGGAATGCTTGTTAGACAATAAAAAGTATAAACAGAAAGCAGCTTGTCATGTGACTCCAAGCCAGATGGAGCGGAGAACAGTCGCTAAAGCCATTGAGAAGTGAGAAATGCAAGCGTGCTGTACGTGTCTAGTTGTGGCTTAGCAGCAACTTCAACTGACTCTTGACATAATGACTGGTAAACAGACTTTGCTAACTGTTCTTAAAAATACTGTATCATTGCATGAGGTTAAATATGATGGCATAATGTGGATGTGCTGTGCCCCCCATTTATACGCACGCCCTCCCACCGACAATTGTTGTAGCTGCCAGGTGTACCTGAGCCAATATCTTTACAGAACCCAACAATAAAGTGTGCATATGTACAGCACAACTTATGATCTACTGCGGCACGCAGAATGTAGGCTAACAAGGCATAATAAACATCATTACATAGAGATGTCGTTCTTCAGGATTTGAGATGTTCGGCTGGGTCTGACTTGAAAAAATCGACTCGTTCAACTACCGATAGTGCCTTGCGCTTATTTGCTACACTTGAGCTTTTTTGTCACAAGCTTATTTTTTAACATCGTGCAGGGTCTGTGGGTGTGAAGCAAGCAGGAGGTCGATGGTCTACGCAGCTCGTATGGTTGCCTATCGACATCCGTGCTCATGGGCGGAGCGGGATGGGACAGGCAATGTGCACGCGGGACCGAAAGCCTGCGTGTTTACGGCCGGAACTCACGCTCATCGCCGGTGCTTATAAACGGACTTACTGCCATATAAATGGGCTGAATTCAAATGGGACCGGACAGCGACGTGCATATAAACAGAGTCGGCTCAAAATTCACATGCTTATCAGTGGAGTGCACTGCGTCTATTTGACACTGAGGATTTTGGACCAGATACCTAGAATTTTATATAAATATTCTGTGATGTGAGGCAACAGGTGGTGTGACGGTTGTGATCCCGTATTTAAATAAACTGCTCCCACTGTAGCAACCTACTTACTCCAGCATTGCTCCAGTAAATAATACCCAGGCGTATAAATGGGTAAATCACTGTAAGCAGCTTAGTATACAAACATTACATATTACAAGTTGCCTTGGACAAAAGTATCAGATAATTAAAGCATGCTTATTACTATTTAATATATTAATAATGATGTAACCATCTTGGCTTATGGGGACTGCCTAAAATAAAGCAAGGACCAAGGAACTGTCAAGACACCTGTTTAAGGGTCAGGTAGACGGTCATATAGATCCTCTTCTGTGATCTTTCTGTGTCTGTAATTTTTGTATAGCTGTGATACACTTTATAAGTAGTCCTGGGGCAGCCAAATAAATATATCCCAGAATGCAATGCTTTATGTTCTGGAGAGAAGGTATCCAATCAAAAAAAGGAAAAAAAAAATGAATACATTAATACTCTGATTTATTTAGGCACCACCTTGACTTGTTTATAAACAAACAGCCAAGCATTATTATTATTATTATTATTATTATTATTATTATTATTATTGTAAGGATAGCAAATTTTATTCCAGAAAAATTTTTTTCAGCAAGGACCACCAGAGCAAAAACAGAAGGAGCAAAGAAATGGCGCCTTTTAGACTGACAAGACGTGTCAGCGTCACTGTCACCCAACTCTGGAACGCGGCACATTTTCAAACGGGAGGTTTAGAGCCGAGCTGTATTAAGGCTTGGGGAGAATTTTTTTATTCATGTGTCAACCAGATAGGTTGCAGTTTGAGGTGCCTTGCAATACAACTTCCTCTGGACACTTTATTTGCGCCGATGAACAAAATTGAAAAGGAGCTCGCATGCGTTTTGCATGCAGTTACCCTTCAAGTACAACTGTACCTTGATGCCTCCGTGCACGAATCGAGGTGCTTCGGCATTTGCTCCAGTCAGACCGCTTCCAGATTTTAACACGATGCCAGAGCTTATGTACTTTTTTCCCCTTATTTCTTCCCTTTTTTCTATGTCTTTAATACAGGCTTTATTGCTCCTAATTTGGGAGATTAAGGGATGTTCCCAGTTGATAAGGATGTATTAATAATATTAATGAGCGGCTGGTTAAGGAACGAAGTTATTTTACATGCTAAGCTGGAATTGAATCTAACAAGATTGCGAAAACGTTTCAGGACGTGTGTTAAAATGTTGTCGGACTGGCAGAAAGAAAATGCGCCTGCCGAGAAATTATAGGGATTTATTAGGTACATAATGGGGAATATTCTTTCAGAGACTCGGTTACTTTATTTATTACGATTGACTTTCTGTGGGTCACTGTGAAATTAATGGTTTGAAGCTACTGGCAGCAGATCAGCCTAATTCCTGTATTTCGGCTTAACTGCCCTCCGTGTATCCAGCCCGAATTAATGATTTACCAGGCAAAATAAAGCGTTAATATAGAATGCTCTCCTTATAATGCTGCCAGACAAATACATGGATGTCCTATAATAAAAGGGTGACGGTGTGTTTTAAAGGAACCAGCTGCAGTGCCTATTGATTTCCATGACATTACAGTTTTAAAAGCCAGCTGGTCCATGCAATCTCTCTAATATGTGTGTCATGGATGGGAGGGGTTGGTTGGGTGTGGCAGGGCAGCATTTACAGGGGTCCGACTGTCAGGACCAGTGGCAGTTGGATTGCTTTTATGGATCTGCTCTATAATATCATCTTGGTATTTGGAGCGAAGGTTAATCGTTGTGCACATTGCAGAGAGCACAGCGCATGTCCTGCGACAGGAGTTTAACCTTGACCAGCCGTGTAGTGATTTGCTTTATTTATTGCGCTGTGGTCTGAAGGGTCTCTCAGAGGGAGAGACAGAGCCGTGTGCGTTCCAGGGGATACGTAATGAATTAAAGGACTAAGAGGACTTGTCAAAATATCCTAGTGGGTTTAAAGCTGTAAGGATTTCTATGCAGAATTATCAGCCCACCAAAACTATTCTTGTGTATTTGGATTATGCCCAGATGATGTTGTCCCTACTGTACGTGCAAGAAGGAACCGGAATTTCTGCTTCCCCCTCTTTTTTTCAAAGTTATTGCATATTAATGCCCTCGTATTTGGCATATTAACCAAATGAAACTGCCAGTGCTTTGGTATGAGGTGCCAGCAATATATCAGCTTTCATATTGTGACATAGCACAAAGGTTGAAAGCAGCAACATTTAGGCAAAGAAGCCCCAAGAGAAGTACCTAGACCAACACTACCAATGCAACCCTAACCCCACACAAATAAACAGAAACTCTGTCTTTTTATGGGAAACATATATATATATATATATATAATTGTATATTATTTCATGTATTATATACACATATTATTGTTTGTGTTATTATACATACATTTATGTATATATAATTCATGCAATAATATACAAAAATTATATATACATAGATTATTGTATGTATTATAGCTACATATCTAGGTATTTATAATTCCAAAAATATTTCTTTCAAAATATATATTTTTTTTAAATTAGGAAGTGTTATTACTGCACACCACCTAGTAGGGAGTGCTAATGCAATTTTGACAGTATTTGCTGCATAATTAATAAGTTACAGTATAATCCTCATCTGCATTAACTAAGAAATAATTCAGAATTATTAACAGAATGAAAACTGCCATTGGTTGGAAATTTGTACTTTTTTGTGTGTACTAGTTTGGCTTAAAGGTACATTAAGCTGATGGCATGTTTGTCGGAGATCTGTTTCTCACATTGAAAATACGCATGTGGACACTTGGAGGTCAGATAACCTAATAAGACGGTTGGTGTTCAATGGTGCGTTTATGCATAGAGCTTTCATCTTCCAGGAACTGCATAACACTGAACAAAAAGGCAATTTTAGAGCTGCCTCCCTTTATTCCTTATGAACCATTTTGCTCCATGCACAGTCCATTTAAAGGACCGGAAGTGAAGGTGGAGGTCAGGTGAATAGAGGCGACGTTAAGTACTTGGTTAAAGTAATTTAAAACTCATATGTGCGGTACAAAAAGTGACCGAATGAGACTTGTAGAACTACATGTATTTTTATATGTCCACTTACTGTATATGATGGAGTGCATTTTTTTTCAGAAGAAGTGATTGATGCTCGATCCAATTGAAATTTGGGGAAATTTGAGGCCAAAACAACACCTTGAACTCCTTGTGATGTTCCTCAAACCATTCTTGAACAATTTTTCTAGTGTGGCAGGGCCACTGCTATCAGGGAATAACATTGCCATGAAGGGGTGTACGTGGTCTGCAGCAATGTTTAGGTAGGCGGTATTTGTCAAAGTAACATCCACATGAATGCCAGGATCCAAGGTTTCCTAGCAGAACATTGCCCAGAGCATCACACTGCCTTCTTCCCATAGTACATCCTACTGCCATCTCTTCCCCAGGTAAACGATGCACACGCACCTGGCCGTCCACACGATCTCAAAGGAAACGTAGTTCATGAGACCAGGCCTCCTTCTTCCATTGCTCCGTGGTCCGGCTCTGACGCTCACATGCCCATTGTAGGTGCTTTCGGCAGTGGACAGGGGTCAGCGCATGGGCACTCTGAACGCTTGGTCTTCAGCAACGCAGACCTATAGGCAGCAAGCTGCGATGCACTGTGTTCTGACACCTTTCTACCATAGTCACCATTACGGTTTTCAGCAATTTGTACCACAGTAGTTCTTCTGAGGGATTCGACCAGACAGGCATCAATGAGCCTTAGGCACCCATGACCCTGTCGCAGGTTCACCGGATGTCCTTCCTTGGGCCACTTTTGGTGCTGTAGATACTAACCACTTCATACCGGGAACCCCCCAAGAGACCTGGCATTTGAAGATGCTCTGAACCAGTCGTCCAGCCATCACAATTTGGCCCTTGTCAAAGTGGCTCAGATCCTTACGCTTGCCCATTTTTCCTTCTTCCAACACCTCCACTTCAACAACTGACCGTTCACTTGCTGCCCAATATCTCTTCCCACCCCTCGACAGGTGCCATTGTAAAGCGATAATCTATGTTATTCACTCCACCTGTCAGTGGTTTCAACGTTGTGGCTCATTGGTGTATGGGAGAGCGGCACCCATGTTAAATTGTAAAGTTAAAGTTGGTAGTTTTTCTAAGTTTGTCAGCAGTATTTACTGCAGAGCTTTGAGCGCAAACAATCGTTCGTGGCAGGAAATGGCACCAAGATGACTTGAGCACTATGGCATATTAGACGCAATTGGCGAATATAGAATTGCGCTTTACTAAAGTGCTCTTTATTTACTGAATCTTTGCGCATCAAGGCATGAAGCGTTATTGAACTGTCTGTTTGCATCTCTGCTCTCTGAAGGTCTCACTCCACTTAGAAACAAATAATTTGTCAGATTATCAATAGTGTTTTTTTGGTTCAAGAGCCCTTTGTCCTTCACGGTGGTCACCAAAGAACACATGGACAAGGCAGCTATGTGCTATCCCTTTTGGAACTTTTAAACACACTTACGTTGAGGTACAAATAATAAAAAAAATATTTCATTATCCGAATCAATTAAATCTCCTGCTACAGTCCTTCTCCATATATGATTTGTTGGTTTTGTAAAGATGATTTCAACATTTTCTTATGTGTGTGTGCAGCAGAGCCATTCCAAACTCCGTGGATCTCAGTAATGATGGTACATGATGATTCATTTCTGGCATTTAAATTAGCAAACCCAAATGACGGATCGCCAGTTCTTTGCACGTAGTTTGCTGCTGTGCCGAATCTGCAGTCAGTGTAAATCTCATTGTAGATAAAAAAGAATTTGAATCCAATAGCAGAATGCATTTTGATACCTCTGTAGCCTTAATGCGCAAAACATCCATCCATCCATCCATCCATCCATCCATCCATCGTTATCAGCAGCTTATTCCTGAACAGGGTTGGGGCAGTTTGGAAATGCATAGCAGTATTCACATAAAAATGCAGAAAGAGGGTAAAAGTCACATTTTTGACTTGTGATGGATCATATCATGCATAATACAAATTTGCCAAATTGCTCTTTTAACTTTTTTATTTATTATAATTTTTTTTATTCATGATTAAAACTACTCAAGCAGTCTGCAGCCCAACAAACTTCTTCATACTTTGCGTCTGGCTGTCCACCCGCTCAGTGTTTGCCTGATTCGAGTTTGCATAAAAGCCTTGAAAGTGTGTTTTTGTGTACTGTGAATCAAATATAGAAACGCTGCTTTGTATAGACACATGATTTATTAATGACCACATCATTACATAGAATAAAATATGAAACTAGAACAAATGCCATCTATTTGCCTTTCAGATCCTTAAATCATCATTCTTGCACTGTTTCCTTGCAGCTCGTACATAAAGGGCCACTTTGTTTTCGGCCAGCATCAAGCAGCGTTACATTCTGAATCTAAAAGGTTTCTTGTGTTTTTTTTTCCCCTGTTTTCATTTTCCATGCCATTCATTTCCATTGCCCCCCCCCCACCTCCCACTAAATAAATAAGTAAATGATTTACTTCTCAAAACAGAATACTTCTGCCTCATTTATTATTTGTTAACACTTGGCATGTAGGAGGATGGTATTACAGAAGATGAATGCCAAATTCCTCACATCCAGGTCTCCCAGTGGGCATTATGGGTTGTTTGTAGCTGTCCCTGCGGAGAGGAACAGCAAAACGCTTGCTGTCCAAGTAGTGTCTTCCAGGAGAAGAAGGAAGACGTGAAGTGCACAGCTTTGTGGGGAGAGAAGCTGTATTAAGCCATGGTGAAAAAATGTCAACAAGGATTTGCTTCTTTCTTAGAATGATGGAAACCTCTTGATTAAGAAATAGGTGTGTGTGTGTGTGTGTGTGTGTGTGTGTGTGTGTGTGTGTGTGTGTGTGTGTGATGTCTGTGGGCTGGTGTGGAGAGAATCTGGTGTCCTTGGAGGATGATGTTTGCATGTATCAGCTGTACAAAGAGCACTTTTTCTGTAGCTTTATGGCCCTCAAAATAAATCTTCAGATTTCATTTTCCCCTTTTATATTTGTACAGATAAACATTAGCTAAATAACATCAAAATAACACGTAGTTTTGGCAGAGAAAACGTAAAAAAGAACAAAAATTTGCTGCTCCTTTATTAAATCGTAAACTGCCCCCCCCCCCCCTTTTAGATATAAACTAGAAACAAAAGTTTTTGATTTATGTTGAGAAAGATCTTCAAGATATGCACTTTTTGGGAAGGACTGAAAGGGATGTAATTTTTTCATGTCATGTGCAGACACCCTTTTTCTTGGGAGATTTTTTTCCAACAGCATCTTAGCAAAAAAATAAAATAAAATCTTGCCATAAATCATATTTAGTCCCGATCGACAGACATAAACTGAATTAAGCTTGAAAGTTAATATGACATCAGCACCGCATCACAGCAGTGAGCAAAGAAACCAGTCATATTGCAGTCTTTAATAATTTTAATATTCATGGAGCATTTTTAAAAGTGCCTTTATGAGGAAACATAATCTTACCAGCTGGTTTATCAAGTACACTTAGTCAAGTACACTGCCTTGTAAAAGTATTCAGACCTTTGATAAATTCACTCATTTTTCCAAATAACAATATTATGTTTTAATGTTTCTTTCACTGTGATATTTTAACTCAAAACAAATTTTTAGAAGTCACCTTGTCAAAGTTTTTTTTTTTTTTTCCACAAAATATTTTTTATTGAAAAAAAGAGAAATTATGTTTGCGTAAGTATTAAACCCTTGAACTTTTAAATATTTGGTGCAAGTGACTTGGGAAGCAATAACAGTATCAGGTCTGTTTCAGCTCTAAACTTGCTTGGAGTTTGGTTGTGGGCAACAGTTTTCAAGTCTTTTCCAGATTCTCAGTTAGATTCAGATCAGGACTTTGACTGGGCACCTCTGGGACACTAACTTCCCTCTTCTGGAGCCACCCCTGGGTAGCTTTGACCTTGTGGTTGAATCATTGTTGTTGAAATGTCACCCTAGTTTTATGTCTTGAACAGATTGTAATAGGTTTTCCTCTAATATTCCTTGTACTTTACACTATTATTCCTTTATTTTTTACAAGCTTTTCGGCCCCTGCTAATGAAAACCAACCCCACAGCATGATGCTGCCACCGTCATGTTTTTCCATAGTACTAGTGTTACTTGGGTGATCTGCTCTGTTGCATGTGCACCAAGCATAACTCTTTGTACGAAACTCAAAAAGTTCCTTTTTTGTTTCATTTGACCACAGTATCTTTGGCCATTTTTTGCTGGTTCACTCAAGTTCTTTGCTGCAAACCTTAGGTGAGCTTTCATATGGTTGCTTTTAAGCAATGGTTTCCTTCTTGCAACCCTGCCATGTAGGTCACTTTTATGTAGTGTTCTGGAAATGGTGGACTCATGCACATTCTCTCCCCTTGCAGCCACTGAACTATGCAGCTCTTTCAAAGTTGATGTTGGCCTCAGAGTGACACCTCTTACCAGGTTCCTTCTTGCCTGAGTGCTCAGTTTGGAGGGATCACATGATCCAGGCAATGTCTGCACTGTACGATGCTTCTTCCATTTTTTGATGATGGAATAGGCTGTCCTCGCAGTAATGTTCAGGGCTTTGATATTTTTCGGACTCCTCTGTATAACTGTGCTTTCCTTCTTGATCTCTGACTTGCTTTGTCAGCTTGTTGGATTTCATGAAATCTTTGCTTCGGGTTTCATTACCCAACTAAGGGACCTCAGAGATACAGTTGTTTTTATCTTGAAATCTGTGATTATTTTTGCTGAACTGTTATTACGGAACACCGACATAGACCATTGAAGTAATTGTTTGGCTGGTTATGGTAATTATGTGAACTAAGGTTAGCCACAATAAAGGGGTTTGCATAGTTATTAAAAACAGCATATTTCACTTTTTTTCCTGTGTAATGCGAAACACATGTTGACTTATTAATATTCATTTTGAGCATTATTAATTTGAATTAAAAGTTCACTTGGAAAGAAATGTTAAATCATTATTTTGTTATCGAGTAAAATGTGGTATTTTATCAAGGGTCTGAATAATTTTGAAAGGTGCTGTAGATGTCTCATTTGCCTCTCCCATATAGCTGCAGCTCGGTTTATGAAAATACACAGAATGGGCAAGAATCGTGATCTAAGTGAGTCTGCACACGGTGTGATTGTTGGTTCCAGCCCCACTGGTTCCAGGGTCTCAGAAAAAGCCCCCCTCTTGGGAGTTTTTGCACAATACAGGATCAAGATATTACAGAGCTGTGTGATTAAAAAAAAAAAAAAAAAACTTGGCAGCCCTTCCGTTGGCAATAACTTTATTATTGTGAGGTCAGGGGGGAACGGCCAGATTCCTTAAAGCTAACAGGAAGTGTACAAATAACAGCTCTGTGCAGCAGTGGCAACTTTTTACACCTTGCGGCAGGTGGGATGAAAAGTGCTTCTAAATCTCTCAACTTTACATTAAGATGCATTTATTGCAGCTGTTGTCCATATACATTGACTGCACAGTTATATGCCTTACGGCACACCTGGTGAAGACATGAAAGAATAATAAAGATAAAATCGTCTCTATCATATAAATATTTCAAACCTAATTAATAGTACTTACCGCAGAATGCAATGTTGGGAACACTTTTCAGCTCTTTATTAAACTTTCCATCATAGCCGCCTTGTATTGTCAGGTTAAATGAGTCCTATAGCACACAAAGGTAAAATATAAGAGATCAGCATAATGAATGGCACCTGATCAATTTATTTGATTTCTGCCATGACGTCCTCTTACATTTTGCTGTAGATAAAGGCAAACTCCTCAGCTGTACATGGGGAATGTGTGGTTGTGACTTGTTCATTATTTCTTACATTCAGTTTAGCTGTAAGAGAGAATTTTATGTATAATTATTATTAATAATTGTACCTTAATAGGACCTGATCACTCACTATACCCCAGCCTGACTACTACAGACCTCCAACTCTGGCTGTTTGCTGGTCTCACACACAAGCCTGAAGGTTCATGGTTCTGACTCCAGTCTGGTAGAATGAACTCTGTCACTCAGAACTGCTAAATCCCCTCACATTCAAGAGGGGTCTCAAGACACATTCCTTCCGTACCTGCCTTCTCTCTTGATCTCCTGTCTGCTCAATAAGCAGGCTGTTCACTAAAAAAAAATGTTCTGCCTATGAATTTTACACTCAGCTACTGGTTTTATGGATGCTGGTAAAATGATGCTATTAGATTAATTGAATGTAAAATTCATGTGCCTACATCTATATCTCTCCGTCTCTTTGGAGGAAAAATAAAACAACATATATTCATTGCATATGTGCAAAATAAATAAATGAATTCAAAAGAATAAATAAATAAATACTAATAGTTGATATAAAAAGAGCATAAAACATAAAAAGATCAAGAGGGCCCAGAAAGTGCCATTTCACAGCTATCCCGCAGAACGAGCACGAGGCCTCGGCGTTTCCAAGCTCTGCCGAGGAAACTTTTACTCGTTCTTAATGCAGGTTAGGACTCGCGACCGTCCTCTTCCGACGCTTTCCAAACAAAGCAAAAGCCGACAAGTGCAGGATGTTTATCCGGCAAACGCGGCGGGAAACTTATTAACCCCTGAACCTCCTCTCATCTGCATAGACCATCGTTGCTGGTGTGAGGGATTCAATTATAATGCCGCTTCCTTTATTGCTCCCAGTCTGAAATATGACTGGCACCCTTGACTTGGTTAATTGGGCGAAATTTCCTGTGCCGGAGATCTGTTTTCCTTCGGTTGCACTCGTGTTTATTCAAGGACTTTCCAAATGATAACAATTACAATCTCATTATGAGAATGCCGCCATAGCATTGCAAGCCCATAATGGAGACGCCTGTATGGTTTTGCTCTTCCTTTCTTTTTCCTGCCCCCCCCATTTTTTGCCCAGTTTCATCCAGCAAATTTAATTTTAGCAGTTAAGATAAATGTGGGAAAAAATTACAATATAATTAATAATAGTAATTTGCTCAAAACCACGATTCTACGTAAGCAGCATATTGTAATAATATGTATGTACTCTTGTGGTACTTGCACAATTTCCTCTACATGCTTGTATAAGTTAGTTTAATTTATTTATTAACTTGTCTTTGCACTGAGCACGTTGTGGGTATCAGAATAAAGTTTTATCTTAAATAAACAAATATTATATAAATGTATACATAATATAAATAAACATAATGTGAGGATTGTGCTGGAAATGGTCTTGTGGCCTGCAGAATTGTTACTGTTGCTGTAGTAACCTCTTACCGTTTCGATGCGGTAAAACAAAATGCGCCTCTGTATAAATGCTCCTTTGGAGAAAAGTGTTATCTAAAAGGATTAATAAAGACAGTAGTGTAAATAAATAATAATAATAATAATAATAATAATAATAATAATAATAATAATAATAATTTGTAGGATGTGGGAAAGAATTGCCTTATGGTACGTCATTTTGCCCTTGTGAAACATTACATTTTTCCAATCATGATGGCAGGGCCGTTCTATTACTTTAAAGGAGTACAATGTTTCGAGGCCTGGGGCAATTTGTTTTCTCAGGCGAACAACTTTACCATTACCACTAAACCTTACAGTAGCAGCCATTTGTTTCTCTTCGCAAGAAGGTCACTTTATTCACAAAGGCAAACAGATAGGACAAATAAATGATTCGGTACTACAGAATCTCCTCATACACAAAGAATGAGAGATTCATCCTCTGCTCAGGTTTAAAATGAGACAAATATAGCATGCCATGCAAAACAAATGTAACTGATTTGGAAGATCACCGTACAGAACAACGTGTGGAAGAAGAATGACCAAGCACTGAACTGTCAGGCACCTTTGGCAGTGGCAGCAGGAACTCAGGAGTGAAAACTTCACGCTGAAACACAGCCTAACTGGAAATGCATCTCGCAGTTATACATCCCCTTGTGCAACAATGCTCACTTTTACAGTACAGCCTGTTCAAAAGCAGCACAAAATTGCCCTACAAGCAAAACAATTGCGAGTAAAGTGTTAAATCAATACACGAATGAATAAACAAGCTTTCAGCATGAAACCCTGCTTTGCTTAGCTGCAGTTTGTCTTTCTGTGAAAGTGTACCATGAAAAGGATTTCTGAAGAAGTTTCATTAAGAGCTATCATCAAATTAATGTAAGAAAATTTTTTAAAAATCTGCACTAAAACGCACAACATTTTGCCTAAAAGAAATGGTTGGAGTAACTGGTTAATATAATAATTTCAATTAATGGGCCCTTTGTGTGCAAAACAAAGGGTTGTTTCAGCAGGCAAAATAAAGAGACGCTGCTCTATAATTTCTTGGCCCTCTCCACCCCCATGTTTTGATGTTCCAGCAACTATAATTATATATACTTAAGGAGAGTCGTTCATCTGAAGTTAAGTAAATTTTCGCCTGTATTTGATTTTGCTTGTTCTTACCCCGCCTTCATCTTTACGCCACGCGAGTGTTTGTCTGTAACCCGACAGACCTCGCTGCTTGGTCAAGCCCAGCTTTAAACTGCCAGGATGCAGCCCGTCGTTGCGTGATCTTCAGGCCTCGGCCTCTGCGGGCTGCATTTCGTTGCCCCCCACGGTGCTGGCTCAGCTGGACTCATGCTATACTTAGGGCAGGTGGAAGCCTGGCCCCGCCCTTCCCACACCTGGTGCCAGAGCCACACCTGGCGTCAGCTGTTTAAGGAGAAACGAATGCCAGGTGTGGATAATTGAACATTTAATGATACCTTATGGAGGCAGACGATGGGAGACTGCGAGAGCAACTGCTGAGAGAGTTTTGGGCTTTGAACAGCAATTGCTGTTATAACCAGGCATGGGCTGAGGTTGCACTTTGTCAACTACTGTACTGTTGTTTCCTTTTTTTTTTTTTTTTTTTAAGAAATAACAGGTAAATGTTGGATTTAATAGAAAGTTTCTTGACATGTATGGATCTTTTAACAGAAGGAAACAGGAGGTCCAGCCACTGTTACCTCATGGTTGTTCACAGCTTCGTGCTGTGATGCCCACGACAGGCTGGTAAAGATGTGTAGGCTTACGATACGCTTGTAAGATTAAAATTTCTTCCCCCTTTTCCCCATAGTGAAATTTTTCAGTTTGCACAGGAGGTAGAGTTATGCCATAAATTTTAAAAAGTTTACATTGAGCTGCTGTAAGTAGGTTTATAATTCTTGTTGAAATAAACCATAGATTTAAAAAAACAATGGAAATTAATTGGATTGAATTGAATAAACGCATGGTGGGAAATTGGGGGGGGACTTGGTTCAGGGCTGTACAGTTAATCCTTTGACAGTGTGTGTAGTGTCTAACATCTCTCTTTCTTTTCCTCCTCAGATTGTCTGGATTTATGTTGCCTTCTCCTATCGTGAGCACAGGTTCGATTCTGGCGCTGTGGTTCACCACCGATTTTGCAGTAAGTGCTCAAGGATTCAAGGCAATTTATGAAGGTAAGATGCTTGTTTTTTTTCTGATAAACATTAAGGTTTGTGCTGCAGAACCAAAGGTTTTTCTCCTCTTATTTTGCTCTTCTCAGCATCTGCATGAAACTGTGCGCTAGTAAGTTTATGGTGTCAGAAGACGTTCTACTTTAGATGCATTGTTTCAGGCAAACCTTACTATTTATGTTGTATTCTTAGTAGTACACCTACTGTGAAATGAGAAATTATATCGAATCATACCAGAAGTCAATATTAGTCGGCCTCCACTGTACATACTTAAATGTTTTGATGTTTTTTTTATTTTTATTGCTGAGATTCTACGCAACTGAGGTGACCGGAAATGGGACATTTGGATTATCCAGATGTGTTCACACGGACTCTCTTCTGACATTTTATTTGTCTATATTAAACAGTTTTGGTTGCTTTTCTGTGGACAGGCTATTCTGTACGCCACGGTCTATTACCCACATTTGATCATAGTCTTGGGAGGAAAACACCATTACATTTACCCCCCCCCGAGGTTCTCAATCCATCATCGGTTCACCTTTTATAACCCGATACTTGCATACATAGTTTTTTGTATGAATAAACATGGCTCTTAAATGTTGTCATGTTTAATTTTGTTCACATCAAAGTGGCCTACAGCATGTGTCTGATCTAATTATGGAAGCAGTTAGGCTTAGGTAACCTTGATAAATATGTCTGAAGGCAAATGGATGTTGGCCATTGTTGTGTGTCAATAATGCCGGTTAGATTACGATGGGTGTGTTGGTGTGAGTAGCCAGCAGTGCAATACACATTAACAAGGATGATATTCTGGATATTATTTGTGGGGGGTCTGAAATAAATTCAGCCAAATGAATAATGAGACATTATTGGAGAGATATGATTTATGACCTGGGGGGGGGGGTAAATAAATTCACAAGATGTGCCATCCCTGGGGAAGATTGGCATGCATAAATAAATAAGCAAACTAACAAGCGTACAGTTTTGAACTTTGTGGATTGCAGACTAGAGTTGAAGGAAAAAGAGACAATTGTGGGGGGGGAAGGTACAGTAGCATCATCCTCGGTGCGGCCCCTTGAGTGTAAAAAGCTGTGCGTGGAATAGATTTTGTCTTGTGTGCCGCGTATTAGCATCTGAAGTAGAAGAAGCTGGAATGCGCAGGGTTGTGCGGCACTCCGTCTTCCAGATGCTCGATTGACAACAGCTTTCTCTGTGAGCAGTAGTTTCTGGAGGTTACACATTTTTTTTAACATTTCATTTGTATTGAGAAAGTGATTTCTCTCTTTTTATACTGGAACGCATAATGTACAACAGATAGTGTGGCCCACCATGACCCAAGATGTCCTCAAACTTCTTACATTATAACTTAAATCTTCACCTTTAAGCAGAAATGTTCCATTTCTGCAATGTGCTTGTATTGTCTATTATCATTAGACTTATTCTTTAAGTGTGTAAATGTCTCCCCTGCTGTTTATTTTTTTTAAAATATGTACTCGAAGACTGTGTAGGCGCGGCGTTGCCCGGCCAATTTATTTTTAAGTTTTTGAAATTGCATTAAATTATCCAATTCGCAACTCGGCTCTGTCGCACAGCAGTCACAGCTGGAAAGGTTGCATTTGGAGAATTACATCCCCAAGGTTTGTAAATTGGTTGCTGTTGTCAACGTGGTTTAATTATGACGTTCGCGTCGCATTGCAATGGAAGGAAGGGTGGCAGTTTATTTTGCTAAATGACCACTTATTTCCAGTCCATTACCCTTGACTGCTGTCAAACCAAAAGGCAAAAAGAAACCGCACATCGAGGACGGACTTGTCACCCTGCAATATTGCCGCTCGCCGGGATCCTCGGATCTGCGTGTTTTATTAACTTGACCTTTTCTCCAAGCCGCTGCAACGTTTGGAGACGCTTAAACCAACAGGGAATGCGGCCTAATGTAAGCAAATACAGTATTGATGCAAGAAAAGTGTGCCACTTGGAATGCAGAAAGGAAGAATTGTTTGTAGGTCAAGGAAGCTGATGCACTGCATGTGGAGTTTGAGGATCTTCCATGGTTTCGCCAGATGGCATCGATTTCTTGTTCAAGGGAACCCCAGTCAAAATTGCGTACGCTCGGATCGTATTTTCGATTATTTTTAATGGGGACAAACGCTGCGTTCCCAGCCCATCTCAAAACCTCATGCAATTTTAGCAAAATTCCCTAAAGCGCTTGTAAAGCACCTTGGGAGCTGGCGTTAAAATTTTAGCAGCGCTGCAGCAAAAACGCACATTCCGGGGTTTGCTTCAGAAAAGCATTGCACTCTGAGGGTTTGACAATTATTTTGGTTTCTTCGCGTGAAACCGAGTAATGTTCTGTAGCCATGATGTTGCTCATCTTTTCTTGCGTCCTGTTTATGCACAAACTGCAACTTTGACTTCTCCTGCAAGACAACATTGTTCTGAATGTAATGCTGTACATTCCAATGCATGTATTCCTCGTGACTGGAATTTGATTTATGGACGAAATTATCAGTAACCTGTATCTAGATTTGAGCAAATATAAGGTGGATTTTTCACATTTATAAGCACCACTGGTTTGCTGTGGTGGAAGGTGTGCCTCATGGTGTAAGGACCTTCCTTCTGTTTACTCAACACGGGTGCCTCCATCACTCGGTTCTTTGCGCATTGCCTCCTCTTGGTGTCCACCTGTGGCCTTTGCATGTCGGACGTCTCCGTATTTTCCACAACGGACTGCACTGGTGTCTCACTATGAACAAAGATGCGTTGTGTCGAACCGATGAATCATTGCCCTGTGCCACAGTCCTGTCTGCAAAAGCTTCTCTGTTTTAAGTTTCCCATTTTATTGGCTTCTATACTGAGCCCTTACATCGATGGCCTCGTGGAATGCCAGAGTGAAGACACGGTGCCCTACTACCCTGGGGTTCTATATCATTTTATATTAGAGTTGTCATAATGCATTCTCCATGTACTTATGGGCTGCTAACTTTGGCCAGTTATTACTTTGTCATAAACAATTTTACATTAAAACTATGGGCAAACGCACAGTTTCGAGTCTTTGTTGTCATTCTTCCACTGATGGTTTTTATAAACCCGTCACATTATTTTAGCAGTTGTCAGAGGAAAGCTTTGCGATTCCATATGTTTTAGTGTTGAAGACCAGTGTGGTGCTGGTGATGACCCAAAATGGCTCGTGAATTGCCTTGCATTTAATACCAAATGTAAGGAAACGGTTGTCCTAAACTCCACATTTGGTTGCTGATTTGTTTGTCACTGCTAATAATTCAACACCAGATTATTGATTTAGTCTGTGAATGCTAAAGTTAAAAAAGGCGGGAAAGTGTCTTCAGATCTTATTTAATGTATCCTCAATGAATACGATGCATTTTGAGATGGAACATTTGCTCTAAAGCTGGCATCTTGTTTCTCAAAGCTCCTGATAGTCAAAAAAAAAAAATCTATTGTAATGCTATATAACAAACACATGACTCAGCTTTAAACAAGTCGATAAAAGTAAGATATAATTCTGCTCAGAGGTGCAGTCCTTTTCAACTACTTAAAAATATAATGAACAGAAGTTACTGTGTAATGCAAGATTTGGCTAAAGGCAGAGGTTGAGAAATTATACATAGCCTTTATCTGCAAATTCCAGCATGGCAGAAATTCTGGATTTAAATTTGAGATGGTGAAGACTAGGCTGAATAAACCTGTGTCTCTGGTGAGTTGAACAAATTACTTTGTGAATATGCTATCGAGCCACATTGTTACCTGTCACATTTAGGTGTGAAATAAGCAATTTTTTTTTTTTCTTCATCCTTGAATATCGCTGGAAAAAGTGTCTGTTGACATACGTGCGCTCTATTAGTACTTTAGGGAGCAATACATCCGACTAACTTGATTTTTTTTTTTTTTTTTTTTTTTTTTTTCTTCCGAGATGTAGTCTGGCAGTTTGAAATGAGGAAATCTCTGTAAGGCATTTTCCATGTTAAATAATTTCTCTAAAAAGCAACTTGTCAATAGACTGTGCAGTGCATTTTAACATTTTTGCGTTTTGGGCGGCACTTTGTTCAGCGTAACAATCCCCCTCGTTTTCCAAAATTGAGGTACAAAGGAGGATAGTGGGAGATTTATGAGATACTCCGGGATGGAGTTGCACATTCATATGAAGGCCGTTATACACCAAAGTGCAAAAACTAAATCTTACAGCAGGCACTCGAGAGATAAAATTTTTGCAAGCGCGACTGCGGGCTTGGGTGGAGAGAATGAGGAGATGAGGATGGTTTCCGTAGTGTGGCATTTATTTACGCTGAGCTGCAGGGGTTTACAGCCAGGAAGGGAAGGTGAAACGCTTCCCTTTTTGGCTAGTAAACTGAAATATTTTGTAACCAACAAGGGCTATGGTTGCCCCAATAGCAGCACACAATTTTTATACAAATCTGAACTATTTACATGCAGTTACCTTCCCAACCTCTAGGGGTGTCCTTGAGTAGCATGGGGATATTGCAATATTTTTTAGAAGAAATTCTATTAAATAGCAAAGTTTTAACTGAAAAATATAGGAAGTCATACATTTTTGCATACATGCACAAAACCAAAGATGGTTTCAAGTCCAAATTTTAAAAAAAAAAAAAAAATGCAAAAAACTTATTTTTCTACTTTGTTTTGTGTTCAAAAACAAACCCCCAATGTGTGTTAGTAAAAGTGGTTCCTGCAGTATTTATTTCAAACCGCTTCTGTTTTGACATATAAAAGGAGAGTTAATATCCTTAGGTGAACCTTGGGGCAAGACGCACCGATTGCTCTGCAAGCACCGACACGAGATGGCTGCGGTCTCCAGGCCTCGAATGCAAATCTCCTCAGGGTCGGCGTGGCAGAGGATGGAAGAGAAATGCTCGTGAGAAGGGTGGAGTGAAAGGGCAACCTGTCATCCCATTTGTGTCAGGCTAAGGGGTGGTATAGGAGGTGGGGGGGATTGGGGTCCCCGGCAGCGGGGGGTGTTTTGAACGGGGAGCTCTCAGCCAGGCAGTAGGTTTGCCCCGAGTCTCTCTGCTCAGCTGTAGCTCAAGTGAGCACAGGAAGACCTGCCTGAAGAAACGTTTCTATGTTGTATTATTCATAAGGCCTTTGTCGCTCAGAAAACAAAATAAATATAACAGACAGTAAAATAAGCACAGTAATAAACCTCAGTTTTTTCCTTTTAATTGCTAAATCACCCCTGGAATCTAAATCCAGTTTGATGTTATTTGATATTTGCCTTCTCTGTGATATTGACATTGGTCTTGAGATTGCTTAATGATATTATGATGGAATAACTTCACATAAGACAAAATATTACCATCAGCTTATATGTATTTGCTGTAATGATTCATCTAGTAGATGAGAAAATGCTGAAATACAATATAAATCACTTTTTCCCCTTGGTTTGTTCTTTTGCTTTCTGATCACAGCACATTTTGCTCTTAAAGTTGAAGCATGAAAGGAAGCAAGACGCTCAGTTTCGTGTTTCGGGTCTTTCTGCAGGAAAGTCATCATAGAGGTGGTCATGTAAGGGATTTTTGACTTTTGGTGAACATTTTTATTTCTTGAGCTATAAACTGGCATAACTTAAATATTGCTCTATTGTTTGAATTCAAGAAAAACAAATAATTTATTGCTTAGCTAATTGTTTGTCCATGACTTTTTACCAGAGTATTTCACATTATGTACCTTTCCCACCATCTTCCTATAGCACATATATTTTCAAATGTGTTTGATAGTGATTACTATTGAGAATTGACTGAAGGGAAGTGCTTAACTGAAACCAAACATTACATTAACATTGTCGTTCCCATCTAAACATCCAAATGTGTCTTCAGTCACATAATGTATTGGTAAAGTCTGCCCAAGTATATCCCAAATTCACTCGCTGTGAATGTTTTGTTGCACAGTATTTGCTGTCCTTGATGCCGTAGGGGTTTTGTATTGAGCGCTTTGACTGTTAAGTGGTCATTCTAAGCAAAGTACTTTCTAACCCATCTGAAGAGAGAAGTGAGATAAGCTGCTCTGCTAAGAATCCATCTGTCTGACTTTGGACAGTCTTTTCTCAACTTATTTCTCAGGTCTTTTAAGGCAATGAAAACTTTGATCCACGTTGCAGCTACTGATGGATATTTATATAAAAAGAAGGACGTATCTATCAGGTACAAACCAAGTCAATTCACTTTTAAGATGCTGCACAGTGTACTTCTGCAGTGGAATCCCTTTAAAAGGGAGAAAATCTCTTCATGGTTTTTCTCCAAATAGCCACTAATATTTCAAAGCCAACTTTTTTTTTTTTTCTCTCTCCCCCTCTTCCCCAGGTTTGTGCTTTTGTCCCCGGATCTTTTTGTTCTTCCTGTAAAACCAAGATGCTCATTTTGGATTTTCTGTTGTCACCCAAGGGGAAAGTTTTTTTTTTTTTTTTTTTTTTTAATTTTATTTGGGGGGGTTGTCATAAGGAATCTGCTTTTATCTCTTTCTGTATGTAATGCACCTTGAGTGTCCTTATGTATTTTTATTTTGGAGAGGTTTTAATGTAAGTACTCAGCATAGTACACGAGTCTACAATACAATTCCCGATAGTTAATTTTATACCTACTGGCTCAATGGTTTATATTCTTATCATAAAATAACAGCTGTTAAAAGCACTCCAGTGCAATTAGGGAAAGTTATGATAAATCTACAAAAAATGTATAATAGTTATACATGAATGGAATTTAATAATGTTTTTAGGAGATCCAGTTTAATGTTATGCCTTTCCAGCTGTTTCATTAGAACTGCAGTGGTGCTTCCTCTGAATCCTCTAGCTGGAAACTTTAGGACAAGTCTGTACAGTTTTCTTTGATAACTGCAAATGTTTAATAGTCTTATTTGTTCTGATTCACTTTTGCTCCATTAGCACATTCACATTAGGTGTTCCGAGAACTCTGCTCATTTAATGGAGTTTTATAATAATTTACATTTATCGACCCGAAACCTTTATACGTGGTGACTTTCATTATGAAACAGCATTACTCTTTTATCTAGCAAAGTATTTATATTGGCTCAATTCAGAATAAATACCTCGATTAAAGATGCCTCAACTGGGGGGAGATTCAAACCAAAAAACGTCACTTGTCAGTGTAGGTGCCTCAGCTGCAAGTGTTGCTGTACTTTTACCTATGACTGGTTGAAATTAATATTTTGGTTTAGTTCTTTCAGCATTCATTTAAAACAGTAGTGATGAAATTACCATAGTTGGGTCAACCATATTTTAGAAGTATTAGACTGTAATTGTTCATTTCTTTAGTTTAGACCTTCTGTTGAGAGGTTGTTGAGCCCCATCTCTTCATTGTACTATTATTCAATGAGGTTCATGTGGGGTAGTGTTGGGTTTGCAGAAAACAATGCATGAGAGAGCATTAAAGCGAGAATCTGAAGACCAATGGTTGTTTATAGGTCTTGTATTTATAATAAAGGTGATGGCCATTGCTAGAGGTTTGGTTCAGCATTCCGTCCTGAAATTTTGCTTATGCAAAATGCAGTTTGTTTTCAAGTTAAGTTTTTTATTTTTTTATTTTTTTTTTAATTTTTTTTTATTTATTTATTTATTTATTTATTTTTTATTAACTTTGCCCCACTAAAACAAAACCAAATGGCAAAAAATTTCTGGAACTTTGCGCAAAGAATCATTAATGACAGTATTACCTTCAACATGGCTGTGTTTGCAATACCAAGGGGTCTGTCCAGCCCGTTTTTCCTTTCTTTATTTATTCTGTACCATTTCTACTATTCCGATAAAGAAAATCCAGTTTTATAAGCCTCTTAACTTCCTTGAGCACCCACCAAGACCTCCATTGTTCCACTGCCATTGAAGGAGAGAACAGCACTTTGAAAAAGTCTCAAAATAACTAGATTCTGAAAAGCAGATAAATTATCAAACCATAGCATTTCACCAGCGGGACTGTGCATTGTGAAGCATTCCTGCTCATGGTATTGGGCTTCTTTGGGTGTTCAGACAAAATTCTCACATTTTTCCTTAAAATTTAGTCAGATTGAATTTATTCTATATGATTCTTTATGTAACATCTCTCTCTCTGTAAAGTACAGTCTTTCCTGTTTATACATGTCTTTGTTTTTCAAGCCACTGGATAAAAAAAATTGACAGGGTAGTCCTTCTCATCCCAAGAGAGGTTTTTGCCTTGTTATATTCATTAAGCTCCAAAAAGGCTGTTTTTTGAAAAATTTAAAATTTGACCTTTGTCAAGGCTTGGAGAAGCAGGAATGGAATACAACGTGCTAAGTGTAACTTTGCCTACAAAGCTCTTTTAAAAATGCTACAAATAAATGCTGATGTACTTAAGCACATAAACAAAGACAAAGTTGGGGCAAATAAAATTTATTACAGTCTGAACATCGGTCTAGCTTACGCACTGTGCACACGCTCGCAAACAAATGACAAGTTTAATAAAGGTTGGTGAGGTATAATTTATTACTGTGTGCATGTCACTATGGCCAGCGTACATTTGCTGACAGTGCCATCCACATTTTCAACCACAGGAGCCACATGTTACATGTGCAATAATGAAAATTTAAAAAGAAATAAAATGACATGAGACATGCACTGCATGCATTAATGAGGTAAGGATAATAAAGTCGATCACGTCTGTGGTGTTCACTTGTGAAATGGCAGTGGCAATGCTTATGTACTAAATAAAACCACTTTAACGGTAAAATAATTTGGTGACTATATAATGTGCTGTTAGTATTTACTTTTAACTCAGCTAGTTTATGTAAGAAATGGAAAGAAGTGATCCTTAATGTGGTTGCTGGAGTTTAGTGCTAATTTAAAAAAAGCTGTTTGAGCTTAAGGGGGTAATGTCTTTCTGAAACTTTGGGAACCTTGTCCTCAACTCATCCTGACTTATTATTTGTCCGTCTTAATGGGTTTAAGGTTAGATTTACCACCAAGACCTCTTCAGATGAATCAATAGTAAGACTCAACTTGACCATGAGTCAACCTGGCCCTAGAGACCATGACTTTATTCAGACTGATCTCCTGTTCTTATCAGGAGCCCCAGGATACAATGAGGAACTCTGGAATAAAAGAGAATAGAATGGAGATGTGAAAGAAATAAGGTCACTTGGGACTTGATGAAATTCTGACTCTTAAGACGTGTCCTAAAGGCGAGTTGTCGTCGCTGAGCGGTGTCCCAGTGGAGTCTGCGTTTCATGCTTTTTTTAATTTTTTTTTTTTTATTAGCAAAGCTTTGCATCAACTGAAGCAGTTAAGAAGCTTCTTACAGCCTTGTCAGTAATTTTATAACATTTTAATAACACTGTACTTAAAAGAACCTTTAAACTTAAGTTTCATTCCAAGTTGAATTGTTTGCTGTACACTTTATTACCGTGCAATATTTCTTTATTGAAAATTTTAGGATAATTTTGGGGGGTGGGGGTTGGTCTCTGAGATCAAAATTTTACCTTAATATTACACTAATGCAAATGACATTTATACCTCTCTTCCAAACCTATGGCTTCTATAGAGGGATATGATGCATTCTCTTAAACCTTTATTTCACTAATCACCAAATTTCGTCTCTGTATCGTTTTTAACTGCAGGAACCCCCAGCGTTGCATATGAAATGTGAGAAAGAAGAGAGAGTTTTGAACATAATTCATCAAAAATATGCAAATAAAACCGCAGATAAGTGTGTGGCATAAAAGGGTGCCTGGTGGGATAAGTGGCTCTGTGGCAAATGGCAGCAAAATGGGGAGAGTCAAGGTGTTTGAGTGGAGTCTCCCTGCACTCTCAGATTTTCACTCCATAAATAAGTGAATTAACTGAATTAACAGAATATTAAAGGACATGACTGGTTCAGACACAAAAATAAATCTATATTTTTCCCCTTCATACCCCTTTCAAGATTTGAATGCTTCTTTGGGACTCCTTATTAATAAATGACAATAAAAGATGATTATTTTTAGATGCATGGTCTGCAGGTGCCATGATGGCTAAGAACGTGGATTTTGACATGTTAGGCTACCCATTAAAGTTCGAAGAAGAATGCCCATCTGAATTTATCCAGTAACTCGGCCAGAAAAAAAACGTTATAAATTACTTTGGGTAAAAGGGCCAGGTAGGCAACATAAAGCGTGACGGGAAAAGTTTTACAGCAAACCAGATATTGATTGATGCGCAAGTTTTTTTTAATTTATTTATTTTTTAAAATTTTTACATTTTTTTTCCCGGCTTTCTTAGGAGGGCTTCCTTCCATTTTGGCTGCGTGTCAGCACTAGGATGGAATTGTGGTGTTTACGATCGCTCCGCCGCAGTGCATTTCTGTGTGCTAATGGCCGTGCAGCTATCACTGCAGTCCGTTTCACACCCATTAGAGCAACAAGCCATAAGGTTGAGTGCCTCAATTAACTTTAATTACGTTTCGGCAACATCTGCCCCGACGATGATCCGTTGAAACCGGGAAAAAAAAAACGCGATCTCCCTTTTTCTGGCCATTTGCCTCTGAAATCTCATCACGGCAGTCTTAGCAGAATGCCAGAACGAATTAACGGGACTTAGCCCGAGACGCCACACCTGCCGAAGGTGTCGGGAAACGTACCGCCTAGCTAGACGACTTCAGCAGCAAAATGCTCCACGTCTAGGGTGGAAGCTGGTGGGGATGGGTATTTTTTATTTATTTATTTTTTAAACATTTTTTACATTTTTTAAATTTTTTATTAAATACCAAAGAATTCCTCCGCAGTTAAACACACCATCTCCATCCCATCGTAATAAAGGTTCATGTTGCGTTCGGCTGCCTCCTTTTCGCTAACCGATCTACAGATTGACTTTTCCAAACTAAAAGGTCTGCCAGATAACTTAATTATGGATGAACACTGACAGTCCATCCAGCAGAGGCCGTTTTATATTAGCTTCACTTCCCCAGCGGTAGTTATGCACTGACAGCATCTCCTTGGTTTAATATTTATTCTTATTCTCCAAGCATGGTCGTGTGGTGTGGGGAACCTCTCGCAACTTTTACGCTGTCACGGTGGTGGGAAAGCCTCGCGGGAGGACGTCTCGGCCCTCGCCCGACTTCGGTCTCGGAAAACGGTGGTTTGGTGAAGGACAGCAGCAGAAATGAAGCTCGGGCAACATAAAGCCGGACGAGGGTTACAGCTCTGTCACTTTATTGTGTAGTTTTGTCGGAAAGGCTTGAAAGCAATTCCTCCCAAGGTCAAAATGTGAATGGTGAAGCTATGTCTGTGTTCTGCTGTGAATGCCGAGCAAATTCTGCATTGGTAGAATTGGTTTGCGTGAGAAATCTAATTTCTATGCATATAACTTGCAAGCTGCACAATAACTGCAAAACTAATGTAACAGCCTATTAGGTGGGGCTTTCCATAGGAAACTGGGGGCAAAAAGGTAAATATTACCTTCGTGTGGCAAATATTACATTTAGCGGTCCGGGCTACATTCACAGCTTGTTTTAAGGAATCAGCTCCTCTTTCTGAGAATTTTGTTTAATATCTCATTAATACATCTTATTTTTCCATTAAAATGCACATCTAAAGTATCTGTTTATTAGTTGGTCATATCTTGGAGGAGGAAAAATTTGTTTGATTTCTGTGTAACCCAAGAACCTTGAAGGATCAGGTTTAAAATCTCACTGCAGCTAAAAGTCTGCTCTGGAAACCACAGCAGTAGTCTTCCCCCTCATTTATGTTTCTGGGCGGACTGCTCAGTTTTCGCATTAGCATTCGCGCTCACATTCCGCAATAGATCATCGGCAATACCTTACTCGTGTGCCTTCAGCTGGCATTTCCCACTGCTCTGTTATCCTGCCTTCCCAGCATCTGCAGACGGGGCCTGTAGGGACCTGTAGGGAGTAAGTGTGGATTAGATGAGGAATGGGGGGGGGGGCAAAACCAGCAACCTTCTGGTGCTTTGCCCCAGGGTGCATCTTGCCAAGAGGGGCTGTCAGAAAACCTGTTGTCACTTCGCCCTGATGGTTTAATTTTGCTGTAGCATCTGAACCTGGAGTAGCCGTTCTACAAAATGTCATCCCGGTGATTCAGATTTTATGCATTATTTATTTATTTATTTAATTTATTTAACATAAATGTCTCTTTTATGAAGAAACTGGGCCATTGCAGGATTCAGCCTTGGGTTAAATTGGAGAAGACAAAAAAAGCGTTATCTGTACAGACCTCAGCCTGAATGATCTAATCTAACGCCATCCATGCCAGCACTATGTAGTCTTGGCAACAACATACATGCATGGTTTCTGTTTAGTTTTTAGGGCTGGCTGTGTTTCTGCTGCCTCACAGGCGAGTCCGTTGCTTTATCCTCTGCTGGAAGCATACGATGGTCCGATTCTGCAGAGATCAACCGCGGTTGATTCGTGGGTGAGGGTAATTGAATTGGACAGTTGTCGTGACTGATCTCCAACACCTAATTTGTGGAAACCACTGCTCACAAAGGGACCAGAAGACGTTGCCATAGAGCCAAGGACAAGCGTATTCTGTTATTCGAGCTGGAATTCAAGCGTGTACTCTTGAACGTGGCTGTTGCATTTGGATGTCAAAGTAAGATTCAAAGAAGCTTGACCCCATAGTTCTCCTTTTTAACTTTCAGCAGCTTTCTTTGCGTTAACTTGAGATGCAGACAACACCGTAAGATGTCGAATTTCGAAGAAATTACGTAGCAGCGTACCATGCTATACAGAAAGAATAATGTAGTTATTAAATACGTCCACTTCCTTTGTACTCATGCCATCTTTTTACTCGTATTCACATTTAATAAAAGAGTAATGTCTGAATTAGCACTACTTATAGGTCTCTTATAGGTTTGGTTTAGTCATCCTAACTTATAATGAAGGAAATAAATCTTTTTTTGAAACTTGTTTTTTGGAATGCAGGTATCCTTCATATATAAATAGAAGAATTTAATGCATGTTGGTAAATCAGCTTGTAAGATGGACTTGTAAGTTGGAGACAATTAGTTGGGGGATGGGGGTGTAACAGAATAACAGTCTTGAACCCTCAGTCACCCCCATGTTATTTCATGTAATATCCATCGAAATGTAAATAAATATTAACATTGACTTAAAAACAGGCATTTCCTTTTATTGGTAATATACAGTAAAGTAGTGGTAGTAATAATAATATAGATGCACTAGATGAACTGACATGAGACCACAAGGTTTTGACCAAAAAATCACCAAGCACAACTTGAAATGGAGGTGGAAAGACGGTAACTGTGGGCAAAATCAGGTGGTGGCACCACCGGCATCGTAGGTGTGGCTGTTGTGTCCTTGTTGGAGACTCACAACAAAAAAATAAGGGCTTAGAGTTAGGGTGTGCATTTTCAAAAAAAAAAAAAAAAAGCAGAAGTTACTTTTTTCGGCACAAACATCTTGTTTAAGAGGACTCACTGACGCATGTGTATAAGCAGAAGTTCAGTCAGGAGCAAATTATTCTGGTGCCACTGAACCCAACAGACATAACCAATCCATCGCAAATTGGCACTCCCTCATGCACGACTCTGGCTGGCGGCGTAAACTTTGAAAATTCCCCTTTGCGCGGTTGTTGTTGCTCATAAAATCAGCCGCATATTTGTCCATAACTTGGTAAAAGCTGTAATAATAATAAACTCGTAGTTCAAGGACTCATACTTGAGGGACACCTGCATTATATTTATCCATAACACTTTTTTCCTGCTTTTATTCATCATTCCTTGGGATATAATCAGTTCATTTTATATTTCCTTGCGCATGTGTGCTATTTATTTTTTATTAAACCAGTGGAGGATGGGGACAACCCCTGAATGGTTGATCACATTGCCCAGAATTCACATACTGTAAATTTTGGGCATTCTATTTGGATGCAATTCCGGCACCAACCCCTAGGGGAGCAGTGAGTAACGGGGAATGCAACAGCACTGTTTCAATGACATCTGATATAACTGATTCATTAAACGCTCCATTTCTCAAGAACCCATCTGAACTTCCGCTCAAGCGTTTGCGGTTAAAAAAAAAAAAAAAAAAAAAAAAAGGAAATGTATATACACACAGTCAACTATAAATGCTGTAGAGGTTTGCTTGTGGGTAAATGTCTTCTGCTGCACTGGGTGCTACACTTTCTTTGCGGGCAAATTCTGTAAAACGTTTGTCTGGCTTCGGTGATGCTCCAGTCAAGCAGCATGGATAACAAACATGTGATTTGGACTGACGTTTAGAACATAAGCAGCGTGGCATACTGCTAAGTGAGAGGTCTTGACTCGTCTTGATGGCTTTCGCGGCGCAATATGCCGGCAGGCATTCATTGTCTGTGACTGGGTTTCCTATTTTTGAGGACAATATAATCAAATGCACACAGCGAAAATAACGCCAGAGTTGCGCGAGACAAAAGTCGACTGCGGGAGTCAACCCACGGCTGACAGTTTTGCAGCGCCTCGCACAGGAGTTAGGCTAATCTAAATCGTATATAACAGGAATAAAGGAACGGAATTTAAATCCAGCGCGCATCCTCGCGTGTGAAGGAGAAAACGCGTTTCCAGAAACCGACTTGTCAAAAGGCTGAACGCTGCTATATATAATTCATTGCTTTGTCCCACATTAGGCGCCATTAATAATCAAAACTGCTTTTTGAGCTGGGAGGCTTAAAGAATTCAAATGTGAGTTGAGAATAAACCCAAAGGGCAATGTTTCTAGAAGACAAAATCCTAAATATGAAAATAATGGACGGAAATTCTGATGTGCTTGGAGGTACCTAATGGAAGTGTTGGGGCCCCGTTGCAGAACGGCTGTTTGTCGGCTTGCGTTTTGCCCTTCGCGCCAGCAAGAATATTGTCCGCACACGGTAATGGGCTGAAAAAATATTACTGTGGCTCACATTTTGCTCACATTATCTTGTGTCAGAGACGAAGCGAATCGAATCACTTCTTGCACAAATCTTCAACATATCCAGTGAAACTAAGGTTTTGCCAACAATTTTAATGTCACTCATTACATGAATATATATATATCGTTCATGCAGGTCTTCTGCTTTCTACTTTCCATTTCAAAGATGTGGAAATAATACCGTTTACCATTAAAGATGCCAAAGTATTTATTTATTTTTATACCTAGCAGTTTTATGTATTTGTATGTCATTTATTTATGTTTGTAGACTGAAATGCTCAAATGTTTTTGAGCTTAATGTACATTTATATTCTCCTTCTGTCAGTGCTGCTTCTGGGCTTTTCTTGCAGCTTTGTTCAAGGTGACTTTCTAACATGGATAATGAATTTGTACAATTTACCCTTTTATACATTTTTTTTTATTATTATTTTTTAAATGCATCCGTACACAAGCAACTCGATCAAGGAAACTGCAGCAGGAACTCAGCATCGGCCACCTTCCTCAAGGACCTTCGGACTGTAGTCAACCTCCTGTCCACTACACCGCAAAGTGACCATAACTACCATTTCGACAAGGGAGGGACTTCAGCTTGTTACGTCCTCTGTTCATACGGCAAAGGAAAAAATACAGAATTTCATCACTGCATTAACTGTTATGTAGGTTATGCCATCATGGTTTGCGACACTATTATTAAAAGGTTAATAAATTAGGACTTACCAAATACGGCACTGCAGTTCCTTTATTTTGTCTGGGGTGTTCCAAGCGAACCTCATTTGGGGTCTTGGCTTGTAATGAAAGCGCTTGAAAGGAATGCCCAAAACATTTGCATCCCCAAAAGAGTTTGTGGCTCAGTGAGAGGGCGGCACTTCACAGAGCCGCGCGAAAATGATGGCTGCAGGTAAACTGGTGGCAATGGGATGGATCTTGCTTTTGACAGCATTGAATGATTTTGTGTGATTTACTTTACAGCAGTTTTGGTACGATTCGGACAAAAAACCAAATTAGTTTTATTCGCAGGAACATGGGATTTTTTTCCGTGGCTCTAGTGCACGATCTCAGGACTCTGTCATTCCAAGTTTGCTCTGTTTAAAAACTCGGTATGCATAATAAACCAAGGTCAAGAGATATTTTCCTGAATTTAAAAAAAAAAAAAAAGTTTAATAGAATATCACCTCTTATTACTGTCCTATTGCATTGTAATAATTACATGGGAAATTCATACCACAGGGTGGAAAAATGTAGGTTTTTTTGCTGCGGGGGGAACTCTGTTAATGGAGATAAACTGGTTTGTAGTTCCAACACTCTCAGCTGTAACTCTGTGGCGACAGGACCAACGAAGCAGTTAGTGAAGTTGGACCGTGAAGCTATAAAAATGTTTTAATGGTAAAATCACACCTATAAACCCCAATCTGTGTACATTGTGCTCAGAATTTTGCAGCTGTGAATGTGGACAATGTTTCAGTGATTACAAGGGGACAACTGAACTGTCCCTTTTTTTTGGGGGGGGGGATCCGATGAGTTGTATTTCGTAGACAGATATTAAATACATCTTGGTGCTTGAAATTCTTATAAAGGGTCTGTTGTACATCAGTCTGTCGTGAAATGAGGAGTAACTGCATAACAAATGGAGAAAGGATGGCAGTTCTGTAGATTTAGATGTTTGGAGGTTTCAGCTTAAAGTTGTCATATCGCATTTAACCGGTTATCGTATCTTCCGCGGGTAGGAGACCGATAAAGTGAGCTTTGCTTAGTCTTGGTTTTCAGCTCCAAAAGTGTTTTGAGGTTGTTTTCTTCCCCACTTTTTTAATGTGACCTGTGGCTTGAGACCGAGAGATAAAGCAGCTGTGCTTCTCCTGCGCGGACCACTCTCTCGGATGCCATCGGCCAACGGGTGGAGCGAGAAAATCGGTCTTCCTTTATGACAGGAAGCTGGGCCTCAAAAACCTTGGGGATCTTTACTTTTCTATTTATCTATTCACCAAACTTTTTTCTCTTTGTTTTCGGATTGCAGTTCCTTTTTACAGGAGGTTGCCTTGGGATTACAAGGTAGTGAACTGCTTATGATCCCCTCCCCAGTCATGTCTGTGTAGGTTAACCTGGAACTCTGCTGAATGAAATTCAAACTCGTGGATCTTAGAGTCAGACAAACGGTGGACCCCACCCATCCGGAATGGGCCATCGGGTGCTTTGGTGCGCTGATCTTAGATGATCTGAATGCTGCGGCGCATGGGAAATATGTGTTTAAATGTGTGTTTGAGTGAGAAGGATAAAGCGATTTTGTGACACCGTGAGGCTAAGTGGTCCTGAGCTGCAGTTGCTCATAGAGAGCTTGAACTGAGCTCCAGCTTCAAAGACCGTTGTTGAAGAGGGACTTGTTTGGGTACACAAACGTGTAGCGTGGGTCAAATTGAGTCTAGGCTTCTTCACCGCAAGCATGACACCAGTACAGTTTTCCGAGAGTCAAAAAGAAAGTGAAGTTGTGCAGGGATCCTGGGTTGCTTCAACTCCTGAGTGCCGGTGGATGACGCAGCAAGAATAAGCCGTTCTAACTCGGCATGGAACGGGAACGATTTTGGCCGGTCGTGCCGATGCAACTTTTTAGCCAGGCACCTTGAAGACGTTTGAACTGTTACTTATGAGTCACAGTATGCAAATAAGTAACCCACTCATAATTTAAAAAAAAAAAAAAAAAAAAAAAAACTTTTGTCAGCAGTTACGTGATATGCAAAGCACCGTCTTCCTCATCTGCTTTTTTAGGGTTGGAAGTAGCGCCTTTGTGTTCACACCTCCTACGTGTTTACATGCTGGAATTATTGTGCAAATTATTGCAAGACTTAAGTTATGATCATAGGGAAGATCGAGACATTGTATGCCGCAGAAAGGGATTACACAATTTGATGCCCTTGCTTTAGATGTTAGGATCGGTGCGGTCTGATGAAACAATACTTACGAGACTGCAGTCAGCAGATAGTTGGTAAACGCCTAGTTAAGATATTAGGACTGGTGAGTTATAATCCTAAGCCGTCAGGGTTTGGTATGTATTCTTTCAATCTGATTTTTGTGTGGTTACGATTACTTAAGATCATGCAAATGGAAAAAAAATAATCCAGATTTATTTTTATGAACAATAAAGCGCGATAACAGACCGTTTAATTGTTTGGATACACGTGCGTAGCTCATTAGAAATGACTGTAAACTCAATCTGAATTATTAGGTTCTTGCAAAAACGAAAGGTTTCTACTGTTTCCTACTTAAAAATATATATATTAAACTGTGTCCCATGATAGATTAGTGTGATTCCGAGCACTGCAGTTGTATTGTTGAAAATTGACAGCTTTCTTAACAGGCATGCCTTTTGGCCATCAAAATTTTTCCGAGTACCATTAGAGCAAGGATTTAGCCATGAGACAGGAAGACAGGGGCAGGAAAGCAGAAATCATGTCACGCTGTATTAAAAATACAACACGCTGTCACATCTGAACTGCTTCCCGCCCAGTACCTCTCAGGGTCATGTAGCACCTTCCTCTAAGTGGTGTCCTGGGCTGGAAGTGCTCCCTGCCCCTCCGCTGTTGCAGCAACATCTCCCGCGAGGCAGCTTCTTGGCTCGGTTCTGGTCAGGGCCTCGCCTGGGATACGGTTAATCCTAAATTTCGTCAGGAGCTCCCCTAAACCTCACAAGCAATCACGAAGCTACGGGCGCACAGAGCCTCCCCGGCGAGGGGAGCGGCGCCGCGGTGCCTGGCGTTCATGTGGCGAATTAGACCCTCATTTAATTAAGAAGGACAAACAGCAGCCTTCCTTCTCCTCCCAGGGAGCTGTAACTTCTCACTGCTTTCAAATTGAGCCTTAAAACATGGCCTTACCGCAGGGAGCTGGGGACGCTACTAAACCTTAATCCTCTTCATTTCCCTTTGCGGGACTCTGTGTTTATGTACAGTATTACCGAAGCACTGTATAAATAGCTCCGTTGTGCTGGCTTAACACCTCCGTATTTAGCGTGCCAATTTTTACGAAAATAGTAGCAATTATTACACGTGCAGTCGACGCAATGCCTAGTCGATGCGAGATAGCTAAAGTATTTTTCGTCCAATAAATTTAACTGTTCCATTTGCAGTGAGATTATATTTTGTTTTCCTGTTCTAAGTGTATTGAAAGAACAGCGATTACATTGACACAAGAGTCTTCTGAAATTCTGTGCCAGGTTATTTCTTTTGAGGCTTTTAATACGAAATGAACAGGAAAATCGGAATCTGGAGGGGGAAAAAAAGTTAAGTTAAAAAGGGAAATGAGCAAAAAGGCTTGCATGAAGCCTTGTTCATTTTTGGAAGTAAAAGTGCTGTATAAGGTACTAAATCATGTATATACAATGCATTTATAATGGAGTTCCCTTCTCTGACATGCAAGGAATTAGCAAAAAAATTGGGGAACGAAGAAGAATGACCAGCAGCGCATGGTGGAGAGAATGCAGTGTTGACCAGCTGTCTCGCTGTCTAAGCAATGCTTCACGTTAGAAATAAATTCCGCAAGGAGGGCCTGGTATCGAAAGGAGCGCCTCGGTTCCTAATGAGTTTTCCTTTTTTTTAATTTCCATCATCTTCTCCGATCCAGAGGCCGACCAGAATCCCGTCATTAATTTACTTTAATGCATGCACAAAACCAAGACCGAGGTGAGAGAAATTCGGAAGACAGTTTCTCGGAGACGGCTGTACGTTACTGCGGTTGTATGAAAATCTCACATGGGGTGACTGCGGTGTGTTTGGAAACAGGTGTCTCTCTAAATGACCCATAATTCTAGAAAATGAGCAAACGGTTTTGTTCACCAACCCATGCATACCATACCCATACCCTTTGTAAGTAAACACTCATTTTTTCCTTTTTATTCTGTGGTCTTAATACAGTATATGGTACCACTGAATGCATATACAGAGTCATCTCTGTTTCTCTTAAATACTCCTTCTGCCCATGTTGGGGCATTAAAACCATCCCCAACCCCCGTTGCTTCACAGTTCCGGAAATCTTTAGGTGGGTCATCCTTTACAAAGGGAACGTCAACATCTCGTATCCAAGAGGAAAATACGATGCCAGACACCAGCAGCAGGGTCAGGCAAAGCTGCCTGAATATAGGATCGCGGCGCATTGCACCCATGCTGCACAGCTATTTTTAAAATGTTGTGCATTAAACTGCGCTTACATATTACAGCGCAAACAGTGATTCATGCCTGGAGAGGAGCTCTGTTCTTCCAAAGCGTAGCGGTTTTAATTCAACATGGCAGCTGGATCTTGTGACCCGCGAGTGCCATTTTGTTTAGCCACCTCATTTCCATAATCTTCTAAAATCCAAATAACTTCCTTGAGTTTTATTCCTTGTCGTCTACAAATTATAGCTTCATTTGAAGGCATCATGAAGTAAATAAATAAATAAAGCAAATAGAAATGTGTAATTTTTCCATACCGATTCCTTTTTTTTTTTTTATTAAATAGATTAATACTTTGTGACATATGCACCCCCCCCCCCCCCACCCCAAAGTATTGATATGAGAGGTCTGCTGCTGTAAACTGCATTGCTTAATCTGTTGTATTGGTAAGAGTTGGTGCTGTGAATGAAATTGAACTGTAGAGGCAGGAAAAGCTCGGTTATGAAATTAATCACATTAAGAGATTTTTGTGGCGCTCAATTCCCGGTGTAACATTTTAAACAATTATCTGAAATCAATACGTTTATGTAGGTGTGACACTTTTTGTTTGGAATTAAATATCGAATGTTTGAGGTTTGTTTGGCTCGCTTCCCTGTTAAGATGATAAAGGCCTTTGGGCTGCAATCTATCATGTGCTTTGACCACCTGCCCCCTGCACTTATTGTGAAACTGATATGCCTTTTATTAGTGACAGAAATGTGTTGAGCTCTTCAATACTTTCGTCCCTTTGTAATAATAAACATGTATAATCCATCCGTTCATCCATTTTCAGATGCTTTCACACATACGGTGATTGCTGGGTAGGAATGCCGTGGACGTCTAGATGCTGCACTGACCTCCCTGCGGTTATTCACCCATCTGTAAATACGCGTTCATCTTTGGAGCACCTGAGGGAAACATGAACACACGGGAAGACCATGCAAACACAACACAAAGTGGGCTGGAGCCCAACATCCTATCGCAGAAGCTAGGCCTACCACTTATAAGCATCCTTATGTCTGCCGCACTGGATTACATTTATTTTTTATTCATTTAGCCATGCTTTTTTTTTTCTTCTTTCCCAAAAGCTGCTTACATACACTTGCACAGTTGTTGCTAGAGCAATTGAGGACATGCACCTTGCTGAAGACTACAGCAGCAAGAGGTGGGCTTCAAATCCATGCCCCTCAAGAACTAGATCGCAGCTCTGACTACTATGCTAAGTGTTAGCATCTCTATTTTGTTAATATAGTGACAGCTAAAGGTTTCAATATGCTGGGTAAGACCTTTTTTTTTTTCTCCACAATTGATAAAGTTTTACTTTCAGGTTCATCTGTGTGTTTTTGGCCCAAACAAGCTTGGTTTCAAGCACTCGAACATTTTGATTGATTCTGCTTGTTTTTTTTTTTTTTGCTTTGTCTGCCAGTTCATTTGCGGTTATGAATATTTTGAGATGCTGGCCTTAACCTCAGTAGCAGACATCCTTAGATGGATGCTTTATAAAAGGACTGTCTCAACAGGGTAGGAAAAAGGGGTGGTCAGGGGGCACTCGGGGGTTTTTTCATAAGAGAAATTTTGCAGAGTCAGGCTAAGTTACGGGCTCGCGGATCGGTTCGAGTACATTCCTGTCACCACGGCTCTGAAAAGTACGGGTTTGCATCTAGGGGCAATGATATACAGCGGTACATGCGGGAGTTCTGTGATGGCTGCATCTAAATGAAGAAATGCGGCTTGAACAGAGGGGACGCTTGTATGGGAACTGTCGATATATTTTGCGGCTACCTAAATAATCCATGGGCTCAGAGAAAACATATCAGGACTGAGCACTCATTCATCACTTAACTACTTTAAAGACTTGACTTTCCCACAGTTTGGATAATCCTTTGTTCCCCTTTTATTCAATTTTATTTATTTTTGTTGCATAACTGCAAATGTGACTAGACTATAAACCCAGGATATTTTCTTCTTTTCTTCAATGGGGCGATACAGGATAAAAATCTTGGTAAAGGGAACTACAGCAGAGCCTATTCTGGAATCTGAACAAGTAACTCGGATAAAAAGGCCACACTCTTTAACATACTATACGGCTCTAATGTGCAGCCCAAACTTAAACTTCTCTTCTGCTGCTATGGATCGAAAAGTCAGGAACTGCTGAAAACTTATCCCCTTGCATATATACTTTTGGACTTTGAGGGAATGGAGTGCTTTGGTACTTCCCCCTAATGTTTGTGTTGTCCTTGTGATCCCAGAACTGCCTTTGGATCGACACTGAAACCCAGGAAAGTGACAAACCAGCCAACCGTGCCAAATCTGTCCCACTTTTGAAATCTTATTTGAAAGGCACATCTTACCAAACCGGTATACCTAAATGACTTTCTATTTTGGTTGGCCAGCCATGATCCGAATTGCTCCGCTGGAGACCTCTGTAATAAGCTTGCGCGGATTCCACGACTCCGTCAATCTGCCAGTTTTGCAAATTTTGCAAGTGTGGTGTGAGTGTCATCAGGCTGTAAAAATAACAATGCTGGTTGCTTGAGAAGACTTGCATATGGATATTTACACTCATTGGTATGAGAAGAACAAAGTTAGTTGGTTTAGGGTTAATCTGAAGAAAAGATGGTTGAAAATCAGCACGCAGGTTGAGTTATTTTTCAAAAGCCCTAGCGAGCGTCCCGGCTGGATGATGGGGGATTCAGTGGTCCTTTTTAACACTTTAGACAGTAAATATGCACGTATACAAATGTTGCAAAACGTGTTGGAGTTGCGTGAATTGTGGGACAACGGCGGAAAGCAGGCCGGCCATTTTGCAGCTAAAATCTCGTCCCGCTCCACGTGCCGTGGTACTTATTTGCTAGCTCCTTCGTGAAGTAGCGGGGCGGCTGAATGGCTTTAACCTTCGTAACTTCAAGTTTTTCATTACAGCTTAGCGTAAGATCAGAAAAGTTAAGACGTTACAATAAGCAGAAAATATAAGGTTACAGTAGGAATATTCACTCAACTGAGAACATCCTTAAACGCACTTCAGAGCAAGTCACAACCTGATGAGCTGCTCAGATCTTTTCCTGTATTCTTCAAGTTGCGTTGTATTCCATCGAAAACTTCCTGCGTCGCACTTAAATAATAAAGTACAATGAAAACCATGGGTTATTGTCTAGAGATCCTTTGTAGGATGCCCATAAAATGATGGCTGCAGACTTCTGGATAATCTAAAGAATAGGTTTTAATAAAAAAAAAAAATAAAAAAAACAAACCCTCAATTTTCTGAGCTGCTATTAGAAAAAGCAGAGTGATGTCTCCACATTGTCTGATGTGATACTGTCATTGAAAAGAGGGCAGTTTCTGAGATGTGTGATTTTGCTTGAGCTTATATATAATAACTTCAGAATGAAATCCACCGATTCCCTCACCTGTGTTTTTCCGTTCCTCTGTTCTCTGCTTGCCTAGCCATGGTGGACGGAAACATCAGGTGTTGCTCACTGAGTTTTTCTGATGTCCCTATTTCCTAGACTTTCCACTGGGCTTGAAGTCCCACTTCCTTGTTTCAAGCTTTGACGATGGTTCTATTAGCATAAACCATTAGTAACATTTACAACCTGTGGAAAAGCGAGTTCCGACATCTCGCTTGGACTTTGAGATGTTCCAATTCCGACCAGCCGAGCACTAACCGTGTGATGACCAAAGACGAGCGAGTTATCTAGTTGGAGAATCGGAATCTGTACGTCATCTGGCTCCGGATTGTAAAATGCGACCAAATTTGGTCCCTTTCTTCCCCGGGCCACACTGGGACCCGGAGGTCACGGATCCTCACGAGGGAAAAGCGGGAAGACTTTGTCACACACCAGCTAATGCTTCTTCTTTATCTGAACTGATTCGAACAGAAGATGGTTTACTTTGCTCACACTTGTCACTGGGAAAACATAATTCTTGTCATAATTATCTAGAGAGATACATGAGGCAATGGAAAAATTTAATCTCTTGAGGGAAATGGGAGCAAATCACCATCAAGGCAGACATTTAGAAACATATTTCATATTTGCATCTTGATGAGCCCTTCTTCCACTTCAGAGTTGTGCTGAATACATGGGAGTACATTGGCTGAGATGCAGCACTTTGCTTTTAAACTCAACGTGGAGGCCATTGTCCGTACCATCATTGCACCTTTGGAGATATGTGGAGGCGACGCACACGTAACTGCATTAAATGACGCAGGAAAAATGGAATCGCTTGCCATTTCTTAGTGTAGGTGCCATGTGCAAATACGCCCGAGTCGTGTTGGAAGCAAGGACGGGGGTATCTCCGTGAGGTTATCGCGTCTTCATTTGAATGCCGAAGAGGACTCTCCTGCGTGTCGTTCCTCTGCTTGGCATCTGGTGATCAAACTAAGAGGAACCGCGACCGCGAGTGTCGTCGGATTGTGTCGCACCTGTAAAATTTAAATTAAAAAAAAAAAAAAAAATAGGAATCCATTTCTTGCTGTAACACAAATAATTATGTTTCACCATTTTGGTCCAGATTTTAAATTTATGTTTGGTATTATTGAGTCTTTTCCATTGATGGAAATGCATACTTAAATGTTTGGGCACCAAAAGTAACTTTTAACTAACACATATACTGGTCTTTACCACCATTTAAATGTCTAATACTAACTCTAAAATTATTACTTTTTAAACAGTTACTGTATACGCTGCATCAGCAGTTTTGGGAAATTTGTCACACATTTTATGCATGAGTAATGTTATGACCAATGTTTGCTTTTTCTCATTTTTGTTTCTTTTGTTAGGTTTCACAGATGGAAGTTGTAACGGTTTCTGTCTCTAAAAGAGATTCCGAGAGCCTTGAACTGAGATTTGTTTTCAAAATCATTAACTGAACTTTTTAATATTCCATAATGCTTTGGCATAGCAGAGGATTGCCTGTCAGAGGGTACATGCGTGCGCGATGTCCTGCTTCCACCGTGCATCTCGAAGCTGCGGAGTTCCCCGCGGTTCGGCAGATAAAGACCATTTTTATCCTTCTCGCCATGTAAGTGAGAAGGATATTAACATAAGGCGGCTAAAACGAACAGCCTTTGCTTCTTTTCAGGAAAGCCGAAAGAATCGGTCGCTTACCGTTTCGGGCCGCCCCTATGAATGATTCAGGGGCGGTGCAATATTCTTCAATTATTCAAACGTTAAATTTGCTGAGCTTCTGTTATTGAGCCGCCTCCACGAATGAACTTTTCATTAGCGTTGTTTTTCCTTCCCCCCTTTACTTTGGTCGCTGAAATAAAGTACAACCTTTGAAAAAAGGATGTAAAGTGGTTAAAAGGGGGGAAGGAAAGACTAAGACATGCATGCAGGTGTGTAAAAGTTCCAATTATTCAACCCTTGAAAAGGTGTAAAAAAAGGGGAAACGAACGCAGAGGTTTCGGTCTCCGCATCCGGCTTCCCCTTTCCCCTCCTTTGACGTCGTATTAGTGTCGGTCTCTGGCCTTTATTAGCATTTAATATCCGTAATGAACTATTAGCGCTGTGAAACTCCTCCGAAGCTTCAAAGTTTGCCCGACAGTCTTCCCCGCTTCCTATTACGTGCAGCTCATCTCTGCTGGACGAAAAGCTTTGTGTTGCTCCAATGGAGTAGGTGGGCCGCACGGGGCAGAGGTGTAATCTATCATCCCGTCTGCGGATGACCCGTGCGAGATGCTGAGGTCTCACTTTTTGGCGCGCGCTGTCGCCGATGCAGTTACAAAAACGCGTGGGTGCCCTTTTCACAACGGCACGGGCGCGCGGCGTTTAACTACGAAGCTCGGAAGAAGCTGGACGTGCCCGAAATTGGCTGACTGAGACAATTGCCTTGATCTTCATGCAAAGCCGTGGACTCGGGCGCAGGCGTACCTGCAACGCGTGACGGAGGGAACAAGCCAGCTGTTTTGGATCCGTCTCGCTAATGGTTTCTGCACCACTTGCAGAATTTGCAAGTTTAGAAGGTGAGGGACCACGTATGGTTACGCCAGCTGTTTGCTCGCTGCGGCTTCTCTCTGTAAGTGCATCGGACTGTCAGGGTCCTGATGAATGCCTTTTGCTGGCGTTTGAGTATTCTCCCGTGACAGCTGCTGTGTACACGTACGGCTACGCCCATTGAAATATTCTAAAAAGAGCCGCGTTGCCTTCATCGCTCGCACTCGCTCAGCTTGAAAAGAAAGGCTGAATCCCGCGCGGCTTAAACTGAATGGAGCCGCTAATAAACCGGTGCCCCGTTGATGCATCCTTTGCCATGGCAAAAGGCCCGAGATGGCACCTTTTTTTTTTTTTTTTATTTTTTTTTTTTTGTGAGCAATTCCAGTAGAGCAGAAAAAAATAATGACTTGAAATTTAAATTGCTCAGCAAAAATATGGTGACAGTTGCACGCGAGCTATTTCTGTGTGACCGTGCTGAATGTATTTGCACATTAATAGTGGGAATCTATACACTTGTCTGGCCTTGTGAGCAGGATCTCCAAAATAATACCCCGCCCCCCCCTTAAGGTGACTATAAAGTACAGATTCTTCGATGAATAAATGTTTGTTTTTGGTTACAGCTTTAAACACTTTACTCATCTTGGGGAATCTCTTCTGTTTGGTTAGCGTATCATCTCTATTAATCTGACTGTAGGCTCTCTCCTTATAAATCATTTTTAAAAAATGACAATATAATAAAGTGTGTGAAATGGCAAACAATACATGTGTAAATAATATTGTATAATGCAAAATATTATATACTATGTAGTATTACCTATCATTCTGTGGGGAGGGGGGATCTTACTTTTTGCTTCAACTACTGAGTACCACTGCTTGAAGATGCAGTAGAAGGCTGGCCTGCTGTGTCCCTGTATGTTCAACTTCTAATCCGGCTACTACCGTTGAAATTTAAAGGCCATTTGTCCACCGTGTGCATGATCTGTGGTGGTTTGGAGTCCTTCCTGGATGCATGGAGTGTGAGGGAGACCAAGTCTTAGATGGGAGGTTAGTCCCTCGCAGGGCATCTACAGCATGTATCATTCTCCTTTAAATCCTGTTCCTTTTTAAAACATTATTGCTTACCGATTCAAATCATAATTAATATGATCATTTTAGCAGTAACAGAGCCGAATACTTAAGTTTGTTTCATATTGACGTGCGCTAAAGGCCAAGAAAACCTGATGGCAAAAGTGTAGTAACTGTCTAGTTTGTTAACAACTGCGTAATAAGTATAAACTTACCCCAGGGGAAGATGTGCACAGTTTAGTCAGAAGGAAAATTTTTTGAGAGTGGCTCCATATCATTGGTGGGACCAAATGAATCTTGTGTATGGACAATGATCCTCAAAGTAAATTTATTATTATTATTATTATTATTATTATTATTATTATTATTATTATTAGAATGGCACTGTAATGTGTGGCTCCAGCTGAAATGTTAGTCTTAATTTAAGGCAGCTTCGGAATAAACAACTTTCTAACATAGATGTCTGTTCCTCCAATATAACTGTTATTTGGTGACAAAATTAAATAAAAAAAATTATTTATTATAGCCGTAATTATTGCAATTTAATAAAAGCTTTTCATTTCAGTGCAAACCCAGGTCTGTTGAACATTAATAAATGGAAGCACTTGAGCTACCTCGTGGAACTTAAATATCTTTAAAATGTTCACTATCGAATGAAGCTGCACGTGACGGTGTTAAAGCGCTGCGCCTTACGAAACTGTCAGCACTTCTAAAATGCAGCGAATTTCGAGCAGGATCTGCTGTGCAATATCAAATTATATTAATACGATCTATTTGCTGCCGTGAATAGGCTGCGTGACAATAAATGTCTGTGACGTATTTAATAGTTTTTTTTACACATATTTAATAGTTTTTAGCCATCGTCATTTTATTTAACGCCATTTACTAATGCGTTTTAATTTGTGAAAAATGGCGGAAGCGCAGCGGGATGTGGCGACCTGGCCTGGTTCGCGCAGGTCGAGCCCAGGGTTCTGCTAACCTCCTGGCTGTGGCGGGCGAGCGCTTTCCTCTCGGTCGATTCGACCGCGTGTCGTCTTTGCGCTTTGTCAGGCAGCGAATCTTTAAGACGGGAACTGTTGAAGGTTGTCTTTCCTTGCAGGGAAATTAAAGGGTGTAATTTTCTTGGGAAGCTCAGACGGTTCAACCTGAGGACCACAGGAGACCGACGATTAATTGGAATTCTAATGGTTGCCCGGCTGCCTCGCTGTTAGCCGGCAATTTGGCGAGGATGCTGTGCTAATGGAGCACTTAAATGGGCAGGTTATAAAAAGTAATAGTTAATCTTGAAAGAAAGACCTCAAAAGAAGATATAAGGTTGTTTTTTAAATTTTTTTTAATTTTATTTTTTAATTTTTCTACGCATATTAAAATTGACCATGGTACCAAGTCAAACAGCGGGCAAAAAGAATAACTTGAAGCCACCGCCCACGTTCTTAAATATCATTTTCGGTGCGCGAGCCGCTGCGATGGTTTGATTTAGGGTCAAGGTCGGTTGTGGAACTCGGTGTAAGACGGACCGAAAAATGTCAGTCGGTTAAGCTCTGCGAAGCAACCACCTGTGTGTATGCGCGCCCGGCATGGCATGCTGTGTGTCGTGTAATAACTTAAAAGAATGGTTTAATAGAACCCCGTTTTGTGTTCCCATTAAAAATGTTCCTTTCAAAGTACCTGTCCAATACTGCTGATCAAGGTATTTGAATTGCTCCAGTAAAAGCGGTGCAAAGGGGTCAAACTGTAAGTCACTTTGAATAAAAGCAACAGCTGAAGAACAAAATAATAATAATAACGCTGCCTCCGCTTTTAAAACTGAGCAAAAATGATCAAAAGGACTCCTAATAACGCTCGCTTTCAAAAGCCACGTTCTTCCTCTCGTCTTTAAAATATATCCGGGCATAAAAGCAGCATCGGCCAAAATAAATGAAATACTTTGTGTCAAATACCGCCGTACGTACTGTAGTTGTGTTTATTAATGGTCATTTCCCATCGCTTGGCGGGATGGAGACGATATCATCCTGACAGGAAAAAAAATTGAACGGCGGGCCTTGATGTCTGACTGTTCAATTGGCGCCTTCATAAATAACAGATCCCTCATTCATATGGAAATAGATGAGCGCGAAGGATGGGGGGCGGTGGTCCGGGACTTCCGGGATGGATCAATGAGCCTCTGAGAGTCACTTTAGGGGTCGCTTTTAAGGGTCTCTGTGCCGGGGAAGCTGTGCGCCGGCGATCAGCAGCGGTGTCCTCCTCAGGCACGAGTGGGACGGATTAAGGTGTGAACGTACATGGCCTTTAAAACCACGCCGCATCTGTGTGCAAATGAGGCGCTCCTTCATGCTGTTTACACGCTTTCCCTTTCGTTGACTAAACAAGGAGCGCATCCCTCGGCCCAGTTCCCGCGTCCGCGTTCGGCATTCTTAGCGCATCGGGGGGAAAATTAAGAGTCCTTTAAGGATTATGATGTATTTCCTTTGCTTAGATATGAGTTTAACAAATTGTACAAAAACAAGGGTGACTGGATCCCTTTTTTTATTTTTTTTATTTTTTCGTTCCTTTCCTCCCAGCTGCTAGAATCTCTAAAGAAGAGGGCCCTCTAGGGATGGAAAAGTGGAAATGCAGTTGAAAATGCGTTTCTTCCTTGTTTTCCGCTTCTTTTTTTAAAATTGACCAAATCAAGGAGCTTCTAAAGCTGGAATCGAGGCCTGTAGTCAGAACATGTAAGCTAGTGTTGGTATTGCTGGCACAGACAATATTATTTTGCGGCTCGTATCAGTGAACCGTCAGTTATTCAAACAGATGGCCGCAGCTGCCGGAAGGACTTTTCGAGCCCCGACCCCGTTTCCCTCTTGTGCTGTAATGTACGGCAAGGCTGCATTTATTTATTTTAAAAGGGGATCGATGCTTAGCGGTGATGCAAAGCATATGTGATATTTCTCCGCCTTGTGGGAAGATTTACAGAGCATCGGTCCCCTTTCCTACCTTGACCTCTTGGTGTCGGGTGAGCGCGATGTCCGCGTTTCCAAATTTACATTGGCACAAATTGCTGTTAAGAGAAGGACCCTCAAGTCAGGATAAACCCTGAGATGTGGTTTTCGTGGCAAGGAAAGGTATAGAAGTGGTAGCTGCCTTCCACACATGTCTTTGTACTGAGAAAAAAAGCAGTAAAATGTGGAAAAATCTGAGTTGGACTGACATCTATGCCCAAATGAGAAGCAAGGCACTGCTGTTACCCCCTGCACTTCTGTGCCACTACCTTTTCTTTATATTCTGTCACTGTGTCAAAACTAAGTGTTTGGTTTGGTGGAACCACGAGAGTCATGGGCGGAATTTGTGAGGGGGTGCCTGGCAAATCTGTTCCCCTCCCTCCCTCTCTTCCCAAACAGCAACTCCGTCACGCGGAAAAACCGATCGGCTGCATGCGGCAGGAAAAGGTCCGTGGCGTCTGCCCCAGGCGCAGTCTCTGTAATACTATGAAGAAGCGGCCTTGGGAATTGTGTTTCGGCACTCAAGCAGGTTCCGCCAGATGCGGGTGGGGGGGGGGGGGCTATGCGGTGGGTGGGATGGAAGGGTGGGTTCACCGCTTCGGTTGCGGTCACCCCGCGCTTTGTGTGAACCCTGTGCCATTTGTCAGTCTCTGATGTCTGGAAATGTAGAATTTTGCCCCGAGGTATTCCTCCTCCCCGAATCCTGTCAAGGGGCTACGTTGCCCGTTTGTGCAGTAAAATAAGGCATCGAGAGTCGAGTTTTAATTCCGTCCTCCTCCTCAGACTGGTATTCTTTATCAGTTGCATGGCAACCGTTGTGCTGTGTGCAGTTTGGAAAGTCATTAGCAGTCTGAACATGTTGACTCCTAGCGCATTTCCCCCCCATTTTTTCCCCCCTTTTTTGGTGAGTTTTATCGCATATTCTGACCAACTTCACTGGCTTTGTAAAGCAATTTGTAATTGCTTCTCTCACACACAGGGTAATGTTTTGTTTCGTCTGAGGCGATGTTCTTTTGCGCCTGGGGCAAAATCTAGAACGGTTCTTGTTCAGCGGGCTCAGGCTGTCCCACGGTAGACCCGGCTGGGGGCTTGGCCATCCTCGTGGTCCCCCGTGGGGAGGACAGGACAAGAACATCACACCAGGGTAACACTGGCCATGCGGACCCTGCACAACATCTGGCTCCTGTTTCCCCTAAAAGGGAATGATAGCTATAAAGGACAGCTGTGGCACCGTGTAGGAGGAGGATGGAAGTGGATGCCGTGATTTATTTGGTTAAAATCACTCCATGTTGATGTCCATATTTTTTGCTGATATTTATTACTGTAGGGTAGTATGGGGTTGCAGAGGGTCATGTTGGTGCTTCACAGTTCCTGGGCTGCTGGTCTGAATGTAGTGTTGGATCCAGTGCAGCATATGTGGAGTTTGAATGTTCTCCCACAGTCCAAAGGTATGTGCTTAAAGTAACTTGATGATTGTGTGTGTGTGTGTGTGTGTGTGTGTGTGTGTGTGTGTGTTTTCCATCCAGGGGGTGGGATATGCTTTGGACCCCTATGACCATCCATCGGTCAAGTGGTTATTATTGATAATGAATGGATTAATAATTTCTGGTGACTTCATGTGAGCTTTGTTATAGCAGGCGGGGCGGTGGAACTGCTTCGAAAGTTGAATTGATGTTTTTGTTTACGGCACGCATCCAAGAGGGTACAAGGTAGGGAGTCAGTAAATAGGTGGAAAACTTGCGGATCGCCGTTCCCGTTCGAATACCAAGCGTGGCACTTGACAGGTGATGAATGGTTGTGCAACTCGGCTCAGTTTCGTAATAAGGTCTCGTCCAGAGGCCTGCGCTTTGGCATCTGCGGCTCAACTTAATCGATGGCCTTGGAGCAGTTCATTAGGCCCGGTGTCGACGCGGGATTGTACGGTCCTGCTTTCTCGAGCTCCTTCCCCGTGCGCTCGGTGCTCCATCGTCCTGCGTAGCTTTTAGCGGGAAGGAGGGAGAATATAAAACGTCAGCAAGTCCTCGTGCGGGTTTAAAAAAAACAAAAAAAAAAACCCCAAAAAAAACAAAAAACTTCACCTGAAAGTGGCGACGGTTCCAAGTGACATTTCAAACAGGCGACTAAATTGCTTTTGACATTTAAAATTACATTTGACTGTTAGCTGAACTCAAATGTAGTTATTCCAAATTGTAGGGTTTAAAATTGGATGTGAACTCTATGATGCAACATTATTATAGACGCATTGCAAGCCTGTTTGAGCTCTTTACAAATCTGTTTTGTCACATTTGAAAATTGGTTGAATTAGTCTTTAAACTTTGGGATGGTTTCTCGGTTTGCCATATATATATTTTAAATTGGTTTATGGAATGAACGACAAATATTGTGCTTTTGAGAGTTTTGTGGAGCTAGAACAAGGATAATTTATGGACACGGATTTAGCAAACATTGGCTGCTTGCTTCAATTGCTCTGAGAATTCTGTCAAAAGTGCTGCTCGAAATCCCTGTTGTTGGGGTTCGCTGGCAGATGATTCACAACACGGAATCTGAACTTGAGAGAACAAAGAAAAATATCAAGAACATTTAGCTGGTTTAATGCATTTGTAATTGTGATTTCTGCTGCAAATAAAATTCTTTTCAAGGACCTTAAAATTTTAATTTGGTACTCAAGATCGTTTTGGCTAGACAACCCATTTTCATATTTTTATTGACTTTTTAACTGCTTTTTTTTTTTTTTTTTTTTACAAACTATGCCCATATCAGGTCACATTACAGCATAAATATTAATAGCTGTTAAAACAAGTGCTCTTTTTTTTTTTTAAAATAAGATTTTTGTTATATTTCATTTTATATAAACGACTATCAAATTTTCCAACGAGGACTTCTGAGGATTATTTAGATTTTTACTTTTAGATGCCATGAAGTGGAAAGTTGAGCTTCCAGGAAAGGCAGCGCAAAGGTGGTCTCTGGAAAAATTTTAAGGTCAGCTGTGACATTGACCGCAAAATGTGGACCATCTGCCGTCACTGCAGCTTCGACTGTTTATTCAAGGCCTTCAAACAGGCAATCCCGATTCCTGTACCGGAGGAAGATTGAGAGAAGGTAGCTCTTCAGCAAGGGGATAGAGGACAGTGACATTGGGACCAAAAGGATTGCTTCTCATGCCCTGAAGAATGAGAGCAAATTCTGAATAAACCGCTACTGTGATTTTCTAAAAAAAAAAAAAAAAATCCCCCTTGTGCTGTGCAGTAACTCAGTTTCCCTTTTTTTGTCAGCTAGTTATTTGTCTCTGCTCGCCGGAATAAACATTTTTGCGAGGAAAGGTGTAGCCTAACAAATAACATCAGGATGGCAGCATTGTGATGAACGTGCATCATACGGCGAGGTTCCCTACTGGGAAATTAACAAAAAAAAAAAAGGACCCCCCCCCCAAAAAAAAAAAAAAAAAAAAACACTACCACATAGTTTACTATGTAGCATGGTAATATGTGGCTTTCTTTTTAAGTGAACATTTTGGAGATGTGCTTTCATTTAGATGCCCTCCCACCCTTTGAATACACAGGGAACGTGAATCAGATACGGCTCAGTTCTTGGTTCAAGAAGGAGGCTTCCGCTTAACCGCCATCAGAAGTCCCAGTGTTAATCTTGGAGAGAAATGCAGTCCCACAAGGAGAACATTGAGAAGTTTAATTTGTTTGCAGGAAGCGCTAATAATGCGGTACCCCTGGAGACGGCATGAGAAGCGTTCTGCGGAATCAGACGCACCATATAGATCCTGTTAATGTCTGGAGATTTTTGTACAGCTTTAAGCAAGTAATTTCTACGTGGCTTCCATTCATACGTTTCTGAAGCTCCTTGGGGAAAGAACTGGAGACGTGGGTCGAAAATAGGAGAATCATCTATGTTCAAGAAATGCGGCATCACTTTTCAGGATCTTTTTAGATCTTGTCATTATACATTTTAACGTTATAAAAAACCTTAGCTAAAATGAGGTTTTTTTTTTTTTTAATCCTTACCCTGTGTTATGCCGTGGCACAGGGCATCCAGCAGCATGAAATGGCATGGCGTCATCCCCTGTGTTAATCGTCAAAGCTTTCCCTCCCCTGAGATTTACAAGCCTGCTGACATTCTTTTCTATGAATGAAAAAAAAGTTTTGCCATTCATGGAGTATCGACAGGTTCATAAATATCCCTTTAGGGATGCTGGCTTGAGCCGTATGGTCCTCCTGTGCGGATTTTTGATCCTGAACACTGCTTGTCTGAGGCTGATCTGCTCATGTGAATGCGCACCAGGGCGTAGGCCTTGGCTGTCAGTGTCACCAATAAAGCAAACACAAGGGTTGGATGTGTGCAGAAAGTGCTTAAAGGAGTAAATACTCCAGAGTTTGGAAGGGGGTTGTAATATTTCTGGTAAACATTGAAACTTTATAAACTTGGAAATGTCTCAAAAGTGACCAAGCGCACGGAGTGGGGACAGTTTGCAGTTTAAGTGAAATTGTGGCCTGGTTGGCATGTATATGTCAGCAAGTTTGTGTCACAAAAGAAATATCTTGGTCTCGTGTGTATAACACAGCATAATATCACAATGAGGATTCTTAGTGACATCCACAGTAACCATGGTGATGTGTGAATCCACTGACTCAACAGCCTATTAATGCTTTCACATTAGTTTTGTCGCTTGTCATAAAGCTGCTGTCACTTACCGCTCACTAAGCATGCTGGGTTTCGGCAAAATGACGTAGTTTTTTAAAAAAAAAAAAAAAAAAAACTTTGTTCACAACATAACAAATTTGGTCACTGCGGTCAATATTAACAGCTAATAATGTGTGTGTATTTTTTGCCCCCTGTGGTACTGTGGTCCATCGGGGTCGGTGGCCTTCATCTTGGCTCTCATGCTATGTAGCAACAGCAAGAATACCCTGAATAATGAAATCACTGTAAACACTGTACGTCATCTTAGTCAGACAGATACGAACGGATTTAACTGTCTATTTTTCTGCCGTTGCTTGTAACCTTATTTTTATTCCATATTAATGTTGTATGTATATTATTGTATAGGATCCCATCCACAAACACGTGTGGCTTGATGTCTTCATGTCTTTCAAATATCTGCAAGCAAAAAACATGCAGTAGCACCTTAATAAATCACTATCAAATTATACGGTCACAAAAGCATGCAAAGACAAGCATTACAGTTTGATAAAATGCTTAGATTTAATCGAAGTGATGCAAAGAACTTTGGAAGCCAACGTGTCTTTGTCTGGTACTGGCATTATTGCTGGTTGATTTTACACAAGTAACTGCCTATAAAACTGAGCATGATGGGGAAACGCAAAAAATGTATGGATCTGTTAGGAGTTTGGGAGGGAAATGTGTTTAAAAGCAATGCATTTTCTTAAATGAATTGAAGGACTCAGCAGTCCTGAGAGGCAGAGGGTGCTCATTTGAGAGAAAGTGAGAAACTACAGGCTTTTGATTCTGAAACCCTTGTGAGTGGGACCAGATAAAAAGGAGCAGTCGGGTCTTGTAGGGGTTGGGGTTCAGACCTGCTGGCCACCTTGTATGCTGCAACAAGATAAATGCAAAAAGGATGGCCAATGAAGTGAGGAAGTTTCTGAAGAACGTAGTGCATGAACACAGTCATCCCTCAAATGAACTGGGAGTCGGTGTTGAATGAAACCACAGGATAAACTCTCGTGGGCTGCTCTGTCTCAAATTTACACGTCGGTGCTAAGCGGTGTTTCTCAGAGAACTTGCATCCTAATCTCCATGAACGGAGCTTGTGTTTTCCTATCAGAACCCTGTAGCTCCATGTCGGAGGCTCGAGAATCCGCATTTTTAGTCACGGGCTTGCACTTGTCTACATGCTGCACTTCTGTGCAGAAAAATGCTGTCCTTTGTGAATTTTTTTTTTTATTTTTTTTATTTTTACAGTTACCTTTAAAAAAAAAAAAAAAAAGCAATTTATTGCTGTAGTTGAATTGCTGACCTCCTTTCTGCCGTCCCAGAACACCAAAAAATCTGGGAATGCTCTGCCCTTTGCCCAGTTTACTTTTTCACAGCCTAAAGCAGGCATCTTGTGTCTCACAGGAACGGAGGCGGCCACTACGCCATCTCGAGTGAGCGGAAACACGGACATATGCCGCGTTATTTAGCATGACCGCGGGTTCAATTAATGGTTAACGCACCGTTCCTTCTGGAGAGGCAAGCTGAGTCGCTGTGGGGCAGCACCACTCACCATGTGCATCTGTCCTTGCTGGTACCGAGTCGGATCATCCCCCAGACTCTGGGCAGCTACGGAGAAGACACGGTAATTTGATCCTGAAAGCACTTTCTCCATTTTCATACAGTGGGTTGTCAGAAGTGCACTTTCCAGCTCCATAAAAGAGCTCTGTGGAGGGTGATGTTTCGCTTCGAGGTCAACAACACTCACCCAGGTTTCCTGGAGCAGCAGGATGGACAAGTTATGGCTGATCAAACTGAAAGAATGGAGCCGTAAAATCATTTTTTAAATGAGTACCTCAGTCGGTTACCCATAATCCTGTTGGGCACATATGCCATTATTTGTTTTATTTATTTATTTTACCTTTTCCCCCGACACTTTTTTTTTTTTTTTTGGGGGGGGGCTTTAGCTATGAAAGCATAACCATGTTTGGATGCCACTTGTTGCTTCAACCCTGGTGGCACTTTTGGAAGAAACTACCAATCCATCATTTTCACAAACCGGGAATGTAGGCATGCAGTAAATGCAACGCAATGGAGCTCGGGCTTAAAAAAATACTCATTCCTCAATATGCAAATGCGATCTGCAGTAAACGCTTACTTTTGTTCCCATGTTCTTGAACATATCAAATGCTTCGGCATCACAAAGGAGATTTAGTTTGACTGTTTTGACAGTGGAAGTAAATTGGGAATGCGAGCCCTGAGGTGTCTAACTGAATAACAACATGGGAACCAGCGCTTTTATTCTCCTTTCCCCTTTTTTCATATGCAAAACACCACAGATCAAAAGTGGAAAATGTATTGTTAGAAATAAAAGTTTACATATCTGCAAATTTGTGTGTAAAATAGTCGTCTTGACCAAACATAGAACTCCCTTTGACACAGAGGCTTAACTGAGCTTTCTGATAGCTGCCTGTGATGGAGCTCCTTGAAGGGTTTCAGGCGACGTGTTTGACCCAAAGCACGCGCACGACCGCTCGGCTTCATACTATTTTGGTTCGGGTTGCTAGAAGTTGGCAAAAACGCTGTTGCTGTTGGACGATACGGCCGCAAACGCCAGGTTATCGATTAGTTCCTTCAGGCAGACCTCAGCAGGTGGTGGTCATCTTCTCGGGAGATCACGAAAAAAGGACGGGCAAATTCCTTGCGATTCGCTGATGACCCACCGCTGAGTGAAAAGTTGCCGTTGCGATGGTTTAAATCGTATTTAAATATAATTTATTGCCATAGTTAATGCAGTATTAGGATTTCAAGGTCTGTTGTTCTGTCTTGTACCAAAGAAAAACTCACAGCTGTGAGTTGTGTTCCCGCAGAAAAATGGGGAAACTATTTATCACGTGTTTGCTTTGTATGCAATCGGGCTCCTCAACAAAAAGTGCTACTGTGGGCTCAAAATTGACTACTATGGGCTCAATATGCAATATTTTCTCATGTCAGTCCTGGGTGGAATCCAGCCACAAGGGGATGCACAAACCAGTGCATTTCTTCGTGCCGGTCCCAAGCCCGGATAAATGGGGAGGGTTGCGTCAGGAAGGGAATCAGGCATAAAAATTTGCCAAACCTAATATGAGGACAAAAATAAGTTGATCTGCTGTGGCAACCTCTAATGGGAGCAGCTGAAAGACGAAGAAGAAGAAGAAAATCAGTCCTGGGTGGAGAAATATTTGAATAGGACTGAACTATGCTCCACTGCACAATGAACATATTTGTTTTATAAAGAAGGAGCACATATTATATGTTTGGATCTAGGCTTCTATGCAGATAAATGAATAAGCCACAGATGCAGCTACTTCAACACCAGCTTTCTTCCTGGTCAGACATCTAAATCTGTCTATGTGTATTAAGAGCAAATTGCAAAAAACGATGCTTAGAAATGTTAAGGAGTTTGGGTATGAACCTCGATCAGGAAACAAAATTTGGGTTCTTTTAAAGTTTTGAAGGTGCAACCTACAGGCCGTAACCAGGTTCTACCCTGTACTTTGCACCACAGCTGGATGTCATGTGTTTCTTTTGCTATCCTGCATGGTTTGGTTCGGTAATTACTGTAGTCTGTGTGTTGGGTTTGTTCAGGCCACAGCTGTTAACATGCAGTTGAGGTTGCGGGGTCTTCGCCCTACACATTATGACCATGCCGGCCAAGCTGAAGTCTGCTGGGTCCCGTTCTCCCGTTCCATGTGTTGGCCACCATGTTGCCTGACAGGGAAAAGTGAAATTAAATCTGCTGATCCTCATAGTTTAGTGGTTGTCTCTGTGTTTACACTGGAGATTGATTTAAAGGTCCTGGTCCCACATGTCGCCATTTGCTTCTTTTATACTTCTGTGACCACAGGGAATGGCCAGCAGATAGAGTAATGGTTACAGAGATCAATTTTGCAGTTACTGAGCCTGGTTAACCATTCCAACAACCTTCAAACAAGGTCAGCTGCTTTTGGAGACAAACTTCAGTTAAATGAATAAACTGCAATGCACGTAAACTAGCGACAGCTGGGGTTAGCCGAAGAGACTGACAAATGCTTTGGTCGAGCAGAAAGGTCTAAAATGGGCTGTGGCCTTTTCGGGATTCTTTGGTTGGATTTAAATAAACCTTTTATTATAATTTCTTTCTTCATATATTCTACAGACTGTAAAATACAGCTTGAAAGTGCGGCGCACGTGGTATTTTTATGGTAATATCACAATAATTCAAATGCAGAGACGTTGTTTAAAATTATTACTTTAGCTTAATTTCCCAGATGCTTAATAAACTTGGGTATTAGATATTTCTGTGTGGTTGTAATTATGATTAATTTTAAGCGACTGTCTCCATAAAGGCTGCCCTTCTTTCAAGAGTGTTTTGTGCCGAGATTATTAAGGAGATGCGCCTTTGTACATGCATCGATTCCTCTGGAAATACTGTATGTTGTATTTTACATATTTTAGTTATGCAGCAATGCTTCCCTCTCCGTTGTAGGTCATCTGATGTGATGTGGTTTAATAAGTCAAACACACGCATCCATGTTTAACCAGGAGCAATACAGCCCGGCAAAAATACGCACAGTGGCTATTAAAATAGAAGTTACGCAATGTTTGCTAGTTTCCCTGTATTTATGGCTGGGTTTGAAGAATACACGGGCATATTTAAAATCTGGCTTATTTGGAGTGAAAATAAAATTGAATGAAATTCAATGATCTCAGTTGACCCCCACCCCCACGATCGGTGTAGGAGTGACAGCTGGCAAGGTGTCCAATGTTTATCAGTTTGGCTCATGCTACTCTGCAAAGCATCTTGAGATGTTAGGCTGCCAGCTGTTGTTTTACCCATTTATACAACTGGGTAGTGTGGTTAACAAGAGGGTAAACCCTTTTTAAGCTGTGGAGCATCGCGATGGACAATGTTCAGTGCGATGAGGTTACCTGTTCGCTCTCTATCTGTTTGGACAAGAACAACCCACACAGGTGTCTCTAAGTGCAGATAGAATTAGTACCCCAGGTCTGTACCTTTTTTGGATAAAATCGACCAAACAGGTAGACACCTGTGCAGTTAGCATAAGCCTGACCGCACAAGGCTATGAGACTCCCGATAAACTTAATATCCCAGGTCTCAACTTGTTTGGACAGGACTAACCATAGGAACATTCAGGTGCTTGAATAGTACTAAGCATGCAGGTCACTAGGTGCTCAATAAAACTAACTTTAAAGGAGTGCATCTGTTTTAATACAACTGACCTGTTCTGCAAGACTGGTCAGCAAGGTCAGGCTATATTAGTCACACAGAACGGTGCTGGCAGCAGTCATTTTTGGGAATGAGTATTAATCTGGTAAATTTCAAATACCGTTTTGGTTGGACTGGCTGTTACTTAACTGCAGTTTTCACAATGGTGAGGCAGTTAGTGAAACAGCATCTGCAGGAACCAAATTAACTTCAGAAACCTCACATTTGAGCAGGGTCTTTAGGACTCCACTTTATAAGAATGGGTCACATAAAAAGAACAGCTTGAAAAGAAACTTCTCCCAGGATGAACTGAAAATGTAATGTGGGACAAAATTTGTAAACATTGCATTAAATGGTGGAGGTGGACAGCTTGTGTGAAGCTGGAAGTGGGCTTGAGGGAATATGTTTAGGGGAAGAGGTTTATCTTCAGTGTGCTCCTTATTTGGAACTGGAGGCTCCAAATGCTCATTTTTACAACTTGCTTTTTAAACTTTTCAGCCACTTTATTTATAGATATGTAGGATCCTGCTTGACTCCAGGACAGTATAAAGTTTTTGTCCACGGTGGATTGTCAGCTTTGTTCCTTCTGCAGATATTCGGATGGCTTTTTCAGTCGGTCAGCATCGCATTCCACATCATCCCAAAGATGCTGGACTGCTTTGAGAGATGGGACAGTACAGACTGCTGTAGTAAAACAAGTGCACTGTCAAGGAGCAGTGTGCAAAAACTCAACAAGGTTGGCTGAACCGACGCAACGGACGCCAGTGATCGGCTCACTTTCAAAGTCAAGTTCAAAGTCGGCCGATTTTTAGTTCATTCAAACAGTAAATGGAGCTCTAGACCTTGTCTGTCTACTTTATGTGCCGAGTCACAAACGTGCCGAGCCACTGTGTGGGGAGAGTCGTATTTATACACAGCCATGAAGGATTAATAAAGTGCAGTTTTTTCAACATTTCAGACCTCCATTAGTCTTCCTTGCATCCCGTTCAGCCCCATTTCCCAAGAAGCCGACCTACAGCACCAAGCTTCTCATTCCAACAGCTACACTTAAAGGATCCTTTCGCATTGTTTCCCTATGCTGTATATACTTGCCGGCTGTCTCCCTTACTGTTCTGCATTTACTTTTTTGACGTTTCCTTTCCGAAAGCAGCTTCTAATCCTGGCGTATTTTGATTTTATTTATTTTAGCATCATAAGCATTAAGATAAGGCCCTCATAGTGAGAGTATATGAGTAATGTGTACATGACAGGGGATTGTAATTCCACAACCAACAGTTTTCTATGCTGGGAAATGGCATTCTCTGTTTCTAACACAACACGCAGACCGTTACGGGGGGGTGATTTGAATACGATATCTTTATACATGTCCTGCGATCCTATGACTTGCATCTTAATTCTGTACAGTATTCATACCCCCATGTGGAAAGTGACAAAAGCCTCCCTGGGATTTCTATTCAGAAGGCTGACAGTGCAGAGCGGCACATAATGCTGCATCGAGGAGCAATATTAAAGATGTGCAATCCATGAAGCGCACCTGTCAGTTTAGCTCATAAAAGCATCCTTGAAGAAACACACAGAGCAACACCTTCCTTGTTTTTCTGCGTTTCCCTTTGGCTTCCCCATTGTTCTCCTTATCGCTTATTTCCCATATGTACTGTATACTGATGTATGCAGTGATGTCTAAGTCACTGGAAAGTTTTATTTCAAAGCAAAGAATGGATTGGGGGGGTGGTGTTCTGGCAGAACTGGAATGTAGGTTTTTTTTTTATTATTATTTATTTTTTTTTAATAAATACCTCCCACACTATTTTTCTTTGCAGTTATTTGTGCTCATTACTTATTACATTTAATTGCATGGCGATACCGGTTGTTTGAATGCCATCAAATTGGTAGTTGTATTATACGGGTGGCAGTATGCAATTTACACTTCAGAATATAGGCAATGAAACACCGGAACCCCTCCGTGTTTATTCCGTTTTCATCCCTGATGTCACGACCATGGCCACAATAGTGCTTAATATCTCGTGTGCAGATGAGAATGGATGCATATTGTAACATTGCGTAATCCTAGCATTTCTGGGGCTTCAGGCTAGATGGATTTCCAGGAATCAATCCACTGTGACGTCCTAAGGGGGGCTCTGTGGCATCTGCATGCCCCAGGCAGCTTGCTTTTATTGCTTTTCCCGAGGGTTGGGCCTGCCTACGCCCAGCTTTAAATTCAACCAGGTGTGGGAGGACGCGGTGGGATAAGATGATAGGAAGTGCATAAGTAGATTGTCAAAAATCTAGAGTTACCATGAAGAATTTGGCAAAAGAAAGGAATGGGCCCTCATGAATGCAGGTGTGATTATATTGTTAGTTATGGTTGTAGTTCTTTTTGGTACATAGTTCTACGGAAAGGAAGGCGGCTGCTCTGATGTCAAGTATGAGTCCAATATAAGTCCATTGCCTACTGGTAGCTATTAGTTATTTCAAATGAAATTGTTTGAAATCCTGGGTTGTCACTGCACTTGCAGTGACATGATAAGTGTGATGGGTAGCCACCTCAAAAGTCCCCGTGAGGATACACGGCCACCATGAATCACGGTCTACTTCCCACACAAGCAACTTAGCAATTCACAGGCACAGCCTGTAGGGGAGGGTTCTTGGTCTCACCTCTCGCAGACACTGGAGGGAAATTCAATCTCCTGCAGCACAGGCTGTGTTCAACAAAAATGCAGCTTTGGACCCCACAAAGCAGTACTGCACCAAAGTGAGAATTTTTTAAATTTGTGATGTCCAGTGTTCACTAAAATAAACTTATGTTTTGCTAGCATACCTGTTTTATGTAGATGATTCTAGCTAACTCCAGCATTGGTGATAGACATATTTTGTTTGGTGAAACTTGTTACCTGGACAGTGGAATATACTGCTAGGCTATAAATACGTAAATAAATATTATTCGCAGGCATGTTTAATATTCACTACAGAGATTTCATAATCAAAACTGCAATATATTATATAAGCCCTTCAAATCGGATCACAACTTTTGCATAGACTGAAATATTTTGACATTTAGAGACCTGTAGCAAATTGGTGCGTGATGACAAACTATTAGCTTTTATTTTTGGTTCTGTTTTGATGTGTTTGATTCCGATCATTTGTATGTTGCCGAGCTGATCGGGAGACGGTTGCTTACAGCTCAGTAGAAAACCGAGTTTATGCTCCTGCAAATGAAGATATCTGTACTGTCATTTTACTTGTTGCATGTTTCCATAGCAACAAAAATTGCATTAAGGTATTGTAGGTTCAAAATTGAAGTATTAATATTAATTTCATGGAAATTCTGCTTCGCAAGCTGACAAAGAGCACCATCATTTAGTTTTATAACTACCCAGGTATATTAATGTTTTTTTTTTTTTTGTCCCCCCCCTGCACTCCTTTTCCTTTAAAGTGTTAATGACGCAAGGTATTCAGAGCAAAATACGTGAATGATGCAAGGAGACTAACATAAGACAATAAGATGGTTTGAAATGTATTTTTATAATGGCTCCTTAATGTAGTTGCCTGTAGCACACGTTTTTGTTAACATCCGATTTGCTTTATGTGTTGCTGAACCAAGTGGTAGCCTCGGTGTCATTTATTCATTTCCGCTTGCTTGGCGTGGTTTGGCCCACCATTACGTTTAGACACCACATTGCTGTACTGTTTCCATGAGGAAAAAGTTAATAATCTATTGGCACAAACATTCTTAATTTGAACATTTTTCTTGACACCGAGATAGAATCAAGTTGTGCTGCTGGGATTTATTGTGCTCATTAATTGTGTCTTTCAACTCGGCCTTTGAAGTGAGCAGTACAAAACTGACAGCCTCAGCAGATTTTATTTCGCATCCCATATTGGATCCTACATCTCAGAACTGACACGATTTTGACAAGATCTCTTTGACTTGCAGTACTGGATTCATCCACCGAGACCCGGCGAGAAAGCCATCCGGTGCCTCCAAGGCTTCATTTGTATGACATGCACAGTGGTGGCCACCCAGGAAGGATTACTCACCGTGACATAATGGAAGCAGTCATTTGACTTTATTGGGGTCCCCAGCTAGAAGGAGAGCAGTCACTTTGTCTGCTACCTCAGTGGGGCCAAACAGCAATTGTGTTCTCAAGGGGAAAGAGCTGCCATCAGTTCAGGCATGGGATGCTTGGTTAGCTCAAGCAACTAATGACACTTGGAACCAAGTCATCTCTGAGGCAGTGGTGCTGTGACCTATCAGAACCTCAGCCGAGCATTCAAAACCTGGAAAACCACTGGGATTTTGACTGAAGGATCTCTTGGTCATTTTGTTGACTCGCTTAAAGTAAACGGCAAAAAACAAACACTATTGACATGTCTAGCTATTTCTACTAAAACCCGTATTGTACTCCCTCAGCTTTGGGTGCTTACCTTTTTCAGGGTGACTATATGTACAAGAAACAGCTTACTGCATGCTACTCGCAGTAAAGCAAGGACTCAAGGAACTCAAAGGAAAAGGAACAGTTCATTCCCTTTTCTCTGAAAAGCAGGGTGAACTTATTACACATGTAATTTCAATAAAGAAAGGACTGCGACTCACCATTAGGTTATCATACTTCCTGAGGTCAAGTACAACGCCTGGAAAATAATTATTGGAATTACAGACGTCTGCAGTTGCTAAAATGTCCCTGCGATTGGCTGCGCAATATTGAATTTTATGAGAAAAATGCATTTAAGTTTTTTTTAATAAAATAATTAAGGGTTTGTTTAACTTGAGCACATTTAAAACATCAACAGGCCCTGAATGTGGGGGAATCCAGAATGTGATTTTGTTTTTCATCAGAACGAATCTATCTATCCATCCATCCATCCATCCGGTATTCTTAACTTCTCTATCCTGCTCAGTGTCACAGCAGGCCAGAGTCAATTCCAGAATACCTGGGCACGAGGCTACGCAACTACACCCTGGATGCAGTGTTCATCGTAGTCACTAGAACTAATGAATTAACGGAATGCCCTCGCTACATATTGGGTTACTGGGTCCGACAGCGTAAAGGCGGAAGGATAAAGTAATAACACATTGTAAAGTACATCACCAAACTCTATTACCCTTAAAGTGGTTGCATTCACCCTGTCGCCTGCCTCATCAGTCATTCCTGTCATCGGTTCAGGTCCTTCCTCTAGCATAGTCTCCAGCATACTCCCTCCTCTTAAATTCAAACATTCGGTAGGCCGCCCATTCCTCTTGGTGTTCTGCTTGGGCGTAAAATCAACAGAGTCTGTGTCACCCAATGTGTCACCAAAGTATTACCTTTAAGCTTGATGAATTTAGCACATTATTGTGTGTGTGTACAGTGGGAAAAAATGCTTGTGTCACAGTAGTTGCATACATTAGGTGTGTGTGTGTGTGTGTGTGCGTGTGTGTGCACCATCCATGAATGTGCGTCACCTGTAAACAAGTTTAGTTCAGCACTTTAATGTGTGTTTGGGTGAGAAACTGCTTCAGCATGTGTGTTTAGAGCATGTGGGGTGTCCGTACCTGTGTGTGGCATTCTGTATTGCCAAACTTTACTTTTAAACTTCAGTTTACTGCGTTTGTGCATGTGTGTGGTTAAGTGAGGAAATGTGTTGGCATGTGGGGAGCTTGCACAGCATCCGCGGTCAGCATCATGGGCATTACTTAGTCTGTGTGTGATGTTACTGCGTGATCTGCGTGACCTCAGTACTTGCGTCTTTTCAAGCCGTGTCAGAGACCGAATTTCGAATTTTCTAAATGGCAAGCAACATTTTTTGAAGTTTCGTGAACTTGACCGCATGAAAGCCTCATTCGGAGCGAAAAGTACCTGTGTGCTAAATGTGAAGTCTGTCTCGGAAAACACAACTGCGCATAAAGAACCGACAGACTGATCTTCATAGATAAAGACATTTTTATATCTTTCTCCCATACATTTTCTTTGTGTGCATGGATGCTGCATGGATATTGATGTTCAAACTTCCCCCCTCTGTTTCCTTATAAATTGGCGCACTTGATATATTGCATTTTCCTACTGCTATGGTAGAAGAGCAACCTATAAATTCTTATTCCATAAGCAGGTAGTCTGGCTGTAGAGGAAGCAGGAGGAAGATTTAGGCATCTGCACCTAGTGCAAGCCTGTGTTCAGCCATCAGGTTCCCTAGGCGCCACCAGTAAAGCTTTCTTGACATGACATCTGTTGACGGATTAGTGTTTCTCGGCCCTGATCTCCTCTTTTTTTATTGGATTTGAAGGATTCAGTCCAGAGGCTATTCAGCAGCTGCTCTCGTTGGAAAAGTTCAGTGGTACAAAGTGGGGTATCGGGTGATGAAAAGTAATCCTCCCTTTCTTCCTCCATTCCTTATGGCTGATATCCTACCTATATTTCCAAGTCACCTGAGCGCGTTTCTAAATCGGTAAGAGAACGTGCAACGTTACTGTCGCACACCGGAGCATTTCGGCTGGGGTGCGGCAGCGGGAGGACTCAATGAGCTTTTTATTACTCTTTCCCACAATGAAACGCAAAACCTGCCGGGAAGTCAAAACCGCCCAACATATCGATGGAGCTGCACCCGAGGATCCTTATCCAGCTAAATGCCTTGTTACGGCGGTTCTGTCAATCGTACGGTGTGGGTGTGGCTGGACGGGGCCACAGTCGCCGCTTTTGAAATGGCACCTTCCAGTTGACGTCGTGCATTCTTCGAATAAGGAAAAAAGCATCAACATTCTCCTCCGAAAATGCAACGTGCGCGCTGCGGGTCCGTTTTGCCAGCCAAACGGACGATGACGAACGTACCAAATGCCCTCTGCTTGTGAGACAGGCATACGAACAGGAAAATCAGATGTCCAGGAGCAGCTTGGTGGCAGGTGGTGTGGGTTTATCAGACGGCCTCGTGATGGCGTCGTGCGAGCGACGAAGCCCGTCCGCACGAGCCGAACTTCGCAAGCGGCGGTGAAATAGCAGCACGCGTCTGCGGCGGGCTCCGCGAATCAGGGTCACGCTGCAAGGGGCACGATTTGCCGTTCCCACCCGGGAGCTGCATGAAAGGTGAGATTAAAGGCAAAGTGAATAGATTCGGTTTCAGATCGTGCCTCTTTTAACTGGGCCTGCTGGGAATGTCGCGCACGCTCAAATAAGTGGAATAAGGTATTACAATGTAATTAACAGCCATGAATAGAGATGTGAAAGGCATTCATTAGGTTAGATAGAGGGTTTATCTCTGCTGATGTGATGCATGAATGAAGCACCGGGAACCTCATTCTGCTTTGCACAGGTCTTTTCAGCCCAATATAGGTTAATTCTCGAACCGTTTGCACAAAAAAAAAAAAAAAAAAAAAGAGACACCCACCCAAGTCTCCTGCACTTCAGACCATCAGAAGTGATGCGTTATATTACCTTGAAATTTGTGTGAATGAAACACCACCTCCAAATCCTGTTTATATTGAAACATTTTACGTTTTAATCCAGGGTTTCGTGGAGCGATTCTGTGTAAGCAAGCCAAGCGATGCAGGAAGGTAGCTGGAGAGAGATCAGTGGAGATCAGGTTTTGTGTGTGTGTGTGTGTGTGTGTGTGTGTGTGTGTGTGTGTGTGTGTGTGTGTGTGTGTGTGTGTGTGTGTGTGTGTGTGTGTGTGTGTGTGTGCGCGCGCTGACTTTAAGCTGTGACACTCCTATGCACTGATAGCTGTGTGAAGTGGACAGTCAGCTGCTTGACTAAGGGCTGGTATGAAGGTACCCTTCCCTACAGAACCCCCCTGCAAGATCCATCACATGTTCAGTCCAACAACCTGAAGAGCTGCATAATAAAAGATGCACTTTTAACCTGAAGGCTGTCAATTCAAGCCATGGAAGGAACCTGTTTGTAAGCACTTTAATACCTTGTTTAGTGCAGTTTTATTTAGCCCTTTCAGAAATTTATCACGTGTCCATACTTAAAAATAAATAAATAAAATAAGGAACTTTGTAGAATTTTATATATGGTACCAATAAAACGGACTGATTTATTTATTTGACATAATAGGTGTGGCTCAACTATTTTACGTTATGTTGTGCGTATGCAGTTTTTAAGTTTCATTTACACGATGTGCTGTATCGAATAGGTTTTATGGCGCAGTTTCATTTCACAAAAACACATCTACAGCAGAAATCCAGGTATTTCTGCATAATGTTTCCCTTGAAGAGTTGCTGTCTAATACCTGTGTGGCTGGGCAACATTCTTCACAATGAAGAGAACCACAAGCTAAGCAATAAAGCAAAGGTTTGCCCGTCTATTTGGCCAAGATGCGTAGCAAGTGTGACAAAGGCCTCTGAACTGTAAAGTTCAGAGAAGATCAAACTGCACAGCGCATGTGAAGAATAAGCGGAAAATATGCTGTACAAGGCATATAATTAAATGCCGTGGATCCATCTAAATATGCCATGCAAACAAAGGTGTCCTATCATATCTTGCAGGAGACTAGAGATGCGGTATCTGGTAGAACCTACTCCTTTCTGCTTTCACAGTAGTTTGTGCTTTTGGGCGGTGGAAAGGCAACACTCAAAATGTGCATCATATCAATTCGAAGTCCTTATTACAACTCCACAGTGCGCAACGGTTAAAAATCCACAAGATAACCCGTCGAAGTCTCCCATGCCCCCCAGAATCTGTTTACCTTAAAGTGGTATAATTGTTATTTTTCTTGGGAAATAATAGGCACCTTTGTAATAAATGGAAAAAAGGAAGGGTTGGCAAAAACTGAGGGGAAGCCACTCATGTGGATGGGTTGCTGTCTTGGTTTGCTTGAAGTGGCTGAAAATTATTTTCCCTGCTAGCAGGTTCAAAGACCGTGCGCAATCCTGGCCAATCCAGACTAAAATGCCAGTGTTTTGCTAAGAGTCTGCCAGAAGCTTTCAGAACAAAGAAAAAAGCCCCAAGTAACAGATTACAAGGGTACTATTTGCTGAGTCAAAGCCTTAGCTGCAAAGAAGAGGCTCCTGGTTTACATATGAAAACCGACCGGCATAAAATAAACAATATTGACAGGTAGGTCTCATCTCGGCTGTCCTGCCTGAGTTGCAAATGACAGCAAGCTATAAAATACATCATGTTCCGAATAAGGAGTCCCTCCAAGAATTTGATAGGCGAAAACATGTTTTGAGCCCCACACTGATTCTATGCAGTGTTTACAACATAAATAGTTTATGGAGCAGAAGTAGGACTGGGAATGCAGTGGCAAGTCAATGCCCTCGGTGCTAAATTTCAGATACAATTGCAGAAATTCATATCTGCGGTGTGTGTAAGACCAAGGTAGTCAAAAACTGTTAGGATTGAAATGTACTGGGCAGAAGAATTTCTGCTGGTTGGTTTCCGTTCCATACTGGAGTGCCGGTTGTAAGGCATTGAGTAACTATTGACAGGAACGTCTAGTTTGTGTGCTATCTGCTGCCGGGCTTTCTGCTCCGATGCCAACTTGTGTTTCTCTGTGACCGCGTGCCTGTTCTCGATCCTTGCTCCTCGGCCTGTCCCTCCGAAGAGTACCTGCCTCGGTTTTTAGTATCGGAGACGCAACCGAAAAGGAAAAACCTTCCATCAGATGGTAACGGATGAACACTGGCCTCCTTTTGTGACATCCTAGCAACTGGATGACACTCACGTTGTGAATTATTTCCACACAAGTCTAAAAACAAAGGTTAAAAATGCAGCATGTGTTTAGAAACCATCATGGACAAAACCATTTGTCACTCCTAGGCATATGATCTTATATTTGTAGTTGATGTGACTGTAAATGGATTCCACACTGAATATTGATATGCTGGATCCCCCTATGTCATTTTGCGGGATTGTTATTCCTTATAACATACTTTAGATCCACATATATGGCACTAGATCCCCAGAGGGATGCATTTTCTATTTCAAAGGTTTAGCAAAAGTGTGCCTGCTTTGTTTATTTAGACTCATTCTTTTTATGATTATGGAATTTGTTTTTCACAAAAAATGCTAGGGGTACGTATGGAATAGCAGCGAAGTAGAGTACTGTGTTTTTTTGTAAAAAAAAAAAAAAAAATGTTGCTTCTTACTGCTCTACTCAATGATTCAGCCTCCTAAATGTTTTTTTTCCCCTTTTATAGATTGTAAAAAAAAAAAGTTTTCTCGATGCTTTCCATTTCCTGTAGACGAAAAGAACCACATGGTGCACTATTCCTGCAAAATGTACTGTTCCGGTCCGTGTTGGATTTTAGCAACACGGAGAACCTAAAGTGTGGTGGTCAATATCGTGGTTAAGGACGCAAACTTGAAACTCGACGGTTGCCTTGTTTGGCCTCATATGAAGTTCAGTTTAGCTACTTGCGTGCAAGGCATTGCTAACTAAGCCACGAAGATGACCATCTCTGTCCTAGACCCTCACCTCCCTATAATTTTCCTTCACACGAACCTCACCTGAGTAATTGCAGTTTTCCAAGAAATTAGCCCAGGAGAATAAGTGCATTTGATACCTCAAAGTGAATGACGCTCACCATCTTCGCACCAGGGAAAGGGAACAGTCGCATAGCCCCAGGACGTAAGTCACCTGGCAGGTTTTACCCCCGGCACCTGACAACGGCTGCGCCGAGAGAGATGATTGCACTGTCATGTCTGACACAAATAAAGAATTGCCGCTTTTATCCTCTTTCGAACACATCTCAGACAGGCGCGGGGCTAAATTGTGTGTCATTCATGCAGCTGAATGGAATTTCTGCTCATAATTGCAAGACAGCGGGACCCTTCTTCTGTGCTGAAAGTGATCCAGATATCAGTCATGTCCCCCCCTCTTTCTTTGGAGCACCACATTAGTCATAGAACATAATTACCATCTGAGGTGAGGCTAACACTGTCGATTGACTCAAATGAACAAACCGGCTTAAGACGGCGGCTCATCGCTGGATTCCTACGGAGAATTGCATTTAGCAAATAAAAAAAAAAAACCCAAAAAAACCCCCAAAAACACGCCGCTTTATTTCTGAAAAGGAGCACTAATCATTACGGATGTCAGATCTTCAGATGGCTTGTTGACCTTAGGTATGTGATGGTTTTTTTTTTTTTTTTTTTTTTTTTGGGGGGGGGGGTCTTTTGTTAGCTTTTTCCTGATAAGATCCCTCGGGTCACACGGCTACTCAACGCTATTCAGGTGCGCTCGCCGAGGTGTGCATTCAATCACGGCGAACAAACGGAGTCGCACGTAAGCCGGCGAAAAGAATTAAGCGGACCGGAACGGGACCGTAGCCGTCGCCTTTCGTGGCCTGGCAAGCCCTTTGCCGCAGACTGTCGGAGCATGGGCTCTGTTGCAGCTGTTTGCTTTCAATAATTCAGTTAAACATTTTGATCAGCTTTTTTGCTTGTGTTATTGCCATGCTTTTATGTTGTTGCTGAAACTATCGGTCCATTTTGGCTTGAGATACACGTGACAAATCCAGACTTGCAAACTGGGGTTTTGAATCCCTTGGGGCTCCATGGATGGGATTTAAAAAGAACCCTGTCGCTGGAAGTAAAAATGAATATGGAAATAAAAATATTACTATCCTGTTACTGTCTGTAACATAATTCTATATGAAGGTGCTGAGTTTTGCTGCAACAAATTGAATGTGATATTTTTTTCTGGATTTATTAATAGAAGTTTTTCTATGTCCTCCTTTGCTCTTGTAAGATTCTTTAAAGGATCTGTGCCATGGATTGTACACTAATATTCTAATATTCTTTTGTTATAAACTATATGTTGATACAGTCAGAATTGGCAAAACTTGTTTACTAAAAATTAAGTAGAATCGGGGCCATAAATACAGTATAGGGTCCTATATTAATCCGTGCTAGCTGGCTGCAGCTTTGGGTTTGTCTGCAAGAAGATTGCTGTGTGGTTACTGAATCGTCGCCATGTCTGCTATCCGTCCACAGGCTCATGTGAGGACATGTATTCGGCCTTACACCCGGGGCCACTCCAGTTTTTTTGGCTTCTGTTGTGCTCAACACTAACATGTTAGCACGTTTCTCAGCATCCTTGTTTCCTTGAACCCTTGGTGGTTTCTCTTCTTCTCTTCTCTTCTCTTCTGTTCTCGTGTGTATGTGGAGTGTTGGGTGGCCCACGCAAGGGCAAGTACTCGGATGCAATGCCCCACACCGTGGTGTTCTTCGATCTTGGTATTTGAGCTCAAATGAATCCACTGATGTAGACACAGCTAGTGTGCCACTGTCAGCTGTGCCCAACATAGACACACTTGCACTCACACTTACACTCATGCAGGTATAATCAGTTCCCCGCATTCCTGGGTCCTTTGAGGTTTAGATCTTGCGTTCATGTAGATAAACGGTTATTGACGTAGCACTCCGTGTGTACGTTCCCCTTCTTCCTTAGCAGCGGCGCAGATGCTATCCACCAAAAATAAAAATAGCACACAGTCTGAGGCCTTTTATTGTCCCTGTGCTGCACACTGTGCCTAGCAGAGCTGTACTCAGACACTGAGGTAGGAGGCAGCTACTCGGGGTCCTTGTGCTGTGAGGTGTTGGATTTTGTGTTGAAGCACACACTGAACATCACTTTTACAGTGGCAAACCTAACTCTGAACCACACGCATCGTGGCGGATTCCGGAGAAAACATTCAGTAGTTCTTGTCTGTTCTAACAGGACAAAGATGCGCTTGAATATGGATACAGTGCCTTGCAAAAGAATTCAAGTGTGAAAAAATGTGTGATACACGTGAATATAATTTGTAATCCAGGCCAAACTGATAATTTTCAACGGGGGTGTGAATACTTTTGCAAGGCACTGTGTGTACTGCAGCATCCTTCCAGCTGAAAACTCAACAAGAGTTTACGCTTTCTGTCCCTCGCTTACGCTGTTCTTCATTACGAATTACAGTATGTGCGTTCCCTGCTAGGGAACATTGCAGCCAGTGTAATTTGTTTTAAAAATTGAAATAAACTTATTTTTTGTGCAGAAGGAAACCTTGTTTTCAGCCTAGTTTGTGCCCACACACCACACCCGTCCCACAGATGAAATGGCTACAGAATGATCGAGTTCAACCTCAAATCCATCATAGGTGGTTCGGCTACTCAGATCTCCTTTAGATCACCAAATCCCTGGTAGAGGGGTAGGTCAGGCGATAAAGCAAAAGTCGCCTTCGTCAAACCCGTACGTCACGATCGAGCCAAGATTTTTGGTTCTGGGGCGCTCTTGGAAACTGTAAAACTTTGCAAATTTTCCAGGGCCCTTAAAATACCATTAGACTTAAAACAGCTGTTGCAGCAGCGCTGGGACGACAGCCCGATTGTGTTAACTGCCACTTTTTATTTTCACGATTTCCCCTAAATAAACAACAAGGCAATGAATATGTAAAGTGTCAAATAAATCTATCAGGGTTCCTCTTTAAAGGCCTCCAGAGAGCACTTTTGGTTCTGGTCCAGTTTTGCAACATAAGGACTATGATGATTTTTTTCCCCCTACATTTCTTCAGATATGCACGTCTTTATGTGTGTGAAAATGCCTGATTTGTATAATTCCTTGTACATATTCAGTCCTACCGTACAAGGCAGCTTCATCTGAAACAGTGCAGGTTACAATGACCACCAGCTTTTGTCATTGCCTGTTGAGGGAAAACTTCTAGGTAAGCTTTTATTTAATTTTTTTATTTGTTCCTCCTGCTGTTTATGTCATTTTACTGGTATCTGACTTTAAGTATTTAATTTAAAATGTCACTGTGACTATATTTCAGTTGAACTGCCAGATAAAAACAACCTCCTTGTCCTTTGCCAAAATGCTCCTTTTATTGTTTTAAACATTAAACTTTGAGGGGGGGAGATAACATTTTGTTCTCCAGAAAAGGAGACCACACTTTAATTCTCCACTACTTTCTGTCAGAAATAAAAGAATGCCACTCAAAGTCAAGTGAGTTGACAGCCTACAAAGTTGCATGGATCACTTCTCGTGCTTGAATTTACTTGAGGACGTACAGTGTGGGATTATTTAAATCTCAGGTGGCTGCTGAAACAAATGAGTGTTCAGGTCTGTTGGTGTTAAATGTTTCAGTTTTGGGTATGTAAGGTACGTAATCCGTAATGCTTTAATGAGGAATAGGAGGAATTTGCCTTATTGTAGTGGAATCAAGATCACACGAGGAGGGAATGAAAGCAAAAAAAGATGACAAGATATTTTTTCCCTTAGGGGATGTTTTTTTAATGAAATGACAATGCAGGCTCAGGTTTCATACAGCTTGAGGGAAGGTTGAAGGGCCCCGTTGTCCTTATGGAGCACCCAGATATGGGAACTTAACAAAATATGGAGATTTCATTTATCCCTTTAAATCAAGTCTTTCTCTAAAGAAAGAAAAGAAAAAAAAACACATACCTGGCAATAGGCATGTTCAGAAATCTCCATTAAACTGGTACATCAAAAAAAAAAAAAAGATAACTTTTTGGATTCTTTGCAGGAACTCATCAATTCTTCCAGCATCGAAGATGGGGAAAAAGAGTTATGCTTTTCTCTACGGCAGTTTGCAAACAATGTTTTCCCCTTTCCTTGGTTTGAGCCAGTAGCTGCTTTAGTGGTTAAAGATCTCATCATGAGACCAACCTGAATGGCAGTGGAGCTGCTCTTTGCACCCTTCATGAATGCACTTAGAAAATTATCCTTCTGAATATTATAGCAATTTTAAGCTATACCATTATATTCGTTGGACCAAGAAGAGGAATGCGATAGCTTAGTGAAGAAAGCATGTCCTAATATTGCAACAATGTGTGGAGCTGTGGCTCCTATCTTGCGTTGGTGTATGTGTAGAGCTAATGAGTTCAACCACTGAGGGAAGTAACAGGGGCGAAACTGGGCCTGGTTCTGCGTTATTGAGTTCTGGGTTGGGTGTCTCGTACTTTTCAGTATCTCAACTAGTGGAAATGGCATCCGTATTCCCACGGCTTTACTCTTGAACCCTCAGTCAGTAACACCATCAAGGTGGTTGGTTACAATATCGATAACCACTCCTTTGAAGTAACCACAAACTCCTACAGTAGCAACATTTCTGGCAGGACAAAAAAAATGCCCAGAAGACATTAGTCAGCTCTCAATACATCTTATACCTTTACAAAAATGTCTGAGGTTCCAGTAAAATAAAACTATTTACCAGTTGTTTTAATTTATACATTAGCTATTTGTTGAAACATGCAGGTGTAGTTTGTACTCTGTAAGTCATAGTAGTTGGATTCCACTTTGACCGCGGACCTTGCCGGCGCAAGTAATTCAGGGCTAGGATGCAAACACTTGCTGTATTAATAAAGAATTGGCCTTTATAATCCGATCACCTCGGGCCAGACATTTGTTATTTTACAGTTAATGGATTAAGCAATGTACAGGGGTAATGAAAATAAACATAATCCATCTTTCATTATTATCTGTGATAGAAAGTTAAAATAGTGTATCCATCACATGAACGCAAACTGTGAAAGGTAATGCTCTTTGTGTGTGTGTGTGTGTGTGTGTGTGTGTGTGTGTGTGTGTGTGTGTGTGTTGCCTGCAATGTCTGATGCCAATTTTGTCCAGGTAATCTGCTTTGTGTTTAGGTCTTGCGCTTGCACCGTGCTGCACGGAGGGCATTCCAGTTTAACTTCAAGAATAATGCATGTTAATTGGATGTTATGAAATATGGAACGGCTTGCCAGAGAATTATTCAATAATCGCGGTTGCTGCTGAGCTCACAGCGGGAACAACTCGGGGAACTTCCGCCTTACATAATCCCTGCTTACCGGGAAGCACTCGGAATTCTTGTTGCGGCGCTCCTATTTTCCAGGGGTTTATAATACAGGCTCTCTGGAGCACCAGTAACTTCTACAGTCAAAGCAGAATGGCTTCACTTACAGATTTGAATAATTTTAAAGGAGCGAGTGATGCTTTGACAACATGGCTCAACCCATGAATCTCCTATACTTACTGGACCCGGGGAGAATAAAGTTATTAGCATATTCAGTTTCTTAAAAAAAAAATTTTTATGAAGATGTTGGGAAACAAGTGAAATAACCATTTAAGCACTCAATCTCACTATACAGAAGGATGAACGGATGAACAAATGAATGAATGAACCTTTGTTAAACCCCAAAAGGAATAACATGTAGTTGTGTAAGAGTAATGATATTCAAGTTTGTGGCTGATGTTTCCAAGGAGCCTCCCAGGTACCTTCTGTCCTGCTCACCTTGCCGGGCTAAGCAGGCCTCCTTTGCAGGGATGCTGATCAGCCAGGCGCGTGGCAGCTGCAGCCTCTTTGATCTGACCCAGCTGCTCCTTTTTTATTTTTATTTTTTTTTTTTGCTTCTTTTGGTTCATGACACTTGTTTTGCTTGCAAGCACCTGGTTGCTGTTGGCCTTGGTGCCAAGTTCCTGGGCGATGCTGCAGGGGGGTGGCGCTGTGTCCACAGCTGAGAAGCCCCTTGACCCCTCAGCAGATGAAGAAAGCAGCATGGAGGCCTACTTCACAGTCTGAAATGCTGTAAAATTTCTACATTTTGCGTAACGCTCTTGATCCGGCTAATGACTTCATTGTTGGTTCTCATTCAAAAGTGTCTCGGCCAGCTTTGCTGCAAAATTCCACCGCATGAATCATGAGACTGATTTATGCTTTTCTCTTATTTTTGTACAATATTACCACGGTTGAAAAGAATTTGTACTCTCGTGCCTGGAAAGAATGCACACAACTCTCCTGTTTCTGCATTATTGTTAGGAGTTCACATTATTCACACAAGCAGATACACATGTACAGTGATAGGAAGGATATACCCTGCTTACCCTGTTGCTGAAATATGAGCATCATTTTAAAGGCCCAGTTAAAGTTCCATGCCAACCATGTAAAAGCAGTGTTTTGCTAATCCACAATACATTAAAACCAAACGTTGCCTATTAATGTGAGTGTTTTAAATATCTGCCTGTTTTTTTTTTTTTTTTTTCCCCATAGAAAGTATGCGCTGCTTTTGGACAACAGACTATTTTTCCAAGGACACAAAGCATCATCTTTTGCCTTTCTATACTAATAAAACTCAGATTATTACGTTTTATTTTTTACATGACAGTAATACGCGCAGAGTCGGGGAAGCCCTTATGTAACCGTAAGCCCTCATGAAAGGTGGCGTTCGGCACAGACGTATAATTTGACTCGTTTTTTTTTTTTCTTTTCTTGTCTAAGATGAACGAGACACATTCATACATGACTCACAACCAAGTACAGTGGCTCGAATTTCATGCCACTTCAAATTTAGGGCCAATTCCTGTATAGAAATGATGCGTTCTGTTTAGTTTCTCTCACAAAGATCATGACACAATGTACTGTATACCTCATATACAAATCAATATTATTGTTCTGCATGTCTTCTGAGCTTGGGTCGTCATGCAGCACAGGGTTGTAGGACACCTGAACGTTTCTGGTTCAAATCCCACTGCAGCTTAAGCCAGGGCGCTTACCAGGGAGCAATGCTTTAAGAATACCTTGTTGAATAAATGGATGTTGAGGTGAACAAGCTTATCAGACGTAAGTCCCTATGGACAAAGATGTCAGCTAAAATGAGATAGATAATAATAGTAATATTAATAATATACCTAACAGTTCTTACTGCACTGAAGTCTTGTTTGTAAATACTTATTCGTATGTAGTATTTTAAGTCTTAACCTCTGTGTGAAGTTTCACACTCTTGGCATGATCATTAAAACAACTTTTTCTGTCTTAGTTACTGTGTGGAAGGGTTATGCCAGATACGCTAAATAATCTAAAGTTCCAGACAGCAGAGGTGCATGTATACAACCTTCATGCTTCCTAAATGCTGAATCAGTATTATTAATCTTTTTAGATTAAAATATTTAACAAACATTGCAGTGCCCTTGGGGATGAATTTAGTAAGTGGATATATTAGCAGTATTTGCTGCATTTCTCCTTGCCAGTAGTGTTCTTGAGTTAAAGTAAAACTGGAAGATGCTCTGTCCATACAGATTTTGATTCTATAAGCCTTTCTACTAAGCTGTAAAATTCTGTATCTGTGATGCTTTGTGTTATATCGGAGCCCAGAAACCTGAGGCTCATGGTGATCCTGGAACCTCAGCGCAGTGGATGCATAGCTTCAAATATGAACAATAAAGATCACTTGTCACACCTATAGATGCAAAAAAGAGGAGACTGCAAGTAACAAAAACAAAAAGTGAACAGCTGCTGTGTTTTAGTGCAATGGTGCTTGCTTTAATGCACATACATTTAAACAAGGTTTCACTTTATTATGTACCCTATCACACAACTATATTTACAAATATTTTCTGGTGGATGCTTTATTGTAGGTGTTCAGTACAGTTAGATGCCATCTACTGATATTTTATATGTCAAGGCAAACGTCAGAATAATATATGGATGGATTGATACATGGTGAACTTTCTGATGATACTTTTACTGCAATAGCACAAGTATAGTTTTTTTTTTTTTTTTTTTGACAATTGGTTTATGGGATAAAATGACACAGATTCAGAACTGAGGTTTATTTTGGTGCTCATAGTTTGGGGGGGCAATGTGGATGAGCACAAGACTATTTTTCTGTGTCCGACTCCAGGGGAGGTCCTCTTACTGTAGACAGCAGGGGCTTAAATAGGGCAGTTGTGTCAACTGTGTGTTCATTGATCGTAAATAGGCTTATGTGTGATGGTTGGCACCTGCTGCTCAGTAGGAGTGTTCAGGTGTGGATGTGTTCAGCAAGGCATAGGTGTTAGAGTTGACATGGAGTCCTTCATAATATTTGTGGAAGATTGTGTATATGGCTGTGAAGGGTCTTGTGCACATGTTTGTTCTGTGGTTGTGAAGTGAATCCTGTGTGTGTGTGTGTGTGTGTGTGTGTGTGTGTGTCACCCCATGTGTTGTGCCATACCTGTATGCAGGTTTTCCTTCTTATCCAAACTATGGCTGTAACAAAATGAAGATTTGTACCCTAAATTCCCAGTCTGAATCAAAATCCGCTATAATGAACCTGGTTAAATGAAGCGTGCACTCGTGAAAAGAAGTGAGGACCAGAAGATGTGGAGTGCTAGGATTGTGAAGATTTGCTTTCAGCGAGTGGAGCATTATGGGAAGCGAATGCCATTCCACAGAATTGTCTGTCAACCGTTTTGGTGGGATCTAGGTATTATGCATGTGTTAGGCTGAAAGTGCATGGCTATAAAGTTGTTCACAATAGGTGCAACTTGCTTGGTGGATCTTGGGTTCAGTTCATTACTCACCCTCAGGAGAACAAGTTAAAAGCAAAAAATTACCCTGGAGCGCTAACTCTGCCCCAGACTTTTCGGCGTAAGAATGGCGGCTCATGCTTGCTTTGTTTAAATGCGTCGTGAGTTATTGCTATGATCTTCCCTACAACATTAAATGAAATATGCAATTATTTTGTATCTGTGTTATTTCATTACTTATTAGCATTATAATAAATCATACTGCATTATAGAAAGAACCCGTAATTCATATCAGATGCACTGCACAGTGTCATTGCGTACTGCAAACATACCCACTGCACAATTTCAGCAATGTTCAATAATCAGGTAATTCGTGTTTTAAATTCTTTATGTTATGCAGTTATACAGGTGTATGATTGTTTTCGTGGCATCTTGGGAAATTTGTTGGAGGTTTTGGCTGATGGGCTTGGAACACATTGTTATTTTTCTTATTTAAAGTAATGCAGTGTAAACTCCCACAGTCTGAAACGTCACTATCCAACACTCCAGGAAAAGAATAGATTCTGATGAAAATGAATGCCTGCATTCTACAGGTGTAAAATTCAGCAAACAGCAAAAAAGGCAATAAAGCTGAAAAATTAGTCAAATAAAGATTATTATATTAGTCTGAAGTAGATACCCGGTTAACCATACAGGTACATTTTGCATACAGAAAGTAAATTTATTGACATTACAAAATATTGAACTGGATAACTTTTTGCTCACTTAAATCTCATATACAGAAAGTAGAATTGTTTTTGTCTACTGTAAGATATAATTGTGTACTTGCTTACAGCCACAAAACCAAACTGCGGAACTGTGATGCTACAGTATTATTTATAATTTTTTTTCTCAGGCTGGGACTTTAAAGTTGGTACTGGCTGTGTTCAAGACATAGGTGCGCATTCCTTTTGAGTGCATAAACATGGAACAACAGAATAGAAGGATTTCATCACCACCGCTTGTCTTGTTGTGGCTAGGATCTCCATGGGGGGTCTGCTCCTCAGGAACTCCTGCAGGCAACTTTGCAGGGAAAGAAAGCCTCCAACTCCATGCTATGTGGTGACTTCATTTGCATGGGAGGCAGCCTGCCAACGCTGCTTTTCAGGCAATATCCGAGATGGTTTAAAAAGTGTAAATTTGTAGCAGAGGCCAATGGATCTTAATGGGTGCACATCATTTTCACATTATAGGTAATCATTGAAATCTTCTGAAAAACCCAGCTTATACTCATCATTGGCTTTCCTTTAATAGAGAAATGTTTGCATGTTTAACACTTGCACCGTTTCTGCTTCTACTTTACAATGAAGGGAACTAAACGCACTGAAATGTTCCCTGAAAGCAGAACAGGAACACAATGAAACTCTTTGGTTTGGACACATTTTCATAACGTTTTGGGGAGTGTTACCTGTCTTAGTAAGCATGAGCTGTTACATGAATTTTGTGAGTATCGATAAGGGTAAGGTAGTTGCAAAATCCTCCATATGAATTTATTTTATTTATTTATTTTTTTAAATAGAAATAACTATAGTTGACTTCATGTGCAAGAGTTTGAAAGTTCTGGCCATTTACTTAAGGACAATAGACTGTATTGATTTTTCTATTAAATGCTTTTCTGCTGAAATATCAGACTCTGTAGGCATGAGATGCTAGAAGAGAACCATGAATTGTCAAAATAGACAGCTTTAGGGCTGAAGTTGACCCAGGGCCAGCAAAGACAGTGGCAAGGTCATCCATCACCACCTAAGCCTTTTACCATCTGTCATTAACTTGAGGACTCGACTCTCTTTTCAGAACATACCCCTACTGTTTGTGTTCTTCAGTGGGACTCTCAGTGTAGAACTTTATATCTACTGACAACTTTAGGAGGATAGGATGGTGCAGAAAACAGCAAGGTTATCCATCAGCACCTAAACCTTTTCCTTTTGTCATTAGCTTAGCTTCTGAATTGCCTTTGAGCAAGTCCTCCTTCTACGTGTTTTCCAAGCCATGTCTCAATGAATAATCCTACCTCCAATGACAAATGAGCACTTTCATTTTTTGCACACTCCATATAGAAAGCTTGATATGCTCCCAAAGTGCCTATTTATATTTAAATGTAGGCAAAAATGCAAAAAAAATGGGGCTTGTGCTCCATGTTAAAGACTGACTCATTCCCCTTGTTTTCCTTTACTTACAATTTTATTTGCTTAGCCTAAGCTCATTTCATGTGCCTCATATCACACCATTAAGCACTTATAAAGCAATGTGAGTTCATGAACAAAGCATTTGTTAAAGTATCAGGTAGGATTTTCCTCTGGCCTATAGTATAATTCATTCAAGGATGGAGAAATGTATGCAATAATTATTGCAATAAATGGTTTTTGCCGCTAATGCCTACCTTATCTCACAAGGCCTTTGACTCCCCAACGTTAAAGCCAAGTAGGACCAGTAGGCAAAATTTCTTTCAACATTTACGGCTTACACGCCTTTTGTTTTCTGCTGCTTTTGGCTTCTGGTGCTATTTTTCTTTGCTATGAAATACTGAGAAATGCTTCAGGTTAGCCTACGGAGCAAAGGTTTAAGAATGAGAAGTTTCAGAATTAGAGTACAAATAGAAGCCGGCGTTTCTGACAAGGGCGGTTCGAAAAACGTGGCAGATGTCGCTGTTATGCATTCATCATAGAAGAAGCTATTTTGTATGTTATATCTGCACAAATGCATCAATATATTGTATGGCAACCCCCGCGATCCTTGACCAAGAACGGCTCTTGTAGCCAGCTCCATCCCACTTCCCTCGCGCAGATATAACTGTTTAAAGTGCGCCCCGCGCCATTAGTTGGCAGCAGTCATGAGTTCTGCGATGGCTGTGATTACGGTCATTGCAGTTACTTATTCATTATTGTGCACATCTCATCTGTGCTCCATTCTCAATGAGCTAAGCTTGTCCATGACTTCACACGGGGCTGTCCTCTTAGCCCTGGCATTTACAACAGGGCTGGATGTGATAGGCGGAGAGGTGAAGAGGCAATGACTTTATAAGATGGGACTACACTTTTAACAGGGGCACAGGTGTATCACAAAATCGGACGATGCGTTAGATATGCACCCGCAGTAGACCGGCATTGTCGGTTTCCTCACCGCCGACAAACTCACGTTTTATCCCGTTGTTTTTTCTGACAAAATGGGCAGATGCGATATGGTGACCATATTGGTGTAATAAAAATGCTAAACAGTAGAAAGGGTTTACTTCCCTGAACCTGAAGTGCTGTAGCCGGATACGAAACAGCACTTCGTATGGATTGCTTTGAGAAACATCTCCTGTAAAAGTTTGCTGGTGAATTTTGTAGAAGTAAATTTTTTTTTTCGTCCCTGTGAAAGCCGATGTCCAAACTCACTCTTGGTGCCCAAAGGTTGGTTATCATTGGTATGCTCAGCCTCTCTTGGGCAGATTCCTCCCCCCAAAAAAAGACAGACATCCTGTCTGCATTTGTTTGATGATGCAAGGTTTCACTGATGAAATTATAATACGTTATTTTCCAGCAGGCTGTGCACACTTTCCAGCTCTGATCCTGCATTTTTTTTTCTTCCATGGGATCCACACAGGTGTGCTGGGTTTTTGAATTTGCACCAGTGCAAGTGTTACAGAGGGTTCACTTATTTGAAGCCTGCAAGCTAAGCCCAGACTGACTTCTGGAGACTCTGTGTCTCACTGGTTGCTTTAATTGGATGGATGTGGTGCTTCTCTACTCACGCCTGAGGGTCTCCAGGCGTCCTGTAGTGGAAAAAGACTACCGCCCTTGCCCCCCACAGTAACCTATATTTTGATCCCCTCCTCAAGCTACCTCCACTGACACCTGTCAACTGTGATTTTTTTTTTTCCTCCTCCCCCCACACCTTCACACAGAGTTGCTCCGTGCCAGTATGACTTGGTTCAGCAGCCTCTCTCACCGAGCGGGTTTAGCCATCCAGTAGGGTGGAATGCGGAGAATTGGTTCCACACAAAAGGAAATGAAAGTCCTTCGAACCCAGCCCAAGCTGTAGGCTCATTTCTTCTTTCCTCAAAAACCATAGATTTCTTTCCCCCACCTTACATGAAAAAAGAAATACAATACCCTGTTCAGCACACCTAAGCTTGAATCAGCAAGGATGTAGTTGACTCAAGGTGCCCAGATAATGGCAGTTTTTTTTTTCCTCCAAGATGCAAAGGGTGATGTCACAGCTACAAAAATCTTTCCTTGCCTGATACCTACCTAAAACCCAGTATCTCCTTGTGTCCGTGGACGTGTAGCATAGGGTCCGTGACGCTTACAGGCCGAACGCCCGCACCGCACGCGCGAATACGTCACGCTCGCTCTTTCCATACACTGAATATTTCATGGGAGGTTTTATAGTTCCTTAATATGTGCAGAAATGGTGCAATAAATGTCAACATGGCTGCAACAGCTATGGTGTTGCTTTTCATCACACCATCAATACCCATTTTCTATTATTCATAAAGAAAATGTGCGTTCAAGGAGCATGCAACATATACACATATATCAGTGAGTAAGTGCCTCCTGCTTTTTTTTTTTCTCCTCATATGCCAGGAATAGTTCCAAGCTGATTTGGCCTCAGGTTAACATTGCCTTAGACACAGTTGTGTCTAGACTGACAGGATATACCGATGCGCTTTGACACAACCCTCCAGGAGCTGAGTGTTTGGGATCTGTCTGTTGCAAAAGTAACGTGAGGCCCAGTGCAAAATTGCTTGAACTTTCCTCTGTGGCCTTTTTTGGGGCTCTTTTCAAAGCTGTGAAGTCACAGCCATGACCTGCAATCGGTGTCTTCGTGTAAAAGACAACGTTACCTGTCGGTAGCTTGGACAACCCACCTTTATACACACCACTGTAGCTATTCAGTCTCTCCGGCACCTCTAAGTGATGGAAGATGTAAGAAGGGGTTGACATGCGGGACGGTAAATCTTTTGCTGGGAAAATAATAAACTGCCACTCTAGCAGAGCTCCATGGAGCAAAGGCCAGTACGGGAATCCTAAAGATCACCATGAACCCTCAAACCTGAATAAAGCTTTCAGACAAATGAACACATGGTTGCAGTTTAGTGCTCTTCCAAGCCAGGTTGCTGAATAGCAACGATCTTTTATTTCAGGAGATGACTAGTAATACGCTTCAGGTTCCGAAAGATCTGGCTCTGTGTACATGTCACTGAACCTGCTGGCTTTTCTTTTGGACTCCAGACCTTAAGGTGGATTTGTATGTGTCTCTGAACAGGATTTTCAAAGAACTTTTAGAATTTTACTGCACATGGAGTTGCGAATAGTCCGTGTGTTAGCTGTTGTTTTGCTATGAACGACTTGCCGTGAATCGAAATGGTAATCGCAAATGCCTTACTGTATAAATTGGTAAACTGTATATAGAATCCTGGCATTGTACATTTTTTTGCACAAATGCTACCTCTACTTAAATAAGTAAAAATTGGACACCATTTCCCATCTAAGTAGCGCGATACGGCCATGAAGTGTTATGGGGTATTGATGTACAGAAGTCCTCTATAATATAACTATTATTACGAATACGTGTTACTGTGTTTTTCTCAACTTACTGTAAAACACAAATAGGACATGGAAACAAATGTTAAGCTGTGCAAATGTATCTCATTTACCCTTTCGACAAAGCTCCTTTTTATGTTGGTGAGCTTATTTGCTCACTTATACAGTGAATAGATGTAACTGTGGTTACTATGGCTAAATACTATGTTTGAGGGCACTACATCACACCTGGTAGCTGAATCCAGGTCTTTTGATTCCAAGGGAGTAGTTAGAGCAACCACTACTCCACCTGCTACATTGAAAATATGTACAAAGAATAATTTAGTGTTTATTTGTGATGTTTTCCTTTGCAAAATGCTAAACGTGAAATTGTTTTATTATTGTAGGGAATCCACTTTTATGATTACATTCATAGCAAAGCAATAAAAAAATCAGGAGACACAATGTTTGTGAACCCGGAGTTTGGTGGTGGTGGGGGTGAGGGATGTTCCAATTCTCTCATTCTGTAGTTTTTGCTGACATGAAGACAAAACAGGTTTGTGGGGGTTAAATACAAGGAATTAAAATTTCTTTTTTTTTTCTGTGTGTCTTACAGTTCTGCCCAGCCACACATGCGGGAATCCGGGGTTGATACCAAAAGGGGTCATCCATGGGTCGCGGTACAACATCGGCGACAAGATCCGATACAGCTGCATCACGGGATATGTGCTCGAAGGCCATGCCGTGCTTACGTGCATTGTGAGCCCGGGAACTGGGGCATCATGGGATTTCCCCGCTCCGTTTTGCAGAGGTAAGAGAAATATTGTTTCCGGAGTCATTGCAGCATTGTCAAGTTTGTAAGAAAAACAAACAAAAAAAAATAACTATGGATATAAATAAATAAATAAATAAAGGAACAGATGTTAGTAAAGTACATTGTTATATATTTTTAAACAAATCATATATATTGATGAGAATAGTTTTTTTTTTTTTTTTTTTTTTTTTTAACAGAACTGTTTGAAGCAGATTTAAAAGTGCTCAGTGCAGTCACGCTTCCGCTTTTCAAACAGGCCTGTGGTTCAAGCAATGATTCTCGGAGCCTTGATGCGATATCTCAAAATGGCTTCATTTATTTCTTGGATTTCAATGGAACGAGTGATACTTTGACAACGTGACTCAACCCGTGAATCTCCTGTGCTTACTGGACCGGGGGAGAATGAAGTCAATTAGCATATTTAGAATTTTTTCAATATTTCATGAAGAGGTTAGGAAACAGGAGAAAGCCATTTAAGCACTCGGTTTCACTATACAAAGGGACCAATGCAATCACTGGGATTTTTCTTTTTTTATTTATTTATTTTTCCCAAGAAAATTGCTTTCTGGAGGTCACCTATGTTGTTTTGTACCTTCTGCTTCATAACTTTAATAAGTACCAAAACTACAGTGAATATGACCGAAAGTTTAAAATGATTTGGCTAATTATGAATGACCAGTTTTTCAAAATCTCAGCAAAGCTCTACAGTTTCCAGTGAGATATAAGAAAGAAAAGAAAGTTGTCACACACAGCAGACACGTGTTTTAGGAAAGTATTATTTAATTAACACTAAATTATTTTCTATTAAAAAAATCTGTATCGTTAATATTACTGTAATAAAATAGTTATTTAAATATTAAGGTAGTTTAAGTAAATGTACACATTGTAATTGTCAACAGTGAATTTGTGCACGTTTTCGTTTCTAAGAAATTTCAAATTCTCTCTTCGGTTTCTGTTATAGTGGTGATCGGTTGTAATGTAGCTTATAAAGAGGTTTATACTTTTTCAAAATAAAATCGATACTAGGTAAACACAAAAAGGAAAACCTTGCAATGAACACTTTTTTTTCCCCCTCTGGCAATACGCTTTCAAGAAACAGTGTGGAACAAAATATTTTTAATAATTTTGGCACAGAGTTAATATAGGTTTTTGTTCTCAGTGACGAGAATTTAATTAGATTTTAATTCATTGTATAAATGAGATACATGCTTGATGTGTTTTGTAATTATATATGTTATAATGCTGAGAGCTATCGCTGCTGAACCAACAATGGAGCTCTTTGGTTGTGTAATGGGAATTTATCTAAGTGAAATAGAAGAGGAATCGGTTCATCAGCAAATTTCCTTGCAGGCTGTATGTTTCTGAAGTAAAGGTACACACTCTATAAAAAGAACGGAGCTGCCCTAGATTGAAAGAATAAAATAGAAGTGGTTGACAATTAGAGAAGAAGCTGCTTTTTCCTTGTTCTATGTAAATATACCCATATATATATATATATATATATATATATATATATATATATATATATATATATATAGTATTTTTCTTCTTTAGCTACACAAACAAGATCAGGTTGGTGACCTTGTGCCCAACTTACAATATCTTGTTATGCACAGTTGTCACTTAACCGTATATGGCATGCACGGTGGGGGGCAGAACACACAGTTCTTCGCAGTTTATTGTAGCTAATTCATTGTCATTACAGGTCAATGCAGTCACACCATTGTACACAACCCACACTTAAACACCAACCCTGCGAATCTTGCCAGATCTTTTTTGTTTCCAAGTACATTTGGGCCATGACATTCCTTTTTAAGCCCCAGCTGTCCATGGCAAAATAACTTTTTTCTCTGAAGTAATCTTAATCACTGTTTTATTTGACAAGTGAGTTTGAAATAAAGCATTGCAGGTATCTACAGTATACAAAGCAGGAGCCATGGCTCCTCTTGTCCTATGAACCAGTGCAGTTGGCAAACCATCCATAGTTGTGTTTTACATGCTAGGAATTACCAGCTAGAACACACACAAAAAAAAAAAAAAAAAAAAAAAAAACAGCATATAGAGTAACGTAGTCATTTCAAAGTACGAAGCATTTAAATAGAATACTTTACTTGTGAACGTGTACTCAAAAAGTCCTCATAGTTCAGTAATTCTGTGTAAAACAGTCCATTACGCACCACTGTATAGCATTTTTACATCTAAATTAATTTACCTCTTTTTAAAGTTTGTATAAATGTTTATAGGAGCTGCAGCTGTTCGCCTCCATTACATGACACAGCACGTCCACAACTTGTAGCACAGTCACCTGCGACAGGGGTCCTTGGTAATGTCTGTGGGATCACCATTGTCCACGTTCTCTGAAGTGACAAGGAAGCCATAAACCAGCAGCTTTTTTTAATAAAGCATTTTTGTTATAATGAAATACTTTATTACTAAGTTCCTGAAGGAGTGTAAGCACGTTGCAGCACAAAAACATCAACTGATAAGTTTTTTCAGACCACGGGTTGTATCTAGCTTGTAGTCACTGATTTATGTGGTGTTGTTTATGGTCATTGTTCTCGCTGCTTTGGGATGTGCTTCGCATAGCATCTGTCCAGCGACTGACGTGATCGCCACAGCCCTCTGCGTGTTGACCGAAAAGTAACAAGTTGCCATAATGGTGTGCCAGTTTAACCAATTTGCGATCCCCAGTAGAATAAATAGTCTACTTAAGCCGTGTCATTAACTGGAACATTTCGGGCATCCACTTAAATGGACTCCACTGTATTTTCTAAAGACAAATTTGTCATTTTCATCATGATGCTAAACAGGACACAGGTGGATGAAATAGAAAATACTAAATATAAAAAGCCCTTATTAATTATAATGAACGTTATTATAGGCTTTGCTGCTTTCATGGCAGAAAGAACAACTGCAAAGGCAGAAATGACACCTTCTCATGGTGAAATGTTAGAGGATATGGGTGGCTATGGCAGCAAATATGCAAAAAATAAATGCTTCTAAATTTGAGGTGAACCAAACTTAACGTACTAAGACAAAGAAGCTGACTGAGGGATGTAAGTAACCTGTTTCAAGCACACAGCACTTACCCAGGCTTCATTGCTGTCCAGAGTAGATTGGCGGCTGCCTCTCAGCGCTCCGTGGAAGTACTTGTAACGTGGCGGACCAAGCGATGACTGCTGCTCACCGTTCCATTCCGCTTGTTTTCTCTTGGGGCCTGGGGGGGTTTCAAGGAGCGTCTCGGAGAGGCTCTCGGATAATGGAAAACTGTCACAATAATCCCGCGGTTCCATGTTACCAGCTGTCAAGGAGCACCAGAGGGGACCTCGCACCCTGGGCATGCTCCTAAGGGGCCATGAAGGTATCCCAATTGGCTCCAAAGGGGCTGGCTGCCTGCTCGAAGATAAAAGCAGTGGCAGACAAAGTAGCAGTTAAGGATCTGGACTCCATACAAAACCACTGATGTTTCAAATCCTAGAAGGGGAAACTGCTGTTGTGCCTTGGACCTGGACACTTACCTACCATCTTTTCCAAAAACACCAAGCTGCATAAGTGGTAAAGTTACAGCATCTGCTTGAAAGCATTTCTAAAATATTTATTAGGGATGTAAATCAGTAAAAAGAAAGCAGAAATAATTCAGGGATTAAACAATTTATTCAATACTGTCAGATGTTTCACTGTATTTACGCTCCTCTCCACAAAAGGAGAAAAACAAACAAATAAATAATATTGTATCATTAACCCGATGCCTAGGACAGGAAATAAAACATTACAAGCACCACATTCCAGACCAACTGGTCTATAAGTGTGAATTATGTTTATGTAAACCATAACAATTGTCTTCAATAAATTTATGACAAGAAAATAGATGCTTATACATTGCATGGTGGCATATACAAAGGCCATCTGGGCTTTGTCCTAAATCATTCTTACAGTCTGGTTTCAACCTTGCTTGTTTTGAGTATATGGTGCATTAGGTGTATTAGGATCATGTGGATATCGTGATGGATTTGCGGTATTAATACCTTTTTGTCATTTCAGAAAAATGGAATGCCATAGCCCCATTGTTTAAAAAGGAAAAAAAAAAAAATTGGCGGGCTTCCGATGTTGTTAGCTTTGGTATTCACATTTTGGTGCTAAGAGCTTGGAATCATAAACACCTGTATTTATCACTGTTTAAGCATATCTCATTAGAATGAGTTAATAAACAGAGAGAATGAGGTGATAAAGTGAGCAAATTGCATATAATCTTAGCCCTGTAACAGTATAAATATAATTCATGGTAAAGTACTTTGTAGAAGAGCAATGCAGGCAGCCTTATGGGATGCTAGCGGAGCAGCGCAAACCGCGGCACTTCTGATGATGAAGCAACGCAGAGATGCAGTAAACGGTCATGCGTGATGCCGGTGCCCTGAAGATGGGCAAAATGTGTGCAAAACTGCTCTGTGAACTGCAGACCAGAGCCAACAGTCATGCTGTCATCTCGCAGTTCCATCACTTACAGCCCAGATAGCAGCATAAGCCTACAGATTATTTTTTCCAACTTGACCTGTGGGGTCAATTTGTGGGTTTGGCGATGATCCTCATTATAGAAGATTAAAATTTTACCAGACATGCGTACTGTTTTTCCACAAAGGAAACACGCAATGTATTCATTACGGGATTTATTATGCTTTCATTCATCTTAACCTTTAATTTAAAAAAAAAAAAAAAAAAAAACAAAGTGAAGTTAAACATGTCTTTTATTGGCAACTACTTTACTTTTCAATCTGGAATGCCATCCTCAGTTTTAGCCGTTGACAGAAGCTAGTAACAAGAAGCACAAGCATCGTGTTCTGCAAAATCAGAGTACAAAATTTCTGATCAGATCAATGGATGGAAATTGGCAATCGCATTATTTGTATGTTGCATGAGGTGTCGTGGGCCTAACTCGACGAAACACCCGTGAAGGGAGGTGCCCACTTGAGAACCGCAAAGAGATGCTGCACCATCACTTCTCTATACCATGTATGGGATTGTAGGTGATTAACATTGGGGATTAAGGAGATACAAACCAATGCATAGTAGCCAGATAGGTCTGTCTGTGGGTCTGCCGTGGTGTTTACATGTTAGGATAAGGCAAGATGGATGCTTAGGATGATGGTTAGGAAGTGGGATCTCCTTTGAAGCGCTAGTCCTCTTATTAGCACTTTGTGTTTGATGTGAATCTGTCCCCCGCATCTGTCTCACATGAATTTTTAGCTGCAGGTGAGGTCGGTGACTTAACAGTACAGACCAGATAATCTGCAGCTTGTATCGCAGTAAATCTGTGCTGTGTAGATGATCGATTGGGTGATGAGGACTTGCTGATAATTTGTGGATCCTCTGGCTTACAAGTTCAGGACAGGAACTCATGGTTATGCTTTCATTATTGTTTCTTCTTATCTGTGTAGCGGAAGGAGCCTGTGGAGGCACCCTGAGAGGGACAACCGGGACCATCACAAGTCCCCACTTCCCCTCTGAGTACGAGAACAATGCGGACTGCACGTGGAGCATCCTTGCAGAGCCGGGGGACACCATAGCACTGGTGTTCACTGAATTCCAGCTAGAGGATAGATATGACTTCCTGGAAATCAGCGGTACTGAAGCCCCTTCAATATGGTGAGTGAATCCTCTCCTCTGATAGCTTTGAATATCCCTAAGTAGAACTTGCACATTTTAAACTGGAGAACTTTGTAGCAGGCTCTTCCGTCCCTACTTCTGAAGCGGTGATCACAAGGGTTAAATTCTGCACTCATTTACATAGGATCCGAAACAGTGTGCTAAAATACTGTCATTTTATAAATCAACCATGTGTATATGGTAGCTTTTGTGAATAATGTATGTGGTTTAAACTGTAAAATGCTTGTTTATACAATCATTGGAAAGTAAAATTATGTATATTTATATATTCATATATACACAAAAACATACTAACAGACTTACCCAGTGCTGCCTTTCACCAGTGTAAAACGGTGTAAAGTGGAAAGGTTAAATAATAGCATATGGTATGACCACCAAACTGTTCTATTATTAAAGCGGTTGTATTTAGTGCATAAGTTTTGTTAGTGCTGCAGACATGTGGATGCCACAGAGATCATCGCCAGCTGAGGAATTTGAGTGGTTCGTCTGTGACATGGTTTCAGAATCCTTTCAAACATTATTTTACGCGTTAATTGTTTTTCAAAAAAAGAGAAAAAAATGAGTGACATTTTCGCATATATTACACTTAAAAATAGTTTTTGACAATATTTATAACTGTTTTCCCGCAGTATTTTTGCGACATCTATAAAATCTGAAATCCATAAAAAATGTTATGTGCCTAATATATATATATATTAACATAACTACTGTGAGCACTTCAATTCTGGTTTTAATGGTTATTTAAAATGAGGGCACAGGGAACAATGAAAACATAAAAACAGATTATGCAACTGGCTAGTGTTCATGTATGAAATGGGAATTAAAAGCACATTGGTAATTTATAACTCTATACAAAGTGTACTCCCCGCTCGCTGTTAGTGAAATACTATATATATATATATATAATAACCTCTGATTCTTTAGCTTGTGTATCATGTGTCCCAGGGTCCATTAACTTCTCCACATTTAATCAGCTGGAATATGCTTTTGTAGCCTTGTGAATATTCAGCTTTTTGAATTGGCAATCATCACTCGGGTCGGATCAGTCCAGACTGAAATTATTTTGCAAAACTGACGTGTTACATCAAACGGAAAGATTGCACTAGGAGGACGAAGAAGTGCAGACGTAATGCTGCATTGGAGCTGCGCGAACTGCAGTTGGTATCCATGCCGGACATTGACGCTCCACATCACACACCTTGAGATGCAGTTAATCTATATACCTGTGAAAAATCTGAGTACCCCTTGCAGCCTTGTGCTTGTGTGGACAAAGGGGTGAAAGAAAAGCAACACAAAATTGTTCTGGGTTTACTGAGAGTTGCTGCTAGGCTACAGTTGGCCTGGATAGGTGATGCATATCGGCTGCATGGGGTCTGGAACCCGGAATATGACCCCCCCCCCCCTTCTAGGAGTGATGCTGGAAGCTCACATGAGAGGAGCTCAGAAAGCACAACACAGCCTCAAAACAAGTTGACCTATGCATCTCTGTAGGCTTTTTTAACGTTCACAGGGCTGTCTTCTCAGAGTTGAGGTTTGCGCACTGATGTAGTGGGTAACACACACGCACACTGCTAGTTTTGACTTTCTAAGCCCGGGCACTTTCAATCCTGAAGCAAACCAGTTTAGACATGTAAAGCACTTTGTCACTAATCCATGGTAGTGGACTTGCAAGAAATACAACTGAAAATGAATCTGTTGCATAGGGAGCGCAACACTTTACGTAAATAAAGACACACAAGATGATTTACATGGAAGAAAGGGGACGATCGTACAAAACGAATAAGCTATTGAAATACACAGTAACACAACTTACTTTTATGAAGCCGTGCGTCACACACAATGGCGTGACATTTTTGCATCTATTCACCCGAATGAAGGGTTGCTTTGCATAAGCTGTGCTTGATTTGCAACAGAATTCAAATTCCTCGATTCTTCTGGCATGCAAAGTAAAATGAGGCTGCAGGTTTTAAGAGACATTAAGCAGGTGTTTGCATAAAAAGAATTTGCATTGTATGCCAAAATGAGACTTGTATTAGCATATTTAAGGTAGCTGATCCAGTAAGTTGTGTTAAGATGTCAAGCTGTATTTATTTCGAGTGAAGTGACTAAGCCTTTTATTTATTTATTTATTTATTTATTTGAGGTACACAGTACATTTTATTGATTTTTATTTAGGTGTTAATTCTGCAGTGAAGTTCCTGTACTTTTCTAAGTAAAATTTATTTGGCTGATACTGTTTGTGCAGTAAGCTTGTGATTTTCTTCAAAGTAGCTTATAATATTAGGCATCTGTACTTACCTACTTCCAGTTGTTGACCAACTTACAGTACTGTTGAGTTTTTTTTTTTTTTTTTTTTAAACTTACTTTTTAACTAGAGCAATTCTGAAAGGTATTCCAGGGTCTTCACTTTACAGTTTACAGGGTGAACACTCTAACCCCTAGGCCAACACTAAATAAATGCACCATCATGCAGTTGGGTAGTATGGCAGTTGTTGGCTTGAAACCCACTCCCATGCCTGCAATAGTACTTTATATCATGGTAGATACTTTGAATAACTCCAGTAAGGTTAGCCCTTGTAGGCACTTTAAATATATGAATATGTTTACTCAGACATGAAATAAATGTTTATTATTATTATTATTATTATTATTATTATTATTATTATTACATGTGCAAACAATTTCATTTCTATATCTGGTTTTGATCCCAGCCATAATACTTTGCTACACATGAGGTTAAATATGATTTGGTGCTACTTTTCTCTATTTGAAGGCCGTTTCAAATAGGAAAAACCCATCCTGAGCATTTTAATATTTTAAAACAACAACAAAAGAAACAAATCGAAATGCCAATGACAGGATCCCACTTGTATATTTTATTTATTTATTTATTTATTTATTTATTTATTTATTTTTAAATTAAGCAAAATCAGGGAATTTAGGAAGTTGGAATTTCCAGAATAATGTATATTACAGTAGTTTAGCTAAAGGCAAATGAACATTACAGTGGAATGACCCTCGGTTTAATGAATGTGGGCATAAACCCTGCCAGCCTTTCATCCCAGTTTTCCTACCTTGCTTGAGTTGCTGTGTGCTTACAAACATCGGGCTAAAATCAATTTAATAAGCAGTTTGCTAAAGTACTGTGTGTCAAAACATGCAAATTGCAAAATAGTTTCTTTCCGGATGCTGTTCCATTCACGAACCGCTGACGTGTTTGTTGTTGTGTAATGTTCCCTTACAATATTTATTCTTCCTTATAATATTTATTACTTCCTCACAATATTTATTCTTATTTTCTTGCATTGTCATGCATCTTTTCCTCATGTATGTATGTGTGTGTGTGTGTGTGTCCCCTGTTAAGTTAAAGTACACCGAGAACCACTGGAAACCAAAGCCAAATTCCCTGTATGTGTGAGCACACTTGGCCAATAAATCTGATTCTGATTCTGAAGGTGGTGACAGCGTTCGCTTTTATCAGCTACTGACATTGTAAAACTCCCAGTAAGTTTTCCTTTGTGAGTATAGTAACAATAAAATTCCTTAACTGGAATCCAATGCTCTTCCAGACCTGTCATTCGGATAACTGGATCTGTGTTGTCGCTGATAATGATATAACAAACTGTCAGATATTATGAAAAAGGGCACCCCCGGGTACGTGAGCTGAATGTCTGCTGAACCATTCAATAGCCCGTCTATCTGTTTTTCTGTTTGCCTGCCTGATCATCATTCATTCGTTCATTTATGGATGATGATGTTCGGTTTGTTTATTTATGTTTGTTTGTTTTTATTTGAGTGCAGTTTTGATACACCCTGAGGCCTCCTTTTGTCCAGCGCACCATATCATACTGGTGAGGTGTAAGTCACGGCAGGCTCCGGAGCCGGCGGGGGCCTCCATTTCCTTTCAGAGATGAGCACTGTCATGGATCAGCGGCAGTAGGCAGCGGCACTCAGCAGAACAAGGGAAATGATACGATAAGGGAGGGCGGCAGGCGGTGGGGGGGTGGGGGGGGGGGGGGGGTCGCATCTGCCGCTGCGGAGCGCAAACCTCCCCTGGTAAAACACAGCAGCGTGGGGCCTCCGTATTACCGCGTCATTCATTTTAATCCCACCTCAGAGGGCTGCAAATCCCCGCTTGCATCTGCACCAGCCATGTCTGCCTTCTTAAACCGTGCCAACCGCTTCGTGTCAATCCCGTCGTGTTCAGCATCATTCCTTGTTCTATTTAGATGCCCTGAAGCACTTCTACGATGTCTTTGCGGGCCAAGGCACTGAAGTGACAAACAGATGTGAAAATTATCCATTTCAAATAGTAAATGAAATGCTGAATAGACTAAAATAAACTTTCCATAAGTTTTAATATCTTCATTTAAGCATGGTGTGCATTACAACAACATTAAACGCCCACTGTGAAGATACATGGGGATCCAGTGACATAAAATGACACAGAAAAAATGCCCGATAATCCCCGGTTGTTTATGATGTGCTTCGAACATAATAAAGCTTAAGGAGATGACCTTAAAAGATAAAAATAAAAGATGGCTGGAAAACAAAGCCATTTTGTGGTGGATAACTTGATGAACAGCTTTTGGCTTGATTTATAGATTTAGCTTAACTGAGCTTAAGAAGCATTTCAGTGGTGTAGTGTGTATCAGTTCTGGTTGATGGGGTGGGCCATTTAGCTTTTGGCCACCTTAACACCAGTTGTTTGTCTTTTGAAGGGGCTTACGGATCAGTTTATGGTGCATCGGGGGAGAAGATTTCTTTGCTTGGCTATAAAGTCACACACCAAACCCGAATTAAAGCTGCATAGAAATTCTCCACCCTCCTCCTGGTTTACATTATTACAGCATAGGTGAAAAACAAACTGAGCTCAGTGCCTTGATTTTTATTAAGATGCATTTATTTCTGACAACGTGTGGTCATTTTCACAAGTCTTAAGCATGTTCACTTGTATGTGAACAGTCTGTCTAATCTAAATTCCCAGCGTGGACTCTGTCAGGCATTGCATTCAACCGTGCAGGTCATTTTCCTATAAGAAATCCCTTGTTAGGGTCTTTCTGTTAAAGTATGTTGTTGGTTGTGGTAAAAGAAAAGCTTAAATATCAGATTACGTGTGATTCAGCTCAGTAAAATGCTGTCCACACTGACATTTATTCTGAGTATTTTATTTCATTAATGTATTTTTTCATACATTTTGGTCTTTAGTCTGTCACATGTTCATTTTTCCAGGATGTCCTTGTGCAACCAGATGTGCAAATGGATTTTAAAATGTGATTAACTTAGTATACAAACATAGTTTATATGTTATTCTGGAGAACCAAAGAAAAAGAAACCTGTACTCATCCATTTAAACAAATGAATTCCATAAAAACCTGCTATGACACATATTGCAATAAAACAGGTTTGACTATAATTCAACTGGCCATTGGCTCCCATCCTTCTAATCCCCTTCTGTCTTCTTGTACAGGATTTTTTGAAGATGCGTGTGTCTGGGTAAAAGTTTCTATTGTTATTTTTATTACTGTGGTTGTCGTAACAGCAGCAGGGGGCTGATGAAGCTAGGTGTGGCTGTCCCATAATCCCTAGCTGTTGCATGTTTGTAAATAGTTGTGTTGAAGTTTTCTGGCAGTTGAAGGGGGATTGTTGATACCGTGTTTGAGATTTTAGGGCAAACGTGTTGTTGTGTTCTTTGAGCACCACTCTTTAACCAAGCTGTGGAAAACCAGTTTCTCCTCTTAATTTCGTAATAAGGCGATCCTGGATTTTGCATAACTGAATTCTCTACACCCCAAGATCCCCAAGACCCCAAGGGCGAGGTTTTGCTTTGCTTAAAACCTCAACAGGTTTTATACAGTTTATTTCAGATTCAAAAATTTGCATCCAGCCAAACTACTTTCTTACTTTCTTCTTATGTAGGTGTTCATAGGCAAAATGTTTACTTCCGTGGAGTAAATATTACGTTGCACTTTAAACTTTCGTAATATGTCGTCGATAACATGTCTGCATTTAGGAGCTTTTTTTGCCCTGCTGTTGGTTAATACGAGGGAAGAGGGGAATAGCTGCGATGGTGGCAGTGGTACATGGTCACGCAGGGAGTAGCTATGCGACGGACATTTTTTTGCAACAGGAGAGTTATTGTAGCTCGGTGCGGGAAAACAAGGGAATGACGTGGAGCATAAGTATTGCATTAAAGGTTGTGCTGTAGAGCCTGATTGTAAATGACATAGAGCTGGGAGTACGGAGCTCCTGTCCAGGTACGCTGAGCTCCACTGGAAGCCATGTCAGCTGTCGCCAAAGATGCAGCCCTTCTCTGCTCAAACCTCAGTAATAGCAGTAGTGTCCCTGCAATTTTTGAGCCATTACACAGTCAGAACCAAAGAAATGACTGGAAATAAGTAGCTGTTAAATTAAATAGCAGGCATTATTAGCAGTGCTTCATTTTTCTGTTCGTGTCATCCGCCTGATGTAAACATTTCTGACAGTACGTTAATAGAAGATATATTGGTCATATTTGAATTGCTGATGATGAGTCGCTAGTGTATCACAGTAAGGATTCTCACATTTTTACACGGGGAGCTTGGAAAAAGAAATAAACAACACTTTTGTACAATATTTCAATGCTTTATGTGAGACTTGATTGATTTGGTGAGGGTGACCTTGCATTTTGTTTATACAATGCAGCAGTCAGTGTGTTATGAAGCCATTTCTCTTCTTCTATGAGATACCAGACAGCAAAAAGTAGGGCTGCCAGTTATTTAGCACAACTTCTTATGTGTCTGCTGCATCCGAAATGTCACCTAATTGGAACATACATTCAAAGTACAATTTCCAAGTGTCACAACAGCAGAGCTATTTTTCTGCCTCTTTTTGTTCCTCCTCATCTGCCTGCCTGCCTGCCTGCCCGCCCATCTACCTACCTGCCCGCCTATCTGTCTGCCTGTCTATGTACTTATCTCATGGTCTAATATGCATACACAAAGTGAAAATGCACTCTTCAGTATATACAGTATTTCAGTTATTCCACCCATTATCAATTCCCGCTTGCCCAGTGTAGGGTCACGGTATATTTTATTTTAGTAAGTTGTACATTTTTCACCATATATCTCTACCGATTATGACCTCTTTATAGTTTATTTCAGAACAAAGAGCATACAATTACACAATTTTCACAGGACACAGTACATCGTATGTAGCTTTGAGTTAGAAAGTACAGACCTGGGTTCAAATTATCGCTCTTACTGTGGTCCCTACAACTGTGTTGCCTACTGTGAGGTGATATAGTATCCATTTTCCAAATTAGAATACAAAATTTAAACCGCAGGCCACCTTGAATAACTTAACAAATGTAAATGTGTGAGATGGCAACAAATACACTGCGTTGCTAAACCTACAAGATTTTATATACTTATTTAATTAATTCTGAATGGAAATGTATGATTGTTAAGTTTGACAGATTAAGTTAGACAGTTTTTCTATTTATGGATTGCTTTAATGGATTTTGTATGACTGTAGTGAAATATGAAATACAAAACAATGTCCTGAATATGATTTTTTTTTTTCCAGATGTGCAGTATATTTTACACAAAATTAATGTAAAGAGACTGTGAAGAGACAGCAAATAGGCGACAGAAAAATCTTATTAGAACACTGAGTTAGGGTGGAAAGGGAAGGTCAAAGCAGTAGATGTTCTTCACTGAAAAGAATGAGAACAAACTTCACTTTCTAACCCTTTCATGTCTTTAGTTGTACTTTTTATGCTTTTTCACTCACTTGTTCCATTCAGGCTGGCGACAAGGCCTGCACTCTTGGTGGGTTTGTGAATGTAACCATTCTGGTTGTATTCCATTAACTTTAGCATTTGTAGTATCTGAATAAACATTTTTTTTTTAAAACCTTTCTGTGCACTTGCATCAGCAGCGAAGCAATCTTTATGGCTGCTGAGGGATGATGAAAAAGCCCCATGTAGCTTATTTTTGTGCATTGTAATTAAATTTGCTTCTTCGTCTTTTTGCTGCAAGTACCAGCTTAATGTGACCACAACCTGGCATCACTGCTTCACCAAAAAGAATGGGCTGTAAAGATGTTCCCTTATATTGCTGAGAATCCTTACCTGGGGAAAGGTGAGATTTATTTTAATTCATTTTGTCTTCTGACAGTGCGCAACACAAAAGGATTAGGAAAAAAATGATTGTGAGGTAGGCAGAGAATGAGAACATAAGAGGACCCAGGGCCAACTTTTGCCTGAGGAGCACCTTTAATCCACAGAAAGCATCCTACAAGTCCTGAAATTTGAACAATTGGGTGCAGAAGATTCCCTTTGGTAGAAAAGCCTGTAACTCTTTGGTCTGAATTATAAACTGCACAACTCCCGCTAACAGTTCGAAGAAAATCCGGTGACTTAAGAGACCATGGAAGGTGTTTAGTCACTCTCGAACCTGTGCAGTCCTGGTTGCAGTTTGAATGGGAACACTGGCCCAACTATTGTTTAGCAGGACTGCATCGCTGAGATAACCAGATTTTCCAAAAACAAGTATTAGTTTGCAGCTTGTTGGATGCTCCCGAAGCACTTTGTACAGTCCCTGCAGAAAAAGCCTTAACTAACGTTGTGTTCACTTCCTAAGAAGTTCATGAACTTCACAGCATTTCTGTGTAGGCCAGTTATCAGAGCTGATGGCTCCTTAGAGATAACTCTGTGTCATTACAGATCTGCCTTCGTATTTAATTGTTTACAACAGATACTGTGTTCTCAAGACAGCCATGGCTTTCTCCAAACATAAACTGGAAGATTAAAAGATGGCTCAAAAGAGCACATTCGTCTTTCCCATCGCTCAGGGCTCCCGCTTCCGTGCTCATTAATTCAGAGTCTGCGTGGTTTATGCATTAGCCTTGGATGCAGCCATGACACCAGCTTTGTGAAACTCACTAAATTGTTTTTGGAGAGATGGGGTCACAGAAGTCCTGACAAAACTCTGTTTATGTTTTCATTTGATTTTAACTGTCCCGTCAAGTGTCCGTCAAACTTTTTCTGCTCCGACTTACTGCTGTTTTTTTCTGATGTTTAGATTCTTTGTTTCAGATGTGCTGTTATCATTTCTCACACTGCACCCCACCTCCTTTTTTTATTAATGCACCTGAATTTTTACCATCAACTTTCTGGTCTGCGTTGAACTCTGTCTCACAATGCTTTATGAGCTAGTATTTTCCGATTATGAGGTTTTTTTTTAATCGCTGAGTTACACTGATACATCTGTTATGGCTGAACCACAGCAGCCACCTCTGCAATTGCAATCTCACTGTATAAAAGTCCCGGCGCTTTGGTGTTTACGTTATTTTTCGCTGCTGCAATTCCGTATCAGATTGTTTACAAGAGAAACACGCGGTCAAACAAAATTTTGATTTAATATGATTGCATCTCTCATTTTCATCACTTTAACAATTTTCGGCTTTTTTGGTAGCCGCGCGACTGCTCAATGAAAGCATGAAAGAAGCAACAAGAATGCAACTTCGAGAGCCATGAAGTAATTGGATTGCAATAATGAGATGAAATTTAGTCTGGGGTCATAAAACTTGTAATATCAACAGAGTACCTGCAGTGTATCGATGCAAACAATTCATTATAATTTTCTGTACTGCCGTGTAGTTTTCAAAAAAAAAAAAAAAAAAAACAAGGCCGCGGTGTATTTGTAAAACTTTTACAAATACACCGGGGCGGGTGGGTTATCTTAAGCATCAAATTAAGTAGCGTTTTTCATCGTGAATTATGAAGCGGGTTTAGTAATTCCTTCCTTCTCCTTTATGTGTTTCTTTGAACAGCTAACACTGAATTGTTCATCCATCAAATCAACGCCGAAACATTTATAAGCCTAAAATGATAAAAGATGAGTTTTTATCAGATGTTGTACTCACAGGTGGCTGTCGTGGTAGTCCAGAGCATCCTGGGATTATCAGTAATCGGCACATTTGTTTTGTACAAATATGCACAGTACAAGGAAATAATTGAGTTTTGCCCCACAGCCCAGCAGAGAGCGCAGAGGATGATGGATGTGTAAGCGCTGTGGTCATATTCATTTGGAACAGAACCTATGGCTGCTTCCACAAATAATCCAAAATGACAACCGTGTCAGATAGCAAAATGCTGCGATGACCAAACTTCTGACAAATGCTCGACAAGTGGCGGGGAGGTGGCTGTGAATCGGAATGTTTTCTGCTTTCGCTCCTCCGCACATGACGGCGAGTTAAACATTTTAGCCTCTTGCGATAAAGAACCGTCCCTTAAAAAAAATAAACTTCCCGCAAGGTATTTCTCTTGGCCGATCGCAGTTAGATATTCACTTTGCCATGTTGTCCTTTTCAAATAAATGAAAAAAAGTCTGTGGATGTGTTTTGGTTACGTTAAAACGTTGGCATTTTTCAATGCTCCAGCTCTTCATCATAGCAAAAGTGAGCGGCAGACAACAAATAGGCACATTTATTGTGCGAGCTGGCAAAATGATGGCTGGAAAAGGACATCTTAAATTGTTGCAGTTAGTGGAGAGGAGGCTACGCTGAAATTAATTTTTCTTTTATGGTCTGGGCAGAGACTCATTGCCTTTTTTTTCGCTGCCAAAGATTAGTTTGTCAAATGTTTGGACTCTTCAGGGAAACACTTGACCTGCACTGGAAGTGCATACCTATGGCGCATTGTTTTTCTGCTCTGGTAGTTTAACTGTAGTGCAGATAAGGACCTGGCAAATTGATGCTCTGTATTCCTTTGTAGATATTTTTCGAGTATATATTCTTACGTTTGATTTACCGTGCAAGTATTCCTTTTCCTCTGTTGCCACATGCAATTGCGTATTGCAGATAATCTATTGGACGAAGCCTCTGAAATTTAAATGAATCCCGCAACTTCTCCCCAGCTTATCCCAATAGCGGCATCGCTGTTTAGATGCCGTGTTCCAGCCGGCGAGGCCGCCGCCGAAAGAAAGTGGGATTACGCACCCGCTTCCGTCATTTAAATGTAAAACCTTGCAGTTTTGCCTAGTTATGTTCAATTTGTCAGCGTGCCACTCGCCAGCTTCTCACTGCTGAGTCATCCATTCTTCCCCTGTATCTGCCAGGCACTGTGAATTTTCAAGGCGCCGGATTTGCGAGGTGCTCGACAGCCGTTGCAGATATTTCTGCGCGTATAATTTTTCTTAGTTTCTGCGACTGTGTGTTCAAAAACGCCCCGCTGTGCAGCGTTTTGCAAAACTGTATCACAAAGGTAGAAGTGAAAGAACTTTTGCTGGAAGTGAACCCTGTCATCTGAAGCCGAATGGAGGCAAAAGCTCCTTGAGGTGCGTATCGATGCAATATCGGTGAGGCGGGACTTCAGAAGCGTGATTTGTTTTTTTGCGGCCATTATGAATTCCTTGGCGATACGCCGCTTGAGCCGAAGGAGGAAAACCGCGGGACCTTTAACCGTGGCATAAACAACGGAAAGCCCTTCGGTTACATATCACACCGCTTGGAGCAGAACAATTGCTCGCCGCTGTCAGAGCATCCTGATCACAGAACTCCTCGCTCAACAGCTCTTTATAATGGAAGAAGGACAGCCTGAGCTCCCGGAAGTATTGGGGAAAATAATCCACAATAAGATCAATGAAATGAGCTCACCAAGCTCAAATGGATATGATTGAAAAACGAAATAGCAATTTCGGTTCTCGGTCCTCCTTGGTACACTGTGTTCCTCCTCTGCCCATTACCTTGAGACAAGCGCGGCCCATTGTTCTTTCACTTAGCATGGTGCCCGAGAAGACAAGCTGGTGGTGAAACAGGATGTAAACGGCAATCTTTACTAAAGCACACGTCCACGTTTCGCGTGTATCCCACACCGCTGCGTATGTTAGGCCAAACCGATAGGATCCAGACCATCACAAGGCCATTGTGCACACTAATAGCACTTTACAGCCACGAACTTGCCTAAAATACAAGTCCTTAGGAGGAAGCCCATGCAAACCTGAGGACAGCATGCAAGTCCTTGGGAGGAAACCAGAGCTCCCAGAGGAAACCCATGCAGACGTGCACACAGGCTGAGCCAGATTGCTCGGCCCTGCTGCCCATTGCCCTGTGTAGTTACGGATTAATAAAAAAATTAAGATTTATATAATCCTTTGATCCATTGCTGAGTGATGATGGTGAAGATGATGACGATGATGACATGATGTGTTACTGCTGACATCAGCAAAGACGAGTTCCTTTTAACATTAAAAATATTATATTTTGCATAAGTAACATGGTTATCGTGCGCATTGCGACTGTTGGGTCCCTAATTTTTCTCATCTCATTTGTCATTTTAAACGTTTAGAAGGAGACAAGAGGCAAGATGATATCCAGGGAAATTTGGAGACTAATTTTATGCATGACTGCTTCACGGTGTATTCCTCCGAGTAAAAAGGAAATGCTTTGTATGCATATCGCGCTGTCTCAGTTTATCGCTTGCATGTATAGCTTAAGGGGAGCAAACTTTATACCTTTGTCATTGAGTCATACTTAAGGTTGGCTCGAAGAGTACGAAGTTAAAGAGGTAAAACTTGGAATCTATCACCAGGTAAGGTTACAGCTATATTGATGTTAAAATATTTGTTTATTTCCCAGATCGCACAGGAGAAGCTCATATTTTAGGGAAACTTTTGTTCCCTGTGACCCTCTGTTTCTGAAAACAAAGTACGGTTTGATGTATTCTGCTAGCAAACTGTCAGCAGTTATCTGTGCTTTTTTGTTATTTTTTATTTCAGCACTATAATACAGTTTGGTCATCTGCTTGGAAATATTGTGACAAACTTTGTGCCAGTGAACACTTTTCTGAGAAGGATTTTATTTTCGTGCCAGCTAACGTACTGGCAGGCAGCGATGCTAACAGTAAGCATTGCCGTAAGTTGATCGAAAGAGCAGGGAAGGTATAAAAGACAAAGGGAAGGTGGACAAGCTGTAGATGATAACATGATTTCTACATCTACCCCTCTGTGTAAAACCTACCATATCCAAGTTGATGCACAGTTCCTGTCTGAGCTTCAAAGTAAATCCCGTGCAAATTGCAGTTTTCTTTTAATTTGAGTGAAGGATTTACTTTTTGCACTCTCTTGGCTACTTTCCGGAAAATTTGCGTAACTTCGGCGAAGGGATAGGTGAGCGCTAAAGAATCGATTAAAGGGTGACAGAGTAGGAAATGGACTGTCAACATGGTGGAAAAATACTGTTGGATGCTAAAAAGAGACCACAGGGCCAACAAAGCACACAGAAGAATATGAAAAAAAGAGGCATTTGTTCGTTCATATTTAGTCGCACCCGCTGAGACGTGTATAACACCATTTAACCGCTATTGTTAAAATTAAATAAAATGAGTTGTCAAAGATTCTGACATGACATAATGATGATGATGATGATGACAGCCATAATAATTTCTTACAAAACAGAGCATTCTATTTGTGGTACTGCCTCATAGAGTCTAAACATAGTTTCGGTGTCATTTTTCATTTAGCGTTTTCATTTTTCCGCACTTTTTGAAAGCACTCTTTGCATTTGTCTTTGTGACATTTCTTACCTTTGAATGCTGCACTGCTAAGTTTACTGCTAGGTTACTTTTCTGTTTTCTTTGTGCTTGTACACAGCCTTGATCCTGCTGCCATTTTCAAAACCCGACACAACAGAAGGTGTCGGGCGCCGTGGCTGCTATGATCCCGACTGGATCTGCACTGGCAGACACGCATCAGAAAAGCAGAATAATGAACGTTGCGATGACTAATGGACAGGGCTCTGCCACTGTACCCTTGAGTGGGTCCTCAACCTGAATTCTATGAATACCCATGAGTCTGTATGAATGTTAGGCCACAGCATGTCCTGCATTTGAGCATCTGTTGAGTATTATTAGAGAAATAAACAATATAAACACACAAAACAATCTCTGCAGGTTGAAAAAGACATCATAAAGCAAATAAACATGCACATGAACTAAATAGCGTTTAGGTCCTCCTCTGATCTCCGTTATCAGAGTCGGACCCACTTCTTCTGCAACGTTTGTGACATGGTCAGGTCTATGCTTTGAACTTGGTCGTCTTTACTCTGTGAACCTGGATTTTAATGATCGCTTCCCTCACCGCCTTTCGTTTTACTCTGCCTGGCCAATTACTACCTAAGCTCTATAATGTGTGTTATTGGAAAGGCAATAGTCAGAGCAGGCCTCATTTTGTCATTGTTGGACAACCTAATGTGTAAACAATGCATACGAGTTCTCTGTACGTCATTAAAAAGTCTCCATGATACTTGGAGATGGAAGAAATCAATTGAAAAAATGCTGTGAGTGCTGGAAATGCATTTGAAATACATTTGCATTAATCTACGTACTGTAGCATGGCTGCCTCACAATGCCTAGCCTGATAAGTTTGGGTTTGGATGTGGCTCAGTCTGTGCGGAGTTTACGTACTCTTCTGGTGACTGCATGGCTTTCCTCCAGGTGCTCTGGTTTCTTCCCACAGGCCAAAGACGTACGTCGAGTTAACTTTCACTTTTAGCTGCCTGTCGCACACGTGCGGGTTAGACTCCGAACGGCTGTGATCCTGACCAGGATGAAGTGGTTAATGGTGATGGATGGAATTAATGCTTTTGCTGCATTAAGTGCAGTAAATGATCATTTGAAACTGTTTGTTTGGTTGCACGTTGGTACGGAAGAGGCTGTGCTAAACTCTTGTCCTCCTTATGATCCTGAAGCTAGCAGTTAGCGACTTTGCTGCACCCCATGGATATGAATTTAAAGGAAATCACCGAAACACATAGGAAATGCAGAATGGTTATGCAGGACTGGGTTCCAAAGCTGATTTTGTCGGTAACTCCCTTTCCTTGGGTTACTAGGAGGGGGCGACGCAGAACATTTATGGGATCTTCTGAAACGCTTGTTCTCAGATTTTTTTTTTCCTTTTGCAGAACTCAATTTTTCGTTATGGTGCAAACACAAGGGCAAGTAGGCGATTTGCTGCCCTCAATACATGGGTGTTGAGGCCGCGTGCGGGGAAAGACAAGGAAAAAGCCGGTTGTGCCCATTTGCAATTTCACATGGCTGTTGCCTCATGACGGCATCTTCGGAGGCAGCGGCAGGAGATGGAGAGCCTTTTCGAGTCTTTACCATCTAGAACTTTGTGCTGTGTTTTTTACACTTGCCAGGAGGTCGGTGGGTTGTTACATTTCCATTGGGAAGCAGGAGCAAGAAGCTGACCTCCCTGCCCATTCTAAACAGTATGGCAGCTTTGAGCCATGCAACATCCCTAACTTTTCAGATAGCCAAGAATGACCTCTGTGGCCTCAGCTGGATGTATAATATAACAAATGGAGAAGAAAAGGACCTAATCAGCTCCAGGCAAAAAAGATGGAGATAAAAAGAAAAGCAAAGCAGGTCTGTCCATGAAGGTTGTGCTAACTTGAGTGTCATAAGCGGTGCGGCAAGCTGGCCTGTCTGACCACAGAGACCGCTCCATCTGTTGGCCTTTTCTCCAGCCACTCCTGGTCATTAGAGGCTTCTGTGTACTTAGTTCACTTAATAATCCCACATCCGGGCTTTGTCTCGACAGGCAGCCGGTCAAACCTTTTGGCGCACTTTGGGCGCTCAAAAGCAGAATCTCTAGTTTGTTTGCCTCATTTTTACTTGAGCGGAGTCCATCTGAAGCTGTCACTAGGCTTGTTGGTACAAAATATTGACATGAATCAGTTGCATTAATACCTCAGATGGACCAAACCTTCATAAAGCCAGTGAATGTGAAGCCTCCCGATCGCAAAACATTTTTTTTTTGCAGTCACACAATGACAGCAAGCAAGGTAGATTTTTGAGCTGTCACATTTGGGTCAAAGGACAACAGACTGATCCAGCACAGTAAAAATGATCATGCACAGATGTACAGATGCATGAAGGAGCTTAATGTGCAAACCAAGGTGCAAGTCCAATGAATATATAGTAATAATTCACACATTGTCATCCTGAGATTCATTTTCTTTTTTCCTTACTTCCTAACCACAAACCGCCATTCTTAAAATATACTGTAAATGCAGGGTAATTTTTCAATTAGCACATCCTTCATGTAACAAAGGCCCCCTAGGACTGTACTGCGGAGGAAAAAATGTAGCATAAATTACATAAAGCACTTCTTTGTAACTCAGCTGATTGAAAGCAACTGATGCAAACTCTGTATGAACCCACTTTATAGATAAATAAATAAATTTACAAATAAATATATATCCTCTATATTCAGTATATCTGTGTGTGTGTGTGTGTGTGTGTGTATTATTTTTTATGCTTCCAATATTATCAGTTGTGTCTGAGGATTTTTTACCTGCAAGACCATTGTTGCCCATGAAAACAATAGGAGTGAACAAACCAGGAGCGCGATGCACTGCAGATACACAGGCGGTTCACACTTATCTCAGCGCAACATAATTACATGCTCTCAGTCTCCTATTACACAGCATGGTGGGCTGGTGTGCTAATTCATGGGTTGTCATCTTCCCAAGACTTTGTACTAGAAAAGTTCCAAAAAAAAAATGTGAAAAGCCTGAATGAAGCTTGTAGCAAAGACTGATCATTCAAATTTTTATGTTCAACTGCGTTCACTGAGTCATTCAGCCTGTCATTGATATAGCGGTACTTGATTTATCGACTTTTTTCACAACATAGGATTTATTATTTCTCGATTGTTGTTGATGTATTGACGTTTTTCTGTGATGCTCTGCTCATTTGTGGGGTTTCTAATAATGCCTTGATGTTCTCATGGGGTTTTCCTCCACTCCTACAACTATAGCTGCTTTGGTCAACATGTAAAGTGTGTGTATGAAGACTCTTCAGTACACTGGCATGCTCTCTGTAATGTAAAAGGTCTTAAAGTATCACTCTGCCTGAGTCTGAGTCTTTTTTGAGTGTTAAAATAGAGTTAAATATTTGAAATTAAAATGAATATGAGTGATATGTTCTTATATTTTAGTACAGTTACATGGAAATTACCTTCTTCTACAACTACTAGTACTATTACTAACAGTAATAGCAATAATAAAAAGAATAATAAAAGGATGAAAGTAGCTTTATAGTGAAAGTTTGCAGTATGAAAGCCATAAGTTGAAATCTTCTTCTGCTTTAGTACGTTTGAATTTACCATAAATTGAAACAGTAAAAAAAAAGCATTGGCTATATTTGAAATAACTGAAGCTGACTATAAAACTGTTAGTATAAAAGCACTGTGAGACAGTAGTGTCACAGGAATAATAATAATAATAATAATAATAATAATAATAATAATAATAATAATAATAATAATAATAATAATAATAATAATAATAATGTTGGATGGAGATGAATATCATTTCCACAATCAATATGTGTCCTTTTATTATCTCTTTAACACACTTCATACAAGAGTCTTGCATTGCTTTAACTCTTTTTTCAGCAGTGGGGAAGAAAAATAAAAATAAAAACAACTCTAACAAATCAATGTTCTTACAGTTGACAGCTAGTGGACTTAAAGCATTTCAGCAGTCAGTCTCTGAGGCCTGCTGTAGCTTGACAGAACTTTTTACACCAGGGAAAATGACCAGCGTAGCCTTCAGTCCGGTTCATACGTGAGCCGTGCTGTAAAATGAAATTGTATCTGACGGTATTGACAAGCGAGTCAAAAGAGATTATGTTCATTGCTGTAAGGTCACACATTCCTTGTGCAGCTGTTATAATTTTATAGGTTGAATTTATAGGACTTGCAGGAACTTTTCTCTTTTTCCTGCAGGAATCGGGCCACCGTTCGTACGCTTTCCAACCAACCATGTGCTCTCCGTCATTAAACTAAAAAGAAAGAATTTAAAAAAACTGAAAATTATTGCTATTACGGGTAACTATTGGGTAAAAAAATCACTGAAATATACAGTGTATTGTACTGGTGTCTGTATTTGAGGTAAACCATAAAATTAACATCTTTGACTTCTTGGAGGAGTTTAATATGAAACGGCCTTTTTACTGCATCCTATTTAAAAATGCAGCCAATCTTGGTGATATTGCATAGTTTGTGTTAATGGTCACCTGTAAAAACCGATGGTGCGACAGGGAATGGGGCAATGGTGAAGTGAATGTTATTTGGGGAGACGTGAGGAAATGGGACTCGGTGAACAAGACTGACAGCTGACAGGCAGGCAGAGGTTGATGTCACCATTCGATTTACATCTGCTTCCTGGGAAATGTACAGATTGGCTCCAGTGAAGCAATTTCCTCCACGCAGGCTTAGCCATGCGTCGCCTTCGTTGTTGGGTCTTTTTCTCTCAGCCCGTTCTCTTGAAAAGGAAGAAGGCCTCGCTTTCCATTGGCGGCATGGGACGCAAGCGTGATGGTCGGGCGCGTCTCATCACTGATCTGCTGGATCTGAGAGGAGATGCCATCTTTTGTTGAGTCACGGTGTTGAGGGTCTTCCACCGGGGGTCACATGAAGAAAGTAATGTTCAAAGAAAAAAAAAGGATGATGTGTGCAGTATGAATCACATCTATACTTTGCTGTTAATATTAGATCATATACAGATCTTGACAATATTTGAAAGACGAATGAGAATGCATTGAAATGTGAGAAATACACCTAGGAAAATGGATGTAAAAGAAAAACTACAAGGAGGCTCATATGTGGGATTTATTAGCTGAGTCTCTGTGAATTTTGTCTGTTCTCCCACGGTCCTCAGATGGACTGCAGGTGAATTGGCAACCGAAGTTGTGCGCACACCTGGGTGTCACTTTGCTCTGCGTTGTAAGTGGACAAATGACTGAAGAAAAAGCATCTGCTAAATGAGTAAATGCCATGTAAAAGTTGGTTTCTGGGTTCTAGGCCAGAAAGGAATCAACTTTTAGCTTGAACGTTATACCATGGTTAACTTATTTGTTCCAGTAATAGCGATGGATGGTATGTTACTAGTTTAACGTCAGGATGCGATCCAAACACTTCCACACTGAGGGAGCAAGTACCACAAGCCCCTTGAGGCTTGTCCTGTGACAACTATTTCACGTCTTTGGATCTCGGCCCACCTCCCCATTCCAGAGGCGCATGAAGCAGCCCTGGTTTTGCCTGCAAAATGGTACCCATTTCTGATAATAACAGAAGGGTCCAGATGTCCAAAAGTACACAAGACAGAAACAAAAAAACAGACAGACTTGGTCCATCAGGAACTACGGCCACAGACATGCACGCTTATGCTTATGACGCCGTTGACAGCGCTGCACACAACAGCGTTACGGATGTTATGAGCAACAACTTCACACTGCTGAAGCACCCCAGCTGCTTTCCCCTGTAGTATTTCATTTTGGTAAATTAAAATTTTTACAAACAGGTATTAAGTGATTTATTTTTTGGTTTTCCTTCATTGGGATTTAATTTTAAATAAATAAATAAATAAAATCATGTTGAAAGCAGCTGGAAAGTAGGTTTGATTTTTGTTTGTTTTTTTTGTTTTTTTATGTTAAATTTGTAAAACACACCATTTTAATGCACTCAGGCAAAATGAACGGTGGCTGCCTTTTCCCCTGTCATAACTTTAAAAAACTAATAAACTGATAAATAAAGTAACAGAAAGCAAGCATCGATCGTGTTTAAGTGTAAAAAATGTGAAAATTCGGATTGTTCTTTGACGGAAGGAAATAGCGTAAGACAACGGTTAAAGCCGCCCTTTAGAGTCAAGGAATTTAAAGGAAATGAGAAGAATCAGATGATGTCATTTAAAGTAAATCATGCTGAAATTATAAAAAAATATTATTTACCGAAATAGTTTATGCAAATAAGTGTTAAACAGGTAGTGACTACGCAGTGGTCCTTAAGGCACGTACAGTAAAGACATTCATCCTTTTCCTCTTTCTGCACTGATGCTGCTCCATAAATGCGGTAAGAAGAAATTTGCTCTTTATGTAACAGTCATCGGCCAGGTATCTGGATTCTAACCTGGTTGATGCGAAACATCCTGTAAGTGATTTTATTGCAGTCTTTACTTTATCTTGATAGATGGATAGCAGCAGTGATCAAGATGGACAAAACACATTATCACAGCGCGAAGCAGATTGGCATTTTCATTAAATGGATTGCCCGCTTATATGGAACCCATGGCCTTTGTAAACATACGAAGGAAAAAGATACACAGGAAATGGTTTACTTTGCGGCGTGGGCTGCACTTTATTTGGAGAACGGAGTCACAGCTGAGTATCTGTCAGATCTAAACTGTGTTCAGATGCAGGCTAAATGCACTCAGGTTTTGCCTGTTGAGAGCTGACAAATCTGTTTTGACACAGGCGCTGGATATGATAATAGGTTTAAAGTTTCTGGCTGTGGTGTAAAAATAAGTTTGTAGTAACTTATTTGTGCTTTTGTTAATGTCAAGAACACAAAGAAAATGCCATATATATATATATATATATATATACACACACACACACACACACACACACAGTATATGTTAAGGTAGTGATTCAGTGGGGTAAACTGGTGCCTCACAGCTCCCGGGTTGCCTGCCTGATGGGGTTCAAGTCCAGCTTAGAGGTGTCTGTGGGGTCTGTGGGTTCTCCTCTGTGTCTGCACCCCTCTTAGGAAAAGTATGGTAATAAAAATCCTCTTCTGTTCCTCCTTGCCTTGAAAACCACGCCAATGGCCATCCAGGAGTTAAGAGACTTGATGGCATTTTCCAATCCATGTGTGTGTTTACGTGTTTCATTTGCTGAAAAGCCATAAAAGCCCTTGTTGTTTCATTGTATGGAAAAAAGGTTTTTCCTTGATTCCCTTGTAAACTGTTTGTCAGTGCATTGTTTTAAGATACCCAAATGCAAGATATGATGGTTGATTTATTTTACTCAAACTGGTATTTGCAAGTATCTTCAGCATTTAACTGCTTAAGCAAAAAGTGCTTATCAAGTACAACTCATTGCATTAGTTTCTGAAGACTTTATCCACAGCAGTTTTCTGTTTTCAGATTTTTTTTATGATGTTAAGGAAGGTGGAGCCATTTGTTTTTCCATTATTCTTTTAGTCTAGTACATAATGTGGTTAACCTGTTTCCCTTGTTAGGAAACCTGTGTGAAACTTCATTTCATTGACAAGACTGTAGACTCCATTCTGAGAGCAATCCATCAAGGTTAAAAAAGGAACTGTGCTGGAATTTCTCAACAGTCTGTTGGTACGCGCCATCGATCAACGTCCCACTCTTCTGAGCCTGTTTCCATTAAGGGGTCTGTATTGCTTTCCATTAAAACAGGGTGCAAAAAAGTTGCTGAAAGCAAATATCTAAATTTTGAATTTCACGCATAACTGGAAGTGTGAAATGTACTGTAGGTGCATTTTATTAGAGTTTTTTTTTTCTTTCATATTTTCTTTCAGTTATATGGAGAGTGCTTTTGAATGCATTTATCTGGAGTGTTAAACATTCAACAGTAATGGATAAATATTTAATGATAGCAGTTCCTTGTGCAGAAAAGTTATTGAAAGTTATTTGTTAATTATATGGAAGCCCGGACAAAATGGAGGGTTGCGTCAGGAAGGGCATCCGGCGTAAAAATCTGCCAAACCAAAAAAATATGCGGACTAGCCGATCCGCTGTGGCGACCCCTAACGGTAGCTGCCGAAAGTCGGTTAGTTTTTTTTTTGTTTGTCAATTATATGGAATGTGCATGTTTAAGCTAATTCTCACAGTAGCCAAGTTATATAGTCTGTCTTGTTAAGAAACATAAAATAAAGGCCATCATATATTGCAGCCAAAGCCACTTAAATAGTTTACAGTTAGACTGTATCCCTCTTTATATCTATAAAGCTTAATCTTTGTCTTTCCATCTGTTTTTTCTTCCATATTCACAGCTATTTTTTCAAGCTACAGACTTGAAATTTAGCATATTAGTACTCCTCATTTTCAATGTACTTAAGCACACAGGTGGAGGCACTACACAGGTTAGTTAAGTGTCGAGATGAACGCAAGCGGGCTACTACACGTGCACATGCACACACACAAAACCCAATACACATTAGTGATGTGTGCCTCCGGGTGGTGCCCGGCTGATTTGTAAAGATGAAGACGGACTGGTCACTTCGCACAAGCTCCCACACACAGAGACTCACTGGGGAGAGGTGAGGTGGAGTGAGTAGGTGGGATTTAGGAAGAACCCAAAGTGGTGACAGGCTTGTACATCTCACACACACACACACACACACACAAAACAATGGACATTTCTCTAAGGGTAAAATGGGTGATAAAGTTTGGTAATACATTTTTTGCTATTACTTTTCTACTTTCCACATTTCCACTTGACTACAATGAGTGTGTCACTCTCTTGCAGTGTCCACCTGCTCAACAGTACTAACACTACTTATCTACTGAATGCAACTACTTTAAGGGAAATAAGTCCAGTGACATATAATATGCTATTACTATTTACTTTTACACTTTCTGACCTGGACAGCAGTGAGAAGCTCAGCTAGTGATTTATACTTGCGGGTATTTACTGGTTCGGGTGTAGCTAAGTACATTGACCGATGGATGGAAGGTTGTGCCCTCCTTAGGATTTATACAGAAAGCTATTTGTTTCCAAGGTCATGTCCTTAATCACTGCTCCATCTCCTGTTGTTATTTTTGGGTGCTGTGGCATGAAGAAGTCTGGTGAAAATGCACAAAAAGCACTTAAGGAAAATCATACTCTGCAAATTTGTAAATATGCATTCGTCCAGCGAAAAAGTAATGCTTCAACAAAGTAATGTTTTCTTCGCATCCATGTTCACCTTCATCTAAATGGTTTGTTTCTTTGCCCTTGGATTGTTTCGTATTATTTCTTGGCCTGCGGACACTCGCAGGCAAACAGAGAAGGCAATTTGCATGTAATAAATATACAGTACAAATGCTGATAAAGGGAGTTACACAATGAAGGATATGACATGAAATATTAATAGATTATAAAACCGAAGGAAAAAAAAAAGGGCTCAAGGAAACCATCACTTCCTTAAGATCAATGTTTTCCCTGATATGGGCTTTGAGGGCCACTTTGATGGTTCTGTCTAGCTAGGGGGATTAAGAATGCCAAGGTATATTATCACTGTAAAATAAATGTCACAATATTTATGTCACCTTTAACATTCTCAAGTGTCAATACAATGTGGTCCTGCAACAAACACAGCTGATTTCATGCACTCCAGGGATTAAGTTGATTGAACAGGGGCATAAGGTTGGAGCTTGGATGAAACGCACATAACTCACCATCAAAATCCTTCCCCGAGTTGGGTGAAATGAGCCGAGGCAGGCGGGAACGCCGTTCATTTTCTGTGTGTGTCAGTTCAGAAAATCTGTGGCTATTGGTCAAACATATACGATCCTCAGGAAATAAAAGCACAGTAGCATTGCGTGTTAGTGCAGCACAAGTCAATATTTAAATATAAAATATGCTGTAATAATACTGTAATTTGTAATAATACAAATGCTATAGTGCAGTAGTTAAGTAAATGGTACTTTCAGTGAGCATCGTAACACCACATTGGCACCAAGATGTCAGTTTTTAAGTGCGGACAGTCCCCGACTTCCAATAAATCCATCGTAAATTGAAAATATCGTAAGTCGAAAATACATTTATTGCACCTAACCTACTGTCATGCCTGTAGCCGCTTCATCGACAGAATGTAGGTGGTCTGGTCGCCCCCTTAGGGGCACATCTGAATATATTCATTTAAACACAGTGTAAATGTCAGTTGGGAATATTGGTGGTAGAGGGACTGAATGAGAATAGTTGTGGACATTTTTGTTGTTACGTGGAGAACACATGAGAGAATGTCTGAGAGGACAACTTAGGATACCAGACATCTTACAGGTTCCCAGCTGGGAGAAACTGATGGATAAGTCAAAAACGTGGAGGTGGCAGAATGGAAACCTTTAGAAATTGGAGTGCAAACCTGTAAGGACAGTAGAAAAAATGAGATAGCTGTGTCTGGCCAGCATTGTGCGGCAGTTTGAGATCCAGTTCAAGGTGCCCAGCAGGTAGATGCGAGACAGAGCCTTTGGGTACAGGATGTCAGGAGAAAATGGGTGACAAGCCAGGATAAAAGTCCACCAGGAGGCCTGATAAGCAAAATGAAAAGGGAAGTAGACAGAGGAGAGGGAACAGCACCCCGTGCTCCTCATTCAAGTGAAGCTCACACAGAGTGGTGCTTGCAGACCGCTTTCAAAAAAGCTTGGACAAGGGACAAGAGTAATCTGTAATACATAGTGGGTAGGTTGGACAACACAAAGACTAAATATTAGGCTGTTAATAAAACTTTGGAAAGCGAAAGGAAATGGGCAAAAGGAAACGTGCAAACCACTGTTGTACTGCAGGTGAAAGGTGGGCAGGAAAAAAGTGATAAAATACGTATTATCAGACTTTGTCAACCCTACGACGCTAATGTGTGTAACGCTTTGTCAGTGTATGTGTGCGTCATGTAAGCTTTCTTATCAATTTGTCACCAGTTCGGGTCCTTCTTGAGAAACCCCCCTCTCCTGGCGCACCAGCCCGTCACCCCTCCCTCTCACTGTTGTACTCCAACGCAAAAATCAAAAAACAGTTTGATTCGCTGTGTATGTTTTCAGAACATAGACGCTCACATATAACAGCTCCCGGCTCCTGTCTTTTCCCAGCTGGTATTCTGTTGCAGGCATTTTTGGCAGGAGGACTTGTTAAACTGGTTGCATTCAGTATAGAGGATAAATGTCTGCGCCCCGCTAACCCCCCCAAACTTTACGACTTTTAAACTTTTTGCATTTGGTGCTCAAGTATTATTAGTACTGTACACAAATGTATGCCAGTGGCTGTATTGGGCACCCTGGCTGTACTGACGTGCAAAGAGAAATAAAAAATTATGCTGTAAGTCAGCAAACTTTACAGTCCTTAAACTTTTTACATTTAGCAGCCAAATGGCCTTGTTTATTGTCCTTCGTGCTTGTGCCATTTGGTCAGCATGGCATGCTCTCTGTCTGGAGTTTTTACGCTCAGCGTGTGACATGGCTACGTGCATCTTTCCAGGCCTCAGTTCAAAGACTTGTGGAGAAGTTTTCAAGTGGTCTTTTTTGGAATTTAATGAACTGATCTACACAAAAAAAATGGCTTTATAGGCACAGAGATATTTGTGAATATGTTGGAACAGATGTGTCCACACCTTTGGGTAAAATGAAGGCCAAGATAGGAAAACAAGGATTGTGGGAATTTGAGTTGTATAAGTATCCCAGAGAAGAATCTGAATTTGTCTGGAAGAATCTGGAAGAAAAACTAAAAAGGTTAATTTTCTTTTTTCTTCCATATTGATTTTCTTATTTTGTTGTACGTAAAGTTGAGTAATTGTTCATTTTTGCCGTAAACAGGAAAGGTTGAGGGCAGAGTTTCTTGCAGCTTCGGTGAGAGAGCGTGTGAGGGAGGGGAGTAAAGAAGATTACTGTTGTTGCTTGTTAAAGTCTTAAGTCTGTATATAGACACTGCCTCGGGCATTTGTAGGAACTAAATATTTGTGGACCCACGCTTCCTTGGATTCCGCAGCCGATGTGGTCACAGTGTGGTCTTCTCACATTCAGACTGAGTTGTTGTGCACATTGTTATTTATTCATTCAGCTGACACTTCTGTCCCTCTAAGCCTCGGACAAAGATTTACCCATTTACACAGCTAGTTACGGTGTCGATTCAGTGTAAGTACCTTGTTCAAAGGTGGAGCAGAGTTTAAACCCGTGTCCTTCTAGTGCTCCCAGTTCTAACCATAGTGCTACTTGCTGGGATCACTCTGCATTGACAGATGCACAGTGTGAAAATCAACCACGTCCCAAAACCACGGAGAGAGGCCACTGGCTTCATGGGAGGATAGATATGCTGAGCTGGTGAAACAACCGGTACCTACATGCAGAAGATGAAATGACTTACCGGTTGCGTAGATGCAAGACTGCTTGGTTTCTAATGAGGTCAGCTTGTTGTGTCCAGACCCTCCCACCAAAGGAGTGTGCAAGTGAGATGAAACTGCTGAGGCCTCTTATATTTCCGCAAATGCAATTTATCTGTGTGCAAACATTGTGTTGAGCAGCTTGGGCACCAGGCAGACTGCTTCATCCCATGGTCCCTGTCAGCTGACAACACATTGTTCTCTCACAAGTGCCCCACAAGAAATGATGGGATAAGGAGGGGCCATGTTCTGACATTCCAGCTTGTCTTTTTGTCTGTTCTTTCTTTGGTATTTCAGCGCATGTTATACATTTTCATTTTGACAGTGCCCATCAGAAGTGTAAGCGCCATATACTGAACAGGTCTGATCAGGAGACAAGGCAGCAGGTTTCCTCAGCTCTTCTGTAGCAGTTCCCAGAGTTGTAGGGGACTTGTGGATTGCTTTGCATTCATTCTTCAGTCCAGTGCATCCTATAAAAGTTGGCCAGAGACCCTTGTGTGTTCAAACTTTTGACTGGCACTATGTATCGTGTGCAAATTATAATACATTTTAAAAGCGGCTGTCGCTTGTTGTAGTTTGAGATGCTGTCTTTGCACACAAAGGACTTAAGTTTCAATCCCACCTCCTACTGTAGTATGCCTGAGTAAGGTACGTAACCTGAATTGAAGAAGAAAAAAAAACCAGGGAAAAGCGGTTGGTGTAGTCAGTAGCTCTGTTGCCTCACAGCACCTGGGTTGTTTGTGTGTGGGTTTGAATCTGCCTCAGTCCGTGGGGAGTTTGCATGTTCTCCCGTGTCTGCGTTGGTTTCTTCCCACAGTTCCAGCACATGCTTTTCAAGGAAACTGACCACTGTGCTGTGTATGTGTACTTCCATCCAGGGGTTGTTTCATAAATTAGTGCCCACTGATTCTGAGGCTCTGGACCTTAAGCCTGCTGGGCTTAAAAATAATAGCTCTATATACGGATAAAAATATATCCAGCTGTGTAAATGTCTGAATCACTGTCAATGCTTAACGTTGTAAGTCAAAAGTCAACTAAAAAAGCATTGGATATGGTAGACATGGCAAATAAATGTTACATATGGCCTACATAGCCAAAAGTATGTGGACACCTGAGCTTCGTCCCATATGTGCTTGTTGAACCTCCCATTCCAAATCCATGGACATTGATATGGAGTTGTTCCCCCTTTGCTGCTATAACAGCCTCCACTTTTCTGTGAAGGCTTCCCACCAGATTTTGGGAATTTGTGCCCAGTCAGCCACAAGACCATCAGTGAGTTTGGGTAAGAAAGCTTGGCTCACAGTTGGTGTTCCATTTCATCCCGAGGTGTTCAGTGGGGTCGAGGTCAGGGCTCCTTGCAGCCATTCAAGTTCTTCCACACCAACATGGGCAAACCCGCATGGAGCTCGCTTTGTGCATGGGAGGGCACAGTCATGTTGGAGCAGGAAAGGAACTCCCTCCCCAAACTATGACCACAAAGCTGGAAGCACAGAATTGTCTAGAATGTTTGTATGCTGTGCGGGTGCAGCCGAAACAGCTCAGCTCAGGCATTAGTAGGGGGGTCCACATACTTTTGATCAGGCAGCGCATTTATGTTTTGCACTGTATGATCCCGATGAAGAGATTATGAGGATCGGGTCCCTTACCAATTCCTAACCCTCCTACTCCTTACTGCCAAAGTTCCCACAAACACTACTCAACCCGTGGACCCCATTTCCTTCTTCGTTTAGTTTTTCCATCCAGATCATGACCTCAGTAGCCAGATCCAATGTGTGCATCTGAGCATGTGTATGTTTTTCCCTCCCTGGTGGGCAAATGACCTCGGCGCCACTGTTGAAAGGGCAGAGTCACTTGGCAGCCGGTGACATCACCCGAGAACACACGCTGTCACACCAGTACGTCGGCCGACAGCTCCCCTGAAACCAGTGACTTATTGCTTTAAATGGGCTTCCTGATTGTTTGTACGCTTCTAATTTATTGATGTTGCTCCTTGTTGATGAAGTTTCGGCCCGAAGCCTGCTCTTGTACTTGTACCATACTGTTTATTGATGGCTCTTGGGATCTTTTACCTTGCTAACAAATTAGATGTACCTTATGTCAACCTCTAGGTTACGTTCGCTTTCACTGCTCAAGAACAAAGGTTTCCTAAATAACTTGGAATGTGTGCTGGCATGCTGTGGCGTTCCGCTGAGTGCATCGCCAAATAAACAAATAGATAGATAGATAAATTAATAAATAAATATATATTTTTTTCCTTTCTGCGTTTTAATTTCCTTTTGTATTCACTGGAAAAGCTGCAAAAAAAGAAGCCAAAAAAAAAAAACCGAGGCCCCCCTGGAACTGATTATGGTGAAGTGAGGATATCTCCCCCCCCCACTTGTAGCGACAAAAGCATAAACATTGAACATATTAAAGCAATGGTGCAACACGATTGCTTCAGAAAGGAAGTGTTGTTTTCTTTTGTATTTCCCATTAATATTTTATGCATTTTGCATAATCTGGATTGTATGACCAGAACAGATGTCACTTTAATTTCGAAACGCCGCTGTTAAATTTAGCCACAATGCATTGCTAATATTATTACTATTAAACAAACATTAAAAAGCAGTCTGTCGGGGTGATATGCAACAGGGACCGTATTAGAAGAGGAAGCAGTCCTGATTCCTTTCTTTATTTCTTTTAAATTTATTTTTAATCATAAGCTGTGCTTAAAAGGAGATATAAAAAGTTAGACCACTTTACAAAGTAAATTTAATAAATGCATGTACAGTAGATTCTTCTTTTCTCCACAGAAAACAAGCGCTTTAAACATCATGCCGTTGCGCTGCTGTGGTTAAGAAATGCATTGACAGTTGTACTTTTTCGCAGCTGCCCAGAGAATAAAGGCTGTCAGACTGAGGGATCAGAAAGGACTTTGCATGAAACTATTATAGGACTCTATGGGGCCCATAATAAGTTAGCCTCTTCTGATAAATACAAGGCCTTTAATTGCCTTGAAATGTACAGAGGCTTTTGCGGTGACACCCAATATGCTGTAGTACACCTCCCACGTGTGGCTGGAGTGTTTTCCCAATGGCTGAGGACTTGCGTAACGGCCAGACCCATGCTGACCCGGTGGACTGTTGCCCCCGGCATGGCCTGTCTCGTTCCCACCAAAACAAACTTCTCCTGTCATCCTCCAGGCTGACAGGCATGAACCTGCCCTCGCCCGTCATCAGCAGCAAGAACTGGCTGCGGCTGCACTTCACATCCGACAGCAACCATCGGCGGAAGGGCTTCAGCGCTCAGTACCAAGGTAAAGGGACTGGCCTGTCCTTCGGAGGGGTCACCACAGCACTTTTGGATGGAAGGGACTTGTCGCCTCCAGCTCCCTGTAGAGCTGACAGTGTGAAAAATGTTGCACTCCTCAGTCCAAATCTTCTGTAATTTTTCACTCACATCTTTTTATTCTCCCATGAAAAAGACAAAAAAAAATAATAATTTGAGTGTCTTGCTTAATTTAGCTAATAAATCCGCTTTTGTGTTCATTTTTATTCATTTCCATTTTTGGAGGTGAGAAAGGAGAGTGTGGTTGTATTAAGTAATACTGTGGCATTTAAGTATAAATAAACTGTGAAATGGTGCTCAATGTAATAGTCGCAGTCTCTTTTTCCGTGATGATGTGAAAGAGGAAACGTCTTCTCCTTTTAGAAAAACACTGACATGTACACTTGCAGTCTTTATTCTGTCATAACCAGCTATTTACCAGCGATGAGTAGTGTGAGGACGACAGCCCCCTTCCGCTTTAGGTATGGTTTAAAGCAGGCCTCCAGGTGATACACAGGAGTCTGCAGGTTAAAATTCACATGCATCAGATGGCCATAGCTGTAGACGCTGTTGAATAAACTGAATTATTAATATTATGAGGCCCCATCAGGCAAAACTATGTGAGCACGAATTGTAATATATCTGATGTATTGATGTGGAACTACTAATGGGGAAACTAGTTCCTCTCAGAGAATGCTGTTCAGATTTGGATTGTGCTTGCAGGATTGTTTAGGCTGCGAATGTTCGCTCCTACACAGACTTAAAATAGGAGAGCGCTTAGCAATATCAAAAGCCAAATCGGCCCTGGCCGATGCAAGAGTAGATTGTTGCTCCGGAGGGGTGCCTGCTGGGAGTAGAGCCGTGCTACGCCGGGCTGATTGTGTAGGCAAACCTTTTAGGACAGTCCCTTGTTGCTTTAGCATGACAGAGTTTGCTATGAAATCAATGGGTCAAAAAGCCGGTATGTTTCCCTTCGCGGGATATATTGCCAGGCCGCACGACGAAGCCGAAGAGAGGGAATGTAAAGATCGGCCAGCACAAGCATTACAAGAAAATAAAATCAAAATTAACTAAAATTACAGAATGGTTCGGAATGCCTGTTTTTTTTTTTCTTGCAAATGATCCTTGACTTTTTTCTTCAATGAATATAGTAACATTTACATTTTCTTTCCCCAACAGTGAAAAAGGCCATTGAGTTGAAGTCCAGAGGGGTTAAAATGCTTCCAAATAAAGACACAAACCACAAAAATGCCGTCTGTAAGTACTTTTCATTTAATTGCTTTCTGTACAGATACAGCAAGTATCATTTTGCAATGGCATTTATGTTAAAATTTTATTTTTCATTTGATGTCTTAGTTGTCTTATGATGTAGCCTTTATGGCACAAAAAAATTCACGTGTTGAACGATGCAGTGCTGTGGAAAAGTATTTGTGCCCTTCCAGATTTCCGCTATTATTTTTCCGATCATTAGACAAAGAAAACCTGAGTAAATGCAAAAGAGTTCATTTTCTCTGCCCTGTTTGTCCTGGTGAGGGTCACAGTGGAAGTGGGTTGAGAAGGAAAGACCAGATGTGTCTATTCCCAGTGGTTTCCAGCTCCTCTTTGGGAATCCTCAAGTGTTCTCAGGCCAGCAAAGATATATAATCTCTCTGGCACATCCTGGTTGTGTCACAGGGTCTCCTCCCAACGGGACACACCTGGTACAAGTCCCAAAGGAGTCCTCACAACATGCCCAGACCACCTCAACTGGCCCTTATTCATCTAGAGAGGAACACCAGCTCTCAAAAAATTCTAATGCCTGTCTCTGAGCTTCTCACCCTGTCACAAAGGGTTTAGCAGTCCTGTGTAGAAACCTCATTTTGGCCACTTGTATCTGTGAGTTTTTTCTTTTTCTTTTTGCCATTACCCACAGCTTGTAACCATAGGTGAAGACAGGAACGTAGATTGAAATTGAGAGCTTCGGCAGGAAACTTGACTTCTGCTTTGCCGATTACGAGCTGGTACAATGCCCACAGAACTGCTGACGTTGCACCAATCTGCCTTTCTATCTCCCTTACCCTTCTTGCATCGTTCAAGAACAAAACCTAGAGATTCTTGAACTCCTCCCGGAGGAGCAGCCAACCCCTCTTACCTACAGAGGGCAATGCACTCTTTCCTGGGAGAGATCCATGACCTCAGACCGAGAGGTGCTTTTTCATACCTGCCACTTCACACTTGACTGCGAACGGTTCCAGTGCGCATTGTAGGTCACAGTCAGAAGAGGCCAAAAGGACATCATCCACAAAAAGTGGAGATGCCACCTTTAGTCACCCCAATTGAACACCCTTCAAACCTCGGCTGCGCCTTGATATCCTGTCCATGAAGATGACAAACAGGAGCGGAGATAAGACTCAGCCTTGTTGGAGTCCGACACCCACGCCGAAATGACTTAATGCCAAGAACATGGACATCAGCAGTCCCAGTACCCCACATTGCTACAGTGTTTCCCGAAGCACACGGTACCATTCCTTTCTCAAGTCCACAGAAGACTGGTAAACTAGGTCATCATATTCCCATGACCTCTCAAATGACTGTGCCAGGGAGAAGACCAAAAAAAATCTACATTGAACCTCGGTAGGAACAACTATTGGACAGGGTTTCCTCTCTGGTTACCTTGGTCTCAGCTTTACTAAGGAGGCTGAGGAGTGTGATCCCCTTTACATGGAACACACCTTCCAATCCCTTTTTTTAAATACAGGGAGCACCACCCCAGTCTACCAGTCCAAAAGGCACCTTACTCGCCTTTTATGCTACATTGCGTGTGAGCCACACAAAACCTCATCCTGTCCAGTACCATTAACATTTCTGGCAAGATCTCATTCACCACAGCAGCCTTACCACCACTGAGGTCATGCACCTCCACGCCTACCTCAGGAACAGTGACGGAGTCTGATCCATCAGAGTCATCTCCACCAGATTGAGTGCCTCAAAATGTTTCTTCCATCACTCCACAATCCCTCAGAAGTGCTAAGTTCTTCTACAAGTTCTTCTCTGCTTAGCAGAGCCTGGACAGGGTCAACACTTCTCCTCTAAAGGTGATTTGATGGTTTGTTAGGACATTTTTGAGACCATCCAAATGTCTTTCTTCGTGTCTTCTCCAAAGTCCTCACATACCCCACTTTTTTTCTTCAGTGGTTACTTTTGCTGTAGCCCTCTTGGCCTCCTGGTACCTCTCAGTTGTATCAGGAGATCCCAATGAGAGTGTTGCTCAGAAAGCCTCTTTCTGCAGCCTAACAGCTTTCAAAAGGCTACTTCTAGGGGTGCCACTCTGTAAGGCACCAATCAACCAGGCCACACCATTTGGTAGCCACATTCATGACCAAGGTCTTAAAAACGGTCCATTCAGACTTAGTGTCTCCAACTGGACCAGATAGGTTTCTCAGAGGTGAGAGTTAAATTGGTTACACGCTGAGTGGTCCATCAGTCATTCCCAGAAAACCCTAACAAAATGTTTGGGTCTTCTGGGTCTGTCCAGGCCGCACCCTGTACAATATGCTAAATCCGACTTGCCACCAAAGGGTGATCAGCTTACTGCTCTGCCCCATGCCCTATGTCCAAAACATATGGTCTCAACTCAAAAGCTACAACCACAAATTGTATCATCAATTTTTGATCACAGGTGTTCTGATACCAAGTGCACTTATGTACCCATAATTTAAAGTATGCTTGGGAAATATAATTTAAAGACTGCATTGTTTTCACTCAAGTTCACTTGGTTAAATATCGCATTTCATCTAAAAATCTGAAACCATTTTAGGTGACAAATATGCAACAACAAGGAAATTGTGAAGAGGGCAAATACTTTTCCACCGCAGTGTAAATACATGTTCTGATCTGCAGCCAAAGTTCCACAGCCTTACCACGCACACATGCTTTACTTCAACTTGTTTGCCGTTTAATTTCTAATCATACTTTCTTTCATTTTATTGTAAAATAATTTTGCAGTTGTGTTCAAATAGTTCAGTCATTTGGGTTATCCATTTTCAGCGAGGTCCCCCTAATGATCTCTGTCTAATAAGAAGAGGGGAGAAAATTCGTCCTGTTCCACAACAACTTAAAGTGTGTTAATAATTTGTGCCATTCTGTGCTCCGTCGAGCGTGTTCCATTACGGCGAGCATCCGAAAAACGCTCGCGCATTTGCGAGAGCGAAGCGTTCCAGCTATGCTAATGCTCAATTTGGAAAATTCATGGTTCTGATTCATGCAGACATTTGCTTTAATTCCGCGTGTTTATAGCAAGGGAGAAAGATAAAATCCTTTCTTGTAAAGAACCCTGGCAAACTAAGATTGTTGTAGATGCTAATAAGGTCCAAGGGCAGCCAGTGGAAAAAATGCGCTTAAAATATATGCTGCAAGAGAGGAGCACAACGGAAAAAGCTAATGAACTGCAGAACAAATTTAATAGCAAGTATCCAGCTGTGGTGGTCACCATTTGGCCGTGATAGACGTTTAACCCTATAGAATGTATATGCTGCAAAATGTAAATTTATGTTCACGGGTTTATCCGTTGAGGTGTTGGGAGATGAAATGCATTATGGCATGCAGGGTACATTAAAAAACAGAAAGTCTTGCAGAAGAAAATCTCCAGCAGAAAGCAAAATGATCACAGGGCAGCATTTGAGGGAGGGGAGTCTGGTAAATAGAACATCAGAAAGAGGGACGTGCTTTGATCACTTTCTATAACTTTTGAAAGTCGTGTAAACAGTCACGGGAGGTGATTTTTGAGCATCACATCAAAAAGGATGATGTTCCATGTGATCAAATGAGAAAAGGTTGGCTGGTGTATGTTCAGACAGGATTTCACACAGTTAGGACTTGGGGTCTGGTCCTGCATTATGCTGACTGGAACTGGACTGTATTTCAGAGCCACTTTAGTGTAATTCTAATTCACACGTTTAAATATAGAAACGCCGGTCGTTCATTCATTCTGAACATTTCGGATGTTGTGAGTCAGAGTGGCCAGGCAGAATCTTGTAACCTGCTCTCTAAGAGGCTACTGTTCAGGTAGCCATGCGATCAATGACTGGCAACCCAGATTCTTTTTCTTCTATAAGTGGAGTTCTGGGCCCATATTTCACTTCTTGATCGACCACTTCTGCAGTGCCATTCTTAGGCCAATGTAGTTGCCAACAATTCATTCATTCATTCATTCATTCATTCATTCATTTCTGATAACAGTTTGTCCAGTGCAGGAGTACAGCGTTTCAGAGCCTAGCTGAAAAATACTGGGCATAATGGAAGATGCCCCTCAAGTAGGATGCCACCCTGCCGCAGTGCAGTCCCACACTCTCTGCTTAAGTAAAAAAGCTCAAAATTTATTAACAAACAGCAACGTCATTTCCGATGTTCTCCATCGCACCTTAAAAGAGGATTAATTACAGTTTGATGGAACCTATTTTTTCTTTTCAAATTTAATAGAAAGCTCTCTAAGCCTCCTCATACCTTGTTTTGGATTTATCTGATGGCAGCGATGGGATAGCAGACATAAAACACTGCGAATGAGCATGTTTTATTAATGACCCCTACTCGCCAGCATTATTGGACTCTACATCATGTGCTTAGACAGGAAGTGGGCGTTTTGAAAAGCATGATTCCGCTGTCTGACAGCTTGCCAAGCGCAGCTGGATTTGGGGTACAATGGAGAAGGCCGAAGGGTGTGAGGGAATAGCGCGTGCCGGTCAACTCTGGAGCATCCCAGCACTGTCCGCAATTGACTTTTTGCGTTTTTAAATAACGCGGTGCTGTTTTTTTCTTCTTCTACTGTACGTGAGGACAACGCATGACTGCACACATGCACATCCATCTTGCATGTTGTCGAGTCGATGTCAACTCACGGCGACTTTATGGAACGTTGCCCTCAAATGCATCCGCTCTTCAGCAAGTCGGCTAAGACTTGACAGAGTGGCCTCCGTGGCAACCGTGTCCATTGCAGGTCTTCCTCTTCTGCGTTGACCTTCCACTTTGCCAAACACGATGTCCTTCTCCAACGACTGTTCTCCGCGCATTTTTTGTCCAAAAGTAAGAAAGTCGACTCTGGACATTTGAACTTCCGGTGACGACTGTCTCGATCTACTGCAGCACCGACGCATTTGTTCTCCAGGCCGTCCGAGGTACGCTCAGAATTCTTCTCCAGCACTTCCGTCGGTCTCGTAGCGGTGATGGGAAAGGGGTTCGGCAGCGACGCCTTCCACCCGGGGAGGTTTTACGAGTAGGGTCTTTGGAGTTTCCGCTCCCGTCGCACCAGTTGAAGATCCCGTTTCACTTTGAGTGAAACTAATGACCCCTGAGCTTGGAGATGAAACAGGGATTTATTGCTCTAATCTTTTAATTGGCATTGGGCTGTTTATTGTCATTGCCTTTGCACTTGGCCCATATCGCTATTCCACATAGCTTCGATCTAAATCCTTAGTTGAAAGTATATAATCCGGCACGAACCCTTTCAAGGCGTTCTTTGTTTCACTGTCACTGTACGTCTGATCACTTTTTGTTTGTGACATCCGTAATTGCTGGGTTCATTAATTCTTTGTCTCGATGAAGAACCGATCATTAAAATTAGGAATTGCTGTACACATGGATCGGCGGTTGTGCCTTTGTGTCGCGACCGTGGTTTGGATCGGTCCCTATCTTGGTTACTTTTGATAAGCGGCTGGGTCCCCCTTTTCCTTAAGCTGTGTATTTATGTTGGGTTGCCAGTTTATTAGATACACGCCCCAGCTTCGTACGGAATGCACGTTCGGACGTTATGTGCGTCACGTGACTGTGGTATGTGCGGTTTCAATGAGGCGGAGCAGTGTTTTTACCATCGGTTAGTGTTCAGGGCTTGTGAGTGAAAAGCCATTCGAGAGACCGTAGAACTGGAACGCCTAGGTCACTCATTTTTCCCATTTCAACTTGGGAACACTGGGCAGTGCAGTCTTTAAGTTCTAAGACTGGCCCTTCTGTGTCGCTACTGTCATTTTGGCCCATTTACACACACACACACACACACACACACCCACAGCAGAGCTCCCTAACTATGCCATGTGAGTTGAATTGTATGGACTCATGCATACCTTTTATCTCCCTTTGTTTCCTTGCTGCAGTAAGTCAAGGAGGACTGGCAGCAGACGTTTGTCCAGATCCCGGAATTCCTGAGAATGGGAAAAGGATTGGCACCGATTTCCAGTGGGTGTCTCTCGGTAGCCTTTTATGTGTGTCGGTGTCATGATAATGAGATCTGCATGGTGCTGTTTCAATCAGAGCAAAGTCCTGCTGTGAGGCACAGGGGGCTTTAAACCCTACAACAACGCCATCACTATTAGCAGCTTCCCTCGCAAACTGCTCAGTAGGTGACAAGCTGCACTTAGCCGATGAAACACTTCTGAAGCCCCGCGCCTCAAAAAAAAACTGTGCTCTGGGCTAAGGTACGTTACTTATTAGATGAGGGGGGCGCATGTCTTCATTCACCTGAAATGTATAGAATTTGTTTAGTGTCTCTCACAGGGAGAGAGGAGATTGTTGGATTGTCTACTTGTTTACATGCAGTGTGTGTGTGTGTGTGTGTGTGTGTGTGTTGGTACAGTAGTAGTTCAGGACCCTAATGGCCATGTCTCCACCAGGGTGGGCGCCAGCATCCAGTTCTCTTGCGACGACAGCTATGTGCTCCAGGGTTCAAAGAGCATCACTTGCCAGAGAGTGACAGAGACGCTGGCGGCGTGGAGCGATCACCGGCCCATCTGCCGCAGTGAGTTTTGTGGGGGGTGAGAGGCTGGGAGGGATGTTCTTCCCCAGATGGACACTTTCTGCACGGACATTGTCGGCTCTTGTTAAGGAAGATGGGCACCTTGTGCCAAAAGCCTCCATGTGAGGGAGGGGTGGGGTAGTGGGTAAGAGGAGATGGTGGTGGTGGGGGGGAGGTAAATGCTAGTGATGTGAGAATCAGGCCAATGACTGCTGTCCCATCAGCCTTTTCTCTTCACTAATATAAAGGTTGACTGGAGCAATGCTGTACAGTTTATTAATACAAGAGAAAGCACACTGATTTACCTGCAGCTACCGCGTAATGCAAAATTTATAATGCATAATAACCGTCACGCTTCAACTTTGAGGCTCTCAGGGGTTTTTCTATTTAAATGCCAAAGCTAATGGGGCAGCAGGTAAGTGTAATGTCTGCAGCCACTGCCTTGCCATCTGAGGACTGGGGGGTTTCAATCCCATCTCCTTGCATAGATCCCTTTGTTCAAGGTACCTGTCCTCGAATAACAAAAAGTGCCCACCTGTGCTCACGTGTAAATCACAGTTAGCGGCTTAGTATGCAAACGTAACATATTCGATTGTTTTTAAAGGCGGAACCTAATAAAAATACGGATAAAAGGTGCGTGTCTCACAATAGCACCCAGAATGCTGACATTCCAATCCGAGATTTGGATTTTTAAAAGTGTTTTGTTGAACCGTAATAGATTATGTTGGAGAGGAAAGTTTCCATGCAAGTCAAATACAGGGTGCATTCAAACTCCTCGAGATTCACAGAAATTACTGAGATTCTTGCACATTTTATGGTGAGAGTTATTCACTTAAAAAGCTTTAGTGCGAGGAGGAAAATTAATGCAGACAGTAACAGAAGCCTGCCCACTTCAACTTTTCAAATCCAAATTTTGCTAAAGCTTTCCTTGAAATGGGCGATGACACGTTTAACAACTATTTACACACAAAATATTGATGTCTATAAGCTAAATGGGTTAGAAATAAATTTGGTTTACAGAACTGCTTGCACGGTGGTTCCTGCTAAAACACAGCTGTGTATTGTTGCAAAAAAATGCAATTCTATTGACCAACTGCTGTTCCAGCTGCCCCGTTCACATATTGAAACAATATCCACTTTCTCTGCAGATTTGTGTGTAAATTTTCAATTTCGGTTGTGCTACACCAGTAAACCCAATTAAAACGTGCGCTCACACATTTCAGCTGCTTTCCAGTTAGCACAGCTGCATGTTTAAAAGACCAAAGATGGACTAAAAATCAAGCAAAGGTAGGAAAGTGCCTAGGACCCAAGAATACAAGGGCCAAATGAGGAAAAAAATGCAGTTATATTTGCTTTGCTTTTTATTTAAACTTGAATGAAATATCAAACGTACAAGAACCGCTGTTATTCTGAGTTGCCTTCAGTCCCGGCTGTGATGGACTTCCACGTTGTTGGTCCACTAAAACCGAATATTGCTCAGTGGTGCTAGCAGCGTAACGGTGTACATTTTGAACACACTATGCAGTATTTTACACACTACTGTTGTGTGTTGTGTTTAACACACCCCGGTGCAGGTTAAAACAGCCAAAGTGGCTTTTTGCTGATTTTTTTATTTTTGATCAAACCTGCGACAGTTAGTTACAGCATATAGACAAAAAAAAAAAAACAGAGGTTGAATGCAGCTACAAAGACACGATCCACTTTTTAAGAGTAAATGCTACCAATCGGCATTTTGATTTTATTTTAACTGCCAAACATTCTCTCTTGTTACCCGCGCATGAACCAAAACAACTAGATCTAAATAGCTACTATAAAACTTTTGTGCTGTACGCTGCTGCGGTTCAAAGTGACCAGAATGGCTGTGAGCCAGTTGGTAACCTGCAGTGGGACGGTCAGTTATGTCTCACCTTTTTAGCCAGAGGGAATTTGGTTTCGATATGAACAGCAGGTGCAAAGAAGCAATCCGCAGTTTAACGGAAAAAGAACGTTGGCATTTAAACGTTGTCTAAGTGCCGGTGTTTAGACTTTATCGTAGTTATCAGACATCCGGTCGTGTTATCTGCACGCAAATTAAAACAGTAGCGGGTTTTAAACACTGGTGTAACAATGGAGGCAGCCTAAGCGCAGAACAAGGTAAGTACATGGATTTAAGCGATTATAGTGGGCTGTGCTGTTAAATTCGGCTTTCGGAAATTACCGGATGCATAGTTATTTTCTCACAGATTGGCACGCGCGCAGGATGCAGCCTGGACCTTTGCAGCAGCTCCTCTATAAAGCGTTACAGGGCTTGGGATTTTCACAGTGAGGCCTTATTTAGGCTAATAAGTACAGAGAAAGGTGACAACTGGGACTGATGAGGGTGCCACTCCTATCTCTACCTAGGGTTCCCATTAAATCCATCCCTGAAAAGGACATGTTGGGTGCTGCATGTAAGAAAAAGCCTGATTTAAAAAAAAAAAAATTAAAAATTAAAAAAAGTGAACCAGAGAGACAGTGGAAGAGACCACTGGAGAAAATCTTCCTGAAGTCTTTTCCCAGGGGCTGTAAAACTCCCCTGGGGAGGGCAAGCCTTTTACTTGGTGAAGAAAAAAAACAACCCCAACCTTTTAACAGAAATCCTACATAGCTTTTATATGTATTGAGTAGTTTACAACTGTAACCCGTATGTAACGGTCTCTGTAATGTCTTTCTTTGAAAAGTCAGTTAACACATCCTTACTACCTTATTTTAGCAGGTGCTAGGGTTTAGAGCCTCCATTTTCAACCCCCAGTAGGGCTCGTAATGGGTCTTGCAAAAATGACCATTTAAACAATTTCTCGCTGTGTAGCATTCCTCAGTTCCAGTCCACTGAACTGTACTTCCTCTAACACAAATTCGCTTCCTTGAAGTCCTTGCATTTTCAAATTGCTTGTCAATGAAGAACACGTCTGTGGACCACCAGGGTAACAGATTGTGTGATGGAGTAGGGAAACAGGAACTATAATAGAACCATAACCTGGGAAGTGAAAAACTGGGGTGCAAATTGCTCTTCCCACTCTAGTACCCTGTAGTAAAAATGCTGTGTAATTGGCACATAAATGCGAGTAATAGCCAGTTTTTAGCATTTTAAGCTGCTTTTAGGGGAAAAAAAATGTCCAGTAAAGGTTGACTCACCAATATTTTCTTCCTCACAATACACCCCAGTGCGGGGATTTCCATTATTTTTAAAAATAGGGAAAGACACAACATAACATCTTGTTACACATGCGTTATGCCAAGACTTCCAGGCTGAACCATGTTAGGGAACCCAGAACTGTGCTCCATCATTATTTTTAGCAGGATACAGCGCTATAACCTTAGGAGTATGTGGGGAGGTTTAGAGGTTGGCAGATGAAGACGTGTAAATGTGCGCCAACATGGACACCAAAGAGCCTTAACTTTCAAAGATGCAGAGGACACAGTGGGCCCGATGACATTAATCGAGATGAAATACGGCAGTGTGTCAGGTCCCCAGCATGAGGTGTAACCATATTTGACAATTCCTTTGCACAGTTCCTGTGCGCTCCAGATTGATCCGGACACTTTTTGTCTGGCATCGCCAAGCAACCGTGTACGAATAGCACTTTAATTACTTTTTTCTGCCGGATCATGTTCGAAATAAGTAACACGTCAAAACATGGAGCGGAGCGTTTGAGAGTAGCTAAGAGGCGTTTAGTGTTTTTAAAGCATATCTGCTGAAGTTTCTGAAGAAACCTGGTCTCAGATGACTATGAAAGAACCACCAGAGGTTCTTTCGAAGCATCAGCAAAATTTCTTTTGTAAACTGAGATTCTAGCATTTAGGCGATTAAATACGCTGTAGCTATTATGCTGTTTTGTCTACTGAAATGGGAAGAAGGTAATGCACCTCCGTCATTCATCGTTTCAGGGGCTGTATTTCATGTTCCTCCACGTGGATTTCACGCTCGACATTTAAGCAAGGTTATTTTTAACATGGCAGCTAAAGTCGAGCGAGAGTTGCGCTCGTGATTCGTCAAAACAAAGCGCACACAAACCCAGACATGAATATTTCGAGACAAAAGGACCTAAAAAAAAGACAGGCGTAGATCTTCCTTGACCTGATAATCCCAGGACTCTCCAGAGAAATACGCACAGAGCGCCGTATAGACATCGACTGCAAGAATTGAAAAATCAATTTTTTGCAGCGCTTGCATTGAGACCTCATTGTAGCGATGGTATTAAGGAAGAAAAGGGAGCCAGAAAGGTCAGTGGCGTGACTTCGGTATGCAGTGCTGAGGATCACACAAGACGCTGACCACACAGTTTGGATGTTCTCCACCACAAAGGCTACCTCGGCTCCGCATAACTGAATGAGATGTCTACAGTGTTTAACTTCATTCATTTAGCTGACACCTTTGGTCAAAGTGACTGCAATATTACTAAGCTGCTTACAATGAGTTACCTACAGTATTTATAGAGCACAGTATTTTTTTAGTCTATCAATTCATGGTGCAGTAAGTGCCTTCATCACAGGTACTGCGGTGGGAAAGGGATTGGGACTTAAATCCAGGTCCTTCAAATGCAAGGCAACAGCTCAAATCACTGCTCAGCCCCCCTGTCCCAAAAAGCACATGACATGGATTTAAATGTTTTAGATGCAAATTGTCTATTTATTTACAGTTATATTATATATACTGTAGTAATATTTATAGCTGTATATCATATCTAAAACTATGTATATAATATACTGTATATAAATCATCTAAATAAATAGAAAATTATATGATATGCAAGAAAATACTGTATATATTATACAAGTATAATTTTTTTAATAATATACAGTATGCAATCTTTTTCCTTCAAAGATTTAAATAGGCTTTTTTCTTGGTAATATTTGTAATTCATGATTTTCTTTCCTTGTTTCTGTTTGAACAGCGAGAACATGTGGCTCTAATTTAAGAGGACCCAGGGGTGTGATCACATCCCCAAATTACCCGGTCCAGTACGAAAACAACGCCCACTGCGTGTGGGTAATAACCACAGCAGACCCCAGCAAGGTAAGAGCGACGCACTTTGCCTCACTGGCTCCACGAGTATATTTCTTGATTAATTCGCAGCGAAACTGCGGCTATTTTCGGTCAAGATTATTCACATCTTGGGAACAATATTTCCGAAATTACTTCGGTAGTCGGACAACGAAACGCCGGTTGGTTTTTTGCTTTTTTCTTTTTTCCTCCGAATTAAAATTTCATGCCTCCGTCTAAACGCATTGTGAGAATGTGTATTTGAACAACGTAGATGCCTCATATGTTATTGTCATAAAGGGAATTTATGATGATAGAGATTAATTTTAACTTCTATATAAATGTTACATACCGCACCATAAGGTTGCTTTCGTTGTTTTTTTTTTTTTTTTGTGTGTGTGTGTGTGTGTGTGTGTGTGTGTTGTCATGGTTTGTCATTTCTTTTATGGCAAAATCAGATTTACTGGCCCAGTATGCTCACACTTCCAGGGAATTTGGCTTCAGTTTCAAATGTCTTTATACATAATTCCACAACTTTATTCCATCAAAACATTTGGATTTTTGTCTCACAAAAATCCAAATGGAAAATTCTCAGATTGGAACCTTTTCGCAGTGTATTTTTAATTGCATTTTCTTTACAGCTCTATTTTATAACATTTCTCAGTAGCAGATAGATGTAGAGAAAATGTTCCGCCTTTCTGCTTTTTGCTGCTTATCGGCAGCGAAATGCAGCCAGAAGGGGTGTGGGGTGGGGTGGGGGGTGGCGTAGCACAAGGCAGAATGTGAGTCTCGGTGTCATGTGGATTTCCCAGCCGGATATCATTTACCGCAGTTTTACTATAGCCACATTGAAAACTTTCACAGCTTCTACACAGCGAATCAAACAACATTATTACACTTTTATAATTGAAAAAGTAAAAATCAGCATCTCATGCCAAACGTATTTATGTGGCGAATCGGTTGCTTCTTCGTGTCCAGTGGAATGCAGCTGGGATTTTAATAAGAAATAGCGCTCTGTTGTCAACCCCACTCCTTTTTCCTCCTGTGGTCCCTGAAGGAACAATGTGAAGTAACACAGCACTGTCCTGCATACGTAAAACACAAAACAAGGAGAAGGTGAACAGCATATATTTTAATTTTTTAACTCCTATTGAAGTAGACTTTTGTGTTGCTTCCAGTACATAAGACCCAATAAAATAAACACACTGCTCCCACGGTTCCCTTTCTCCTGACAAACTCTTAGAGCTAGGAGGAATACTCATACCCTTACATCAATTTTCAAACAGCTATTACCGCTTTATGTTGTGTTTTAAACAACCTAACCTGTAAATACAGTAAATCAAGGTATTAAACTGTAGTGTTTAGCTTTTATTGATGGCGATGCACGGGGTGGCTCTACAAATCTAGCATTATTTATCTTTGTGAAGTCAGTTGGGAGTGTTCGCCGTTTCTACAAACTGTACGCTTGCATATCTCACGTTAGATTTTAGTTGCACCGTACGTTTATTTGTATCACTTGTTCGCTTTATGAAAAACCAGTGTGTAATAGTTATCTTTAAAGGGGAGGGGAAAAAAGAATTATTGTGGTAATCCTGGTAACAGGATGAATTATCTGTGATGTCTTTGTAATAATATGAATAATAACCTGAGGCTGCACGGTCAGAGTCTCACATTTCACCCCACAGGCTGCATAACTCTGAATTACTGCAATAATGGCATTCCTATTGCAACAGATGTCTGTATAAAGCAATTATGTGTGTATTTGACAGATACAAGTCAATGTAGTGTTTATATTGCAAGCCACTTCACCCTGTTTGAAAAGAGCATTTGAATTATACAGAAAATCTGTCAGGCTTGTTTCCTAAATTTTAAATGTCTTCCATTATTAACATTCCTGTAGGTTTCCTTTCAGGTCAGGTGAGGTTAAGGATTTGCAAGTGAATAATAAAATATACTAAATTATATATAAGCCTTCAGATAAACAATGTTTTGTGGCGTCAGTCGGCGAATCTGAATGCGCAGGGACCAGCGAAAAATCGAAAAGGGTGCAGAAAAGTTAAAAACTTCAGCAATCTTGTCAGCAGTCACAAAACTCATCTCATTTTCTCTTTTCGTTTTATTTGATGCTTTTAAGATGAATGTGGATGGAGAAATCTGCAATCTTTGCAGTCTTTATCCTCTAGAAACACATTCATTTGGAATTTTATTTTACTTTATCATTGAAATGTCTCTATTTTACCTACTTTTTGAATAAACTGCATTATTATTATTATTGTTGTTGTTGTTGTTGTTATAGCATTAGGTTCCATTTCATGACCAATTCTGTTTGTGTGTCTTTAAATCTTTTGTGAGATATTAAATGATCAACACCACAAGCATTAAATAAGATTTAAAAGTAAAACATTTGCTTCAAGTGGTACTCATCGCAACGGATTTTTTTTCCAAGGTTCAACTCGGTGAATCTTGATAAAATCCAATCTTGAGATATGAAAAGATAAGTACAGGAGAATAAAGTTATCAGTTGAAGTAATAATTTAGGTGGTGCGTAAAGTAAGATAAGATTTTAAATTCAGATATCAGCCGTGTGATGTCTCAAACACGATATATATTGTGACAAGTAATAATTGTAAGACCCCGGTAGTGCCGTATGCCAGCTCACTTGAAGCTACACGCTTAAAGCTGAGCAGCTTCATAAGACGTGCACATTTCACGTATATTCTTCTTTAAATGAAAATGCCACCGTTTCCAAGATTATAGATTTAAAATGTTGTCATTTGTGCATTTTGTGCGAAACTGAGTCTCTAAATATATATAATAGTCTGTGTGTGTGTGTGTGAATGAGCTTTTATGCGATTGCCTGGAGTCCACTTCCAGGTGGACCTCACCTTGCATTCTATTCCACGCTCTGCCCTATGAATGAACGAAGGACGGAGTGAATATTTTAGCATTTTTAAAAATTTTTTTATTTCTCCAAATGGAAAGAGCGTAGCATGTATTTGATACTTGCTTCAAGTTCGAAGGCAAAAAGAGATGAATGCGAGAATCGGGACGGGCGCATTTCACAATTATGAAAGAGGCGCTGCTTCAAATTCTGGCCCTGTGCTCACCCGCCTTGTCAATTATGCAGTGCCCCTGCTTTCTGCTTGTCGGAACCACAATGGGAATCCATTCCAAACAGCGTGTCCCCCAACCGTCCTTCGCCAGGTGTCTTATCAGCTTCCGCTATTCCTTCAGGAGATGTTGCAGTAGCTGAAGAATTTCGCTGTTAGCGCGCAAGTGCGGTTATTGGGTGCGTCTATCAGTCGTCGCCTCAATCACCCCAGTTTAACTGCCACTTTGAACGGCGTTTCGCTTGAGATCTCGCTTTGCCTTCCACTGCATCATGTTTGTTTACCGCGGTTCTTCCGCTCATTGCCCTGGATATGTTAGCTCCGTTGCCGCCCTCTTGCCTGTAACGTACAGCACCTGGTCCCCGCTCCCAAAAGTGTCTGGGACTCCAGCTTACAGCACATTAAAGGAATAACGGTTTCATCTCTGAGCTTGAACTCTTGGAATGCATATGTTTCTGTACGTTTATGTTGGCCTGGCAATTCGTGAGGTGCCCAAAAAAGTCCATTGTTATGCACCTGCTTCCCATGAGGATGCGCTGTGCTCTGCAACATAAGAAGGGGTCAGCGAAGACCGACTCCTGTTTATGCAGCGTCGCAGAGGGTTTTTAAGATAAATCGCTGTTTCTTTCGTGCATTATGTTGTCCCAGGGGAAAGGAAATTACAGTTTTCTCTTTAAGGTGAATGCACCACTATAAGTAAGGAGCTTCTTCCAAACAGAGGAACACTCAGTGCTTGAATTTCAACTACAGTACGGGCCTGCTGCAATACTAATGCGGTGGAAATGTGTAAAATTCCACTTGAATGAATAATAACCAATTATTGTGTTAAAAAATAAATGGAACAGAAGCTCACAGAGTAGGTTTACCTGCACTGGATTTACCAAATGAATGTTTGAATATCTGTTCCATCCCCGGTGCAGCATAGGGGTCATTCCAGAAGGGCCAGCATACACTAATGAATAACTCTTGGAGAAAATTAAGTATAAGTCAAGTCGGAAAGACTGAAACAATGAATTAAACCCTTGAAAGACCCTAGAAATTGAAACTAATGAGGTTGATGGCTGTCCATGGTTAGGAGAACAACATTAACTTCGCCCCCTCCCCAAAGGAGGGAAAGTTCACGTTTTTTTCCCCATAAAAGGTGGCAAGGGTTATCTCCTTCCAAACCTCGATAGAAAAACAGAATAAAATTAATAATTGCATCACAAAGTAGTTCACACTGTATCTGCTTTGCAGGCCTGTTTGTCGCATATCTTCGTGGTGTAGCAGTGCCGATTCCGATGCTGCTAGCTTCACTCTGTTTATATCTTTCCTCCGGAGTCGAGGCAAAGAGGGATTTGTTCCCGTAGATGAGGACCAGAGACTGCAATCCAAAGTCGAGCAGCGTAGGCTTGGGAAGAAGATGTATGTTTATTGCACTTATTCATTTAGTAGAGGCTTTTGGAATTGAGGTTTATCTGTTCATTTAGAGAATAAGTTTTACTGGAGGAGTTCATGGGAAGAACCTTGGTTGAGGGTTCTGTGGGAGAAGATGGGATTCAAAACTAAGCCCTAAAGTCCAAAGGCACTACGTTCACTCCATGAGCACAGGTTCACTTGTTGGATCTCAGCTGCTACAGAACAGTATCCCGTGGTGGTCATTGCAAGACCTATTTGCTTGCCAACCAGACAGTTTTGTCCAAACAACCTTGCAGTAGGGATTCAGGCAGACATCCCACTTCGATGTCCCGCTCGCTCCTGAATTTTTGTAGTTTTCCCAGTCCCTTGTGCTACCAGAATGCCTCCCTTTCTTCACTTCTGCATAGTTCACTTACCTTCCAAATATTATGTCAACACAATAAGTCATTTTTGGCACGTCCCATTTATATTTTCCCCCTGCACTCATAGCTTTGGGTATTTTTTTGAAACAATTTCCTAATATCAAGGGAGGGATTTTTGTATCCGGGCCGTATTTGACGTGTGGAAAAATGTCAGCTTTAATTAGCTTGCTGTAGTAAAGCCTCGGCATGAAAACACTGCCTTTATTAGACTTTTCCACCATGGGCAGAGCTATGTGGCCTGGAATATTGTCTGGCACCTTTTATCCATAGGCCAGCACTCATTTGACCTTTCCCTGGCAGGCAAGGACTGCGTTCTTCTGGGAGCGGATGAATGGTGCAGAGGCGCACAGCTGTAAAGTCTACCGATTAGTTCCGAACAATAAAGTCCGTGTGTTTGCTGATAGTATTTAATAAATTAAGTTTCATTTCAATAGCTATCGGAACCGCAATCGCTTCGTGGGTGTTTCAGGACACGAAAGAGTGAAGGTAGCACATACGATCTACTGAGATGGTAGATGTTATAGACTTTCACTCTAAAGATGTTGCCTTTTATTGCTTAGCAATGTTTTAACTTGTTGACTTGTGTGAATATTTGACACGCTTCAAACGGGTTGAGTTACGTTAGAAAATTTACTACGACGCATCATCTTGGGTGGAACCCGAGAACCTTCAGGTTACCTTCAGGTGCTTCACACCAACCCTCAGTCGGACCCGACTTATCGTACTCATCAATTAATCTGCTTCTGTCGAACCCGCGATGCATTTTTTTTCCCCCCACACAGGATTTTATGATCTGTGTTGTCCAATTTTTGTGATAATTATTTGATAGATTAATGTAAAAATTGATCTCACTGTGAAGAAAACTGGCATTTGTGTTAAATCTACACATTTCATTTTTCTTTGTATATCTGAATTCTAGCTTTGTCACGGCATCTTATAGATATCTGCAGAGATATTCCGAAAACAAGCATGCGTAAGCATGCGACGAATATCAGCTGTTAAATGCACCCGTGTCATCCCATGTCACCCCGCATCATCTGTTCCTCAAATCACTGTCCTTTACAGAGACTTTATTTCTAGTGGATTTCATTTCTGCACTGTTTTTTTTTTTTTTTTTCTGTTCTGCATCTGTCCTTGCTGAAAAATGCATGACTTGTATTTACCTTCGATGTGAAGTGTATGAAAACGTGTGCCTCGACTCCAAGAGCAGCATTTAAAAGAGCCGGCGCCGGATGATCTTGCCAAAATTGAAAATCCTTGCGGCCCTTGGGACCGAACACCGACTGCTATTCTTCCTTGCCCCCCTGACTTGTTTATGCTTTCTGTGTCTTTGCTTTCTTTCACTGGAGTCGACCCGAGAGTTTGAGAGCACAGGGAGATCACTGGCACCGTAGCTGTCAGATGCAGTGTGTTTTGCGGGCTCTGGAGCTGTCCTCACTCTCGCTAAGCTACTGTACCCTCGGTGCAGTTTGGGGGCCCGTTGAGTCTGCAGCCTTATTTTAACTGAAAAGTGGTGCTTATCTGTAAGAGGCTCAAAGGTCCAACTGGGTTGACCCTTACATCATGGTCACCTGGGTCCTTTTTCTCTGCACATATTACAGCTCTTAATATATGAAATGCTTCATTGTATCTCAACTTCTTAGGTCTTCCCAAGCTGCAGTGTTGTTCTTCCTTTTGCTCTGAGATAAAAGCAGAAGACTGCTGGTTCAGAGAAAGTCTTTATTTCTCTAAAACTTAAAAAAAGAAAGGTAGCAGGTGGTGCTGGTGCACCAAAGTAGTGCTACTGTGCATTTGTATGTAGGCTCGAGTCCGGCCCAGCGTGCGTGACACCTCCAGGCGTCGACTTTCTCCCCTGTGAGCTTCAGGTAAACCGAATCATTGCGGTATTCTGTGTGTTTGCAAGTGTGTGAGTTAAGGAGCGAAACATTGCATGGAGCTCGGTGTCGTGCAGATAAAAACACTTTAGTTGGAAAAGTGTTAAATGAATATACATGAATATGGTTTTGGCATGTGTGTTCCAGCTTTTATGCTGTCAAAGTTTTTGTCTGGTTTAGTACATATGGACTTGAAGTCTAAAGTTTGGTGATTTTATTTTAGGTGAGCACAAAATTATTAAAATTTAGCATCACTTGTTTTTTTAATGAAACGATTTTGGTAGGGGAGGTTAATAAACTGAATGTACATGGAAATTGTATTTATTTTTTATTTTACTTTTATGTATATTTAAAAAAAAAAAAAAAAAAAAAAAGTTGTCCACTTTCTGACTTAGTTTCCGAAAGTCTAAAGCGAACAAATGGGCTTCCGGCAAATTGCGGGCTTTACTCAGTGACATTGTTTTGCATTTCTTTCTTTCTAAACAAAGTACAAAAAAACAGCGGCTGCTGAGGAATGGTTGTCAGGTATTTCCGGCGCTGAAAACAACAAAACAATCCATGGTGCCCGAAACGCAGCACCGAAACCTATGGAGAGAACACTCATTGAGATGTACTGTCATTTCATGATTGTATTTATATAGACTAAGTGGCATTTTTATCTTCTTGCTAAGTCTTCTATAAAAAAAAAAATAAAAATCATATCTCTGTCTGACAGGGTAATTTGTGAAGGTTATAGTTTGGTCCGTTCATTTAAAATTGTGTTCAGACAGATAAAGGCTCGCTGCCAAACAAAGTTTGACATTTCATTAAGACAACCCGTGTCAAAAACTTTTGAGCTGCTTAGCAAAATTATTGTTCCGTAAAATATGTTTACTTCTGAGTGCAAATAAAAATGTATTGTTTACACATTAGAACAAATGCGTTTATAGCGAGGACTTGTCTAACTGTTCCTGGCACGAAAATTGCTGCTCGGCCCATGAGGGCTCCTCTACCGCATTCGGGTGCGGTCACTGTGTTGGCAGAATAAATCGTAATAGATCGGTACGCCTGTCCTACAGGTGGTGATGCATTAGCTTCTCCGACTCACAAACCTGCGTTGTCGCTTCCTGCACGGCTTTCTTCGCCGCCTTTGACAGTTTATTCTACGTAGCCATCAGTTAAGCGCAGCGCGTCGCATTTGGATCATTTTTCCGTGTGGCCTCTCGGTCCAGTCGTTGCCCTTGGCCTTTAAAGAAAGGACCCAGAATCTGCTCGTGGCAGTCAAGTTAATTTAAATTTGAGAGGATAATGAATATCTGTCTATTTTTATTTGAATGCTCCGATGAGACTGTCGGAAAGGTTCATTTTGAAGACGTTACAGAGCACGGGAAGAAAAACGGAGCTGAGGACATTCATATTGTGGCGACATTGTACAGAAATAGCCTTTGCTTTGTTTTGTAATCGTAAATGACAGCTCGGTATGTAATTGTGGATTTTTTTTTTTGTCTCGGATTACGTCGCGGCATTGTGTCATTCTTAGCACGGCGACTCAAACTTATTTACAGCGCCACATTGTTCCTGCCCGCATTTATCAGCGCAGACACGGCCCCGACACAATACGAGAGCGTCGAAATTCTTTGTACGCAAAACCGCGCATTTCGTAAATAGAACCTTTTGATCGATCTTTTTCTTTCTCTCGGTGCTGTAGCGTAGATGTGACATAAAGCACAAATGTCTGTGGAGCACAAACAATGGCGCTTGAAAACGGAGCAACTGAACTACGAGAAGACTATTTGTTCCCCCGTCGTCTGCCTTGGTAATTTATACCCACTGAGAAGATTTTATTTATTTATTTATTTATTTATTTATTTATTTATTTATTTATTTTTTAACAACTAAAAATGTAATGCATTTCTGCTCAGAAGAAAGGGAAGGAAATATGGATAAGTGTAATGACTCTTTTATTACCCAATTGAGAAAGTGTGAGGAAGTTGATAATAGGGTGGTCCTAATTAAGCTTTATGACTTTTTTCCCAGTGCTTTCTTTTCAATCCAATTTTCTTTTTACTGCCATTGTTCTCGTGCTCAAAATAAGTAAACAGTCTTTTTTCCCCACAGTTTTTACAATAACCAGCGCAAACTGGGAGCGTAGTTTAAATAACTGTACCATCTCCTAATTTCGTGAGTTAAAATGACACTCAGCCATACAGATACCCATGTGTATGTTTGTAAAGATTTTTTTTTTTTCTCCCCCCACTCGCGCTGTAATTCATAAAACGGCGTTGCTTATAAAAATGTCGAATTTTCTATGATGCTGTGGCCGAGATGTTTTTTGCTAGTTGGAATTAGTGGAATTATTCATCAGCTATTATATTTGTACGTGTAAAAGTCAAAAATGATTGTTTTTTTGAATAGCTTTTAACTTCTACCCCACCCTTCTGTTTCTACGTGGCGCTAACACTTAACAATGCAATGCTTGTCTTGTTTCTCCATGCAGTGTTTTTTACTCTTATTGTCTCTGTTTATCTAACTTATGTCCTTCAATATGTATGACAAAAATACTAAATAGGAAATACTGAACTACAGAACTATAAAAAAAAATTAAAAAATATATTTTTACTACCTTAACATCTTGCATTAAGTTTGTAACATGGACTATTTTAGGGGCAAGGATTGTATTGTACATCTACAGTATGTTTTGCATTAAGCTGTTCATCTGACCAATTTTTGAGGCCCATGAATATATTTTTTAATGATTTCCTTCAAATATTAAAATATTAACATATTAATATTAAAATATTAACATGTGGAAGAAATCCTGAGCTCTACAAGATGTAGAATGTCAACTGGAGGTAACACGTCGTAATTTTAATGTATGCATTTAATTCCTACAACACACACTGAAGTAGATGATTTGATGTATGATATTTTCCCTTCACTTATTATTTTTACTGAACGTGGCGCGTATGTCCGTATGGGCCAGCTATGGAGCATTTGAGCCGCACGGTGTCGAAAGTTGCTGAGGACGTTTGCATTCCTGTCAAGCTCACCACTGTGCACCTAGAAGATCCCCAAAGGAAGACTTGAAAAACTTGAAACATCTTGAGGGAGAACTTTATGGTGAAGTTACTGAGCTGCCTTGAGGGATGGGGGTTCTGGAACAGTTTGAACTGTTTCCTTTCAAAAAGGGTACTTTCGCAAGTCCACGAGGAAGTCGAGGAAGTCATTCCATGGTATTAACACTCCTCTGAATGTACAAAAAAACTTGTCAGATCCGTTTTTTTTTTTAGTTTGGTTGTCTTCACCAGTTGTCTTTCTTCTGTTTCATCCAGGTGATCAAGCTCTCTTTTGAGGAGTTTGACCTTGAGAGGGGGTATGACACCCTGACTGTAGGAGATGGTGGCAAGGTTGGAGACACAAGGAGAGTGCTTTATGTGTGAGTTCTCTTACTGAGCCATCAAACGCATGCAAAATAATTTACGATGCTATACAGCGTTTCCGTGACAGTCGCGGATCCAGCAGGTGGACGCTTTCCTTCAAGAAGTTCACAGTGAACATCTGCATTGTTTTTCAGCTTGACGGGCTCAAGTGTTCCTGACTTGATAGTGAGCATGAGCAACCAGATGTGGCTTCATCTGCAGTCAGACGACACCATTGGTTCACAAGGCTTCAAGGCCATCTACGAAGGTCAGTAGTGGGCAAACAAGAAACACCTAGCATGTTTTTTTTTTTTTTTTCCCCCAGCAAAAAAAGCTCATAATAAACAATACTAGACAATATGTGCAGGTTTTGAGTAATGTAGCTATCGAAGAAAGATCACGCGGCACAATTTTTTTTTTTTAGTTGAATTACGAACGGTCGAGACACATTGCATTTTCATGACTTGTGTCCCCGGTTATTTGGATCTAACCTGTCAGAATGAATTCATGCATTGAGATATTTATGTACACATCAATAAGCGTGGCGCTATTGGCAAATTCACTTTTTAATGATCTTTTATCCCGTTGACCGGTCCAAATGCAAGCAATTATTTTATAGCCTTTGTTATGTTTTTGCAATAAAGAGAACGTATGACACCGGGTGTTGTGCGCGTTAAAATCATCGGACCGGGTTTTGTGAGCGTAGCGCCCGACCATCTGCTTCAATAAACGTTGATATGCAGAATGTGCTTCAGCAGCATAACCGCTAATCCGCCGCAGTCATCGGATGGCTATACTTTTTAATTGATGAATAACAATGAGGTTGCACTAATAAGTCATATGTTTACTGGGCGCAGCTTTCTGCCCTCGCAAAGTCATCTCCCGTGATTCATGCCGCAAAGTAGATAAGGTATTGTTTGCGTTGATATCGATGCATCTCCTGAAAAGAGGTGGACGGGGGGCAGGGGGTGTTTTGCGTTTCGGTCAGCATAAACGGCCAATAAAACATTGTGAATCGCCATAGGAGTTGACGTGGCATTTAACTACGCCGCCGATGAAGGCTGCCGACCTGAACTTGTTAATGCTCTTAACCCCCTGCGCATCGAACGTGCGTGCAGCGTTTGTTCTACAACGCTCTGAAACTGTCATTTCTGCAGCTGGCAGAACACTTCTCATCTCTTTTGTTTGGGAATTCCGAGAATTTGAAGTGGGAAACAGCTGTATACAGACAAGTATGCTGAAATCCGGTGAATGGGACTCAAGAATAATTTGCTGTAATTTAAGTTTTATCTTCTACCGCCAATCTCCTCCAATGTAAACTTAATTGATTTACTTTAGAAGCACCAAATAAATAACCCTGTTTCCACATAGTGTGGATTTTTGCACAGAAATGACCCTACGTTGCGTTCACCGCAGAAATCCGACGTACGTTTTTCAGTGGCTTGTTCTCGATGGATGGGTGGTCAATAAAGGGTTGATAAATGATGGCCAAATGGCCAAGTTAATGGGGCAATGAGGCATCTTTATATTTTCCTTCAAGCATGAAAATCCAACAAAACCGATCATGAGCCAAGGTAGCTGATGAACATCGGACCGGTTCTGGGAGACTTGTTGGCTGGGAACGGCTCACTGAAGGGGAAGAGGCTTCGGTTTACTTTGGTTCGGTCCGTTTACTTTGCTTCCAGTCAAGGAATCTGTGATCATATTGAATGCTCACATATTTTCCACTGCCAAAATGAAACCGATTGGTTACCCTTTCATCGCAAGGATCACCCCATCCGAACCACACATGTCCACTGTCCCTTGGTAGTTGTAATATTTCTTCCCCGTTAACCTGAAAAAGGAAAAAAAAAAAAAAAAACGGTCATGGAGCAAACCAAATTCTTTGTCCCGGATGTGTTGTTGATTCTTTTAAACTTTTCCTCCTTTTAGGCAGAATAGGCAGTTTCAAACACTGCAGTGTAATTGACTTGACACTTTACGCTGATTCAGCGTTTTGCACCGGAAAGGCCTGATGACCAGGGTACAGTTTTTGAATGTACTGACGTTAGCAGATATTTGTTTGGATTAAACTAAACACGGGCATTAGGAAATCCATTGGTTTATCGCCAATTTAAAATGTGTATCGTTGGAGAGGCTCGAGAACGCAGCCGGGCTACATAGCGCTGTCACTGAGGATATCATCTGTCATAGCACAAATGGGTGCTTTGGTGTTTCAGGACAGCGTGTAGGTGTTTGCTCAGGTGCGTGCATACTTTAAATCCCCTAGGCCACAAAGCAAAGGCAATGAACAGATGTTATTTATCTGTTAGGGTGAATCTCAGTGCCCAGGCATGCACTGGGGTGTTTTGACAATGAGGACACGGACCCTGCCGAACCTCAGAGGTGGAAGCTTTATTTTACAGGCAGAATAATTCTCCTTAAGGTCTCTGTAATTGACATCTTTCCTTCCTTGATACCTTCAATAATTGTTTTGTCTGTAAGGTTAAGATATTGTTATGATAGATACATGAAGGCAGTCTGTTCTGCAAGCGGGCTGGCTTCTATAGCCTCCTCCATAATGATTTATATAAATGTTATTCGGTCTGCATGTTGTAAGGACCTTAATGCCTTCACTAAGCAATTTGCAAAAACAATATTTTAAAAGAAAACCTATGAATTGTGACACTTTTTGAAATCTTCCAGTGGTTAAATTAAAACCCTGCATCATGGTGGGTGGTTGTCATCTTGCAGTGGTAAAAATTTTGTGCAAACTCTGTTTCTCACCTCTGGGATGCTTCTCATGTTTATATTCGTGCAGGAACATCAACAGGGCAGCAAGTGGGTAGGGCCATGTTAAAGGTGTGAGGGACCCCATCAAAGCTACCAGCCAGTATTGTCTTGGCTTCGCACTTTGAAGTCATGCCCGCACATGTTCGTAGGAACAGAAAGAGGGAGGTAGTTAAACATGGGGAAACAACTTAAATGTACAAATGTAAGGAGAGTAGACACATTAGGACTAAACAAAACAGGCCAGTGTATGTATGGCATATAGTGAATTAAGTAAAAAAAAAATGTTAAACCGATATCTCTGATGGGTGCCAATAAACAAGATCTGTTGCATCAGAAGAACCAGAGGTGAGATTTCCACTGGAATCCTTTTTACGAATGGTCCCATGTACCTTTTCAGGCAAGAGTGCTCCAAAACACTTAATTTTCACTCTTACTGTGTCCTGTGGTGCAAGACACTCATTGGATTGAATCATTAGTGTCTCCAGCCTCAATCTGGATTTCTTCTCTATTTTTTCCTTAAAAAAAAAAATAAAGTTTTTCTGGCACAAACAACATGGAAGCAAACTGGTCTGTTCAAATTGACGTAAGTGAATTAGGAATCCCTGTGAATGAACTGGAAACATCACTAACGCTTCCCTTTTTGTGATGGTGGAAACAGAGGGTCTTGCATTGCTGCCTCCGATGCGGTTGTTGTGAATAAGGCTCGAACGTCAACGTCACGAAGGCCTGCAGATGAGCAGGGAAGCGCAATTGAATCCTTTTGTCGAAGCTTTCGTGTGCGTGTGTGTGTGAGAGAGAGAGAGAGACCAAGAGAAAGCAGATCATTACGCTCAAATTCAGCAATATGATGGGTCATACAGTCCTACTGTACAATGCTAATATGCTGGAATTTTGTATAACAGCCAGACAAGGTAGGACCATTTCCAGTTTTGGGAACAACAGTTTATCACAAACCTGGAGGTTGTCACCTATGGCTGACAAGGTGCAAGGGTAGGCAAAACTCTAGCTTAGGCAATTTGAAGGGGGTAAACCCATCCCCAGTAGATGACTCCCTGGCGGGATTAGCAGAGCGATGGCTGTTAACATGAAAATTACCCTCCAGAATGGTAATCACTTGTCTACCTGGAGAAGCGTGTTCTGCCATCCACAGCAGTAGCAAATTCTACATGCAATAGCTTTTTGTCCTGTCGACTATATAATTTAAGGGTTATTTATTTTTAAATGCAAAAGCATTAACAAATTATCACAAATTTGCAAATAGTTTTTTAATAGTTTATTTCAAATGGACCATGGATAGGATTGCTTCCATTTTTTTAGGCCTTAATGTGCATACAGTTACTGGCTTGGAATACATTAATGAATAAAGATGCTATAATGAATGAATTGTGAGACGTTAAAGCAGAATTATTATAATCATTAAAATGTTATTTTAAAAAGTATTGTGCATGTTCCTGCCATATATTGGGAGCCTTGAGCAATATTTAAATGCCCGTGACTTGCTCTTTTTTGCATCTTAACAAGATACTTCTGGTTAAATGATGTATCTTTCCAGCATAGGAACTGCTTTTTTTTTTTTTTTTTTTTTTTTTTTTTTGTCATTCCTCGAGTGAGACTTATCTTAGGCCACCCTTGCAGGGCTCAGAGTGACAAAATGCAATAAAAAATGCATTAAAAGCAGTAAACACAGCACCTGTAACCTGGTAGAGAAACTGAGGATTACCTAAAAGTGTTGCTTTAGTGGATAAGTGTGTGAGTTTATTTTGATTCGGTGCTACTTTGCTTAAGCACTTGTGAGCAAATAGTACAGAAAGTAAAAGTATGAGAGGTAATATATATATATATATATATATTTTTTTTTTTTTTTTTTCTTTTCAGAGATTAACAAAGGCGGGTGCGGTGACCCCGGTGTGCCAGCCTACGGCAAGCGGACGGGAAGCCGTTTCTTGCACGGAGATGTCCTCACTTTTGAGTGTCAAGCGGCCTTCGAGCTCGTGGGAGAGAGGACCATCTCCTGCCAGCAGAATAACCAGTGGTCTGGAAACAAACCCAGCTGTGTCTGTAAGAACTATTTTATAAAACCAAATTGTACAATTAAAAGTTATGCCGCTGAGAATGCGTGCTTACCTGCCATCTAGAGGGCCGAAAATAAGAAAAACATTAGCGATCACTTGCGCAAAAGGTTCGCTTTCAGGAAGCTCATTTCTAAAGCAAGAGTTTATGAAGTTGTTGCAAGTTCATGGTGTAAAGTCATTTTCTTGATAAAGATCATTAATTTCCAAATGGATTTAGTTTATGAAACTATAGTAAAACCATGTGATGATGTGTATTTGGATATAATGCTCCTATAGTCCTGTGGAGGAGGAGGGTGAGGCTATGAAAAGACTCATTTGAATCTTTTTCAGGGGATCCAGGGTTATGCCACCAGTGCTCTTCATTTAGGCCTCACAATGTGCAAGTCAAGCATTAACTAGTAGTTCTTTTTTCCATTCACATGGTAACTGGAAGACCAGCTGCAAAATATTGTGTTCATTAGCCTTGCAAGAAGGCGACTCAGCAAGTCATGCTGAATTTTTTGGATCCCACTTATTGCGCTGTGGTGGGGCTTTACTGTACTATGTACGGTATGTTGTCATAATAGTTTAATATTAATAGTCATTAATATTAGAATATCGAATGTTTAAAGTGTATTCATTTATTGCATTCTCGTCCCTATTGACGATGTTAGTGCTGCTAACCATTATTCATCTTTACAAAAAAAAAAAAAAACAGTTCTCAGTAAACTGAAACCTGCATAAAATTTGCTGCAGTACCACAGTAGTTGCAGAAAACCCAACTGATATATTTCAAATGAATGAAATTCCTACGTTTTCTCTTACTTTTTAACACTTGGTGTTTGCTGTATGTGATTTCTCACTGATTTCTAAAGTGTGACATAAAAACACAAAAACCAAAGTTTTTGTTGGGGGCCTTCATCCACATCACTCTTCGCCTACAGTCTCCTGTTTCTTCAACTTCACGGCCCCGTCTGGGATCATCCTGTCGCCAAATTACCCGGACGAGTATGGGAACAACATGAACTGCGTATGGTTGATCATCGCTGAGCCGGGCAGCCGCATCCATCTCATCTTCAGTGACTTTGACGTCGAGCCCCAGTTCGACTACCTGACGGTAAAGGACGACGGGATGCCGGAGCCCACCACCTTTGGAACCTTCTCCGGCAAGGACGTGCCCTCGCAGATCGCCAGCAACGGGCACATCATGCGCCTGGAGTTCCAATCCGACCACTCCAACACAGGCAGAGGATTCAACATCACCTATACAAGTAAATGTGGCGCAGCTTTGCTGTCTGTCTGCATCACGGGATTCTTTCCATGCCCCACGAAAGTGCACACGACTTATCGTGAGACCACTGGTTTAGGTCTTGTGTTGCTTTATTCTGGAATTCAGATGTTGGGAAAAATTGGATCAGGACAAGTCTCCGCTTCTCTGTCTCTTGCTCCACAAAAAAAGGCCTCTTGTTATGGAAAGGAAGGGCTTAAATAGGGGTGTCATGGCAACTAGGTGTCCTGTATTCAACTATGATGTCCAGTAGCGAAATATAAGTGTGGATGTATACAATGGTGTGTGAAAGGTCACGTGCATGTGTGGTTTTGTATATTCATTCATTCTATACAGTTACACATCCAAGATTATTCTTTTCAAAGTAGCCCTTGGAATGTCTTCAAAAAATAAGAGCCTAATTTGGCCTTCCACTGAGAGAATTATTTGAAATAATGCAAAATGTAACATGAAAATGATAAAATGTTCTAAAAGAGGAAGGTCTGCTATCCAAAGCATATTTCAAAATGGTGCTCAGCAATGGATACCTACGATATTGGCGGGATGCATTGCTGTCACGAATAACGTCCACCCGTCGTTGTTCCGCTCTGGAACGTTTCTAAGCAGGCGAAGTTCAGGGAGCTTTAATTTTGTGCAGTCTCAAGTGCAAAACGGCAATCTTATTCTTTGCATTTACGGAGTAAATGGATATGATTTCCCTAGCGAGTTAAAGTACCTTTCTCCTGACAAAGTGAAACTGTGTGACTCCTTACATAAAACATATCTTTAACAATCAAATTAGATTTAGCAAGCAAAGTCCAGGGAACTTTGTAGAAAAAGGTCCCGATTAATTGTTTGTTGCTTTAATAATTTTTAGGCAAATACTCGCCTCGCAGTGTTCGGTGCATTCATTTTTTTTTAAAGGTCTGGACTTAAAATGTGAAGATAAAAAAACCTAATACAATTTCAAGCCTTTGAGATATAGGTAAAAGACCCTTTTCTATTTTTTGAGTCCCCAGATGAATAGAAGACATTATCATGAAACGGAAAACAGACTTCTCCAGCATCCTCTGAGTCGACGCAGACACAATTTCGGAACTGATCCGCCTGCGCCTAATGTTAATGGAATTATGCTTAGGCTACAGTGAACCGAAATTAGGTCTGAGTATTGCTGTCTGCAGTTTCGGCTGGTTATCTCTAGGGCACACTCTGTTCCCCCCACCCATGCCTATACCCCTCGGCCCACCCTACCTGGATCCGGTAGAGAGGCACGTTCCTTTTCAAAAACCCCCAAAGTCCTTTGAAGAGCAAGTTTTTGGAGCAGAAGGGAAGCTGTGCAGTAATGCTGTGGAAAGGTTAATGAAATGGAGGAGGCCGCAGTTACAGCTGTTACCTCGGATGCATGACAGCGGCCTGTGGCCCTCCCGTCCTGCAGAGAGGCACAGGGGCATTTTTTGGAGTGACGGCCAAGCTGATCATGTGATGTGATGAAGACCGTAGCATGGGATCTCCTTAAGCAGGCTTCTCGAAGAAGGCAGTTTGACTTTCAGTAAGAGGCTGCTGTATCATGACAAAAAAAAAAAAAAAAATTGATGTAGCTCTCAATCCTTGTCGAAGAGTTGTGCTTCACCTATTTCAAGTACGTCTTTGCCAGCATATTTATGCTTACATTTATTCATCTGGCAGTCAATGCAGAACTAAGGATTAGTGGAGAAGTATGCAACATTGGTAAGAATTATGGATCCAGACCCATGATTCTTGAATCAATGCAATTGGTTTGGGCAATGCTGCTGCACATTACAACAGCACCTGCATATGGAATTGGCGGGAAACACAAAGGTGACCTCACAGATGATGTAATGCAAGTTTATGGAAGAGTTGCGAGATCTGGCGTAAACTAGGACTGAAAGAGATGTGTTTAGAGACCCTTCTTGACCGCTGGGAGGGAATGGGCTTGTGATTTTGCGCAAGACCCCCAAGAGGCCAGAGGTAGTAGAGCATAGCAGTCTGGCTTGAGTGTAGGGAGTGATGGGGTTGTGGAGGTACCACACAACCGATGGCTGCCAACTGATCATCTGTGAACGAATAGTCAAATATTGGACTGGAATCAAACAAAAGAACATTTTAGATTTGAGAATATTGATTTTTCAAGTCATCTGGTTATTTGTATTTAAAAAGGCATGAAATTTGCCCAGGAGTTCACTTGGCCAAAATTATAGTATGTTTTAGATGGAGTCCGTAACTGGGTTGCCTCATGTTTCCTGCCACCAGCGTTTGGCCACAACGAGTGCCATGACCCAGGAGTTCCCATCAACGGCCAGCGCTTTGGGGATCATTTCTTGCTCGGAAGCTCCGTGTCATTTGCCTGCGACGAGGGCTTTATCAAGACGCATGGGTCCGAGTCCATCACCTGCGTGATCCAGGATGGCAGCGTGGTGTGGAACGCGGCCGTTCCGCGATGCGAAGGTACAGTCAGTCCAGCCACTTTGCCTCTTCCCCAAAACAACATACTTTCCTTTTCAATATGAAGCACTCTTAAGCTTTGTGTTTTTCTCCCTTAATTCATTTGCAAATGTGTAAATGCCAGAACACTTTATTACCCAATTAATTCAAGAAAACTACTTCAAAATATCACAGCATTTTTTTTTTTCAAACGGCATATTAAAGTCTAAAGAAGAGCCCGTAATTGATGTTATTTTCTGTCTCTGAATAAGGTTTAATTTTCAACCAACGGGAATAAAACAGATTTATTCAGTCGTGATCGCCATCGAAATTGAACGCTCGGACATTTTAGCTCTCCAGATTATTATTATTATTTGCATTGTTGAATGGAACGACAAAATTAAAGCCGATCGCTGAAGCGCGTGCATCATTATAGTTTTGCCGAAAGCTTAAAATTACGAAGGCCTGGGTAGCTTTATCTCTGTAATATTGTGTGCATTGTTACAGGCAAGGTCTATGGATTTTCACTGTAATTATGCCGGTGTAGTTGTTCTATGCTTCTGCGGCATGTATTTCGTACTGTAGTCTTTTACACTTGGCTGGCCAAACCGATGCCTCGAGGAGGACACAAGTTCGGGTGCTTAAGGGAACTACGGTCTGCCCTCCTGTCCCACACATCTGCAGCGTTGCCTGGTGGTAGCTTAAAAAGATATGGTTTTGGTTTCCCCCAGCTCCATGCGGTGGACATTTGACAGCTCCAACGGGCGTCCTGCTCTCCCCTGGATGGCCAGGGTACTACAAGGATGCTCTGAGCTGCGAATGGGTGATCGAAGCGCAGAAGGACCATGCCATAAAGATATCCTTTGACAGGTCTGCTGAAACACAACCACAGTATGCTGTCCTCGCTTCATTTCTGCTGGATTGCTCATTTCTATCATTTCGAGTCCTTAAAAGATTTAACACTCATTTTCCTCATTCTGAAAGTGCGTTTACCTTCGAGAAGAACCCACACACGATCAATCCTAGTTTTCCCCAATGTATTAGTCGTGCATCTTCAGGAATTCTAGCTCTGTCCTCAATGCTGTTATTGCCATTCTTTATTTAAACTAAATATTTGTACAGGGATAGGATAATGCAAGACAAAAAAGTGCTTACAAGTTTGGAAGACAAGCGGATGGCAGTCTAGGATGAGATGCTGCAGCTGGCATAAAATCAACATAGCGCAGCAATACATAAAAAAAAAAAAAAAAACAATAAACAAATAAAAAAGTGAGAATCAGCAAAAATGCTAAGATAAACTAAAGGAAGACCCTTTGGTTGCGTCCTTATCTGAAACAACAGGGTGGGGTTAAGATACAATTAGGATTCTATTTATATGCTGAACTGAGAAAACAACAAAACAAAACTGGGCTTTAAGCACCAGTTACTGCTCACCCCTCTTGTCCTGTAGAACAGAAAATGCACACACAAATATTCCTTAGCGCGTCGATTTGTTTCCTCACTCCTGTTCCTCGGTTCCCTGCCTCCTTTTCACAGGTTTCAAACGGAGGTCAACTACGACACGTTGGAGATCCGCGATGGGCCGGCAAGTTCTTCTCCGCTGATCGGGGAGTACCACGGCACGCAGGCGCCCCATTTCCTCATCAGCACCAACAATTACATGTACCTGCTATTCACCACAGACAACAGCCGTTCGAGCGTGGGCTTCCAAATCCGCTATGAGAGTGAGTCTACCCGGCGCTGCGGATCGCCACATAGGTTGCCCTTCGTGCTCAGCAAACATCAGCATAAATATTTAGTATGAATGAGTGATGCAGTGTTGCATTTAAGAACCCTTGGACTGAACCATAGCGCTATATATATATATATATATATATATATATATATATATATATATATATATAGCGCTATGGTTCAGTCCAAGGGTTCTTAAATGCAACACTGCATCACTCATTCATACTAAATATTTATGCTGATGTTTGCTGAGCACGAAGGGCAACCTATGTGGCGATCCGCAGCGCCGGGTAGACTCACTCTCATAGCGGATTTGGAAGCCCACGCTCGAACGGCTGTTGTCTGTGGTGAATAGCAGGTACATGTAATTGTTGGTGCTGATGAGGAAATGGGGCGCCTGCGTGCCGTGGTACTCCCCGATCAGCGGAGAAGAACTTGCCGGCCCATCGCGGATCTCCAACGTGTCGTAGTTGACCTCCGTTTGAAACCTGTGAAAAGGAGGCAGGGAACCGAGGAACAGGAGTGAGGAAACAAATCGACGCGCTAAGGAATATTTGTNTATATATATATATATATATATATATATATATATATATATATATATATATATATATACACACACACACACACACATAATGCCTCTTTGAGGGACAGGTCTCTTTGAGGGACAGTTTGCTCATTTAGTAGGAGGGGAAGAACATGATGGATGCTAAGATACCTGTGTAGGCGGTGACAGTAGTGCACAGAGCACAGCAAATGGTTACGATAATAACTGGAGGCATTGCTTTACAATGTGAAAAATTAGTAACCTTTGTGAGCAGCTGGTTTGTGAAATGATAACCCTTTTCATTTTCAAAGTGCAGCAGCATTTAAATGTTATCCTGATAGCTTAAGGATGTTTCAGGTAGGCTGATTAAAGTTTAATGCCATATTGGTTTTCTTATACATTTATTTATTCTGTATCTATTGTTCTTGTGAGAGCAGTGTGGCTTAGTGTAATAACCGGATGGTATTGCTTATTTCCAGTACATCTGTAGGTTAAACTCAAAACGTTAAATTTGGGTTTTCGAGACGTTGAAAGTTGCGCCAGCACCGCAGCATAGTTTCGCATGACGCTTTCCCCGGTTCAGTCGGCATTTCGTGCAAATGATCTACTTTTTTGTGTCGAGGTAGCTAGGAACCATAGTGGTGGAAATGATAAGAATACATGCATTTGATACTAAAATCATGCTCATTGATCCTGCATTGATCCTGTACTGCACTCCTTAACACAGCGCTGTCCATCGCTGCATGTTCTGTAATACGGTAGCTGTCTGACCATGGCAGACAGACGACAATTCTGTTTTGTCTGTTTGTGGCTTAGTCATCCGTATGTGGAATGAATCGGTGCTTTCTTTGTGCCGCAGGCATTATGATGGATACCGATTCCTGCTTGGACCCTGGCATTCCTGTTCACGGGAAGCGGCTTGAAAACAACTTTGCCATTGGCTCCCGGGTGGCTTTCAGCTGCGACCAAGGCTACACGCTAAGCGACGAGGAACCGATCCTGTGTGAGAAGAACCACCAGTGGAGCCACGCGCTGCCCAGCTGTGATGGTGAGAAGCCAGCTTTGCGGCACTAAAAACTGTCGCCTCGGACCCTGCTTTGGTCCTGTCTCTGTCATCCGTTCAGATTTTCAGTTATAAATTTTGGATGTGCTGAGCTTTGAATTAACATAAAATCTGACAGCTTGCACATGAATTGTATGGGAGGGGCAGTGAAAATTGACCCATACTTTCAGGCATTTTAAAATTAAAATATATCATGCTGATTATTTCTCTAGTAACCGAATTCACGGCGCTAAATATTATATCTGAAATTCCCAGTTTGCCTCTCCATCTCCTTTGCCTTATAACCTGATTTTTTTTACTTTAATTGGTCCAGCAGACTGACTTTCTTGCCCCGAATATTGACCTTGCTATTAAAGAGGAAATTTCCAAATCGCCTGACACCGCCTGAAAAATTCCTCATTCTTCACATTAAAAGTATACCGATAGCTAAAGTGTTTATTTAAATGTTGAACAAAAAAATAAACCATTGAACCAACAACTGGCATCGGCACCCCCAGCGTCGTGTTAATGGCAGATCCGAGTTTGCCCGCCTCTTCTTTTGCACTGTCGTGTTAAAATCGTTTCTTTTACCGTTCCGTTTGAACGCCGCGGTTGTCTTTGGTCGCGTCCACATTTCAGTCGAGAAATTAACTATCGGGCCACGGAAGGAATCCTCCACCACCGGAGCGTCACTAATTCTCCTTTGGTAAAAAGACAGTGACAGAGTCACGGGCAAAGCGCACGTGAATGCCTGCGCCTGTATGGATTCAAGCACGGGCCTTGGTCGGTGTGGAGAGGAGAGGAGACAAAGGACGGCTGGGAGCGAAATGGCACGGTTGTAGATAAGCCTACGTTTTCTTCCACCGGCTAGAGTATCGCAGTTAAAAGGTCATTTTGCCAGCTGACAACCTTAACAGCCAAAATTAAAAGTCTGCTCATTGATATTGTGTGGCTGGAAGCTTACTGGAAACCAGCACCTTTTGAAAATGACTTTTTATGTCTTAAATGTATAAGCAGATGGGGAGCAGACTTTGGGATTTATTTGCAGTTTTGGGATCTGAACCTTATTGCATGTAACAAAGTATTAATAACCTCAGCAGGAGACAAAACGTTGGAAGGAATGAACAATAGTACATAAAGTAGCAGGGCTGGATAGGAGGCCATTTAGGTGAGTTTAATTCATAGTTCAACATAAGACCAACACATGGTTCATATTTTTTATCCTAATGGAGGGAACAGAACTGTTTTGGCCAAGGAACAGTAATAATAACTTTATAATAACTTTAAAAAAAAAAACTATATTGTATGTCCTGTAGGTACACATGACTGCCATGTCACATGACTGTGTTACACTAAAACATGTTGCCGCTCAGTATTACATTGGTTTCATTCATGAATGCCATCATTACTTATTCAAACATGCACACATTCTACAAAAAAAAAAAAAAAAAAAAAAAAAAACATTCTGCACTTGAGGCAAATGCCACGGGTTTCACAAGAAAGCCAAGAGGCACGATGCTGAAAGCGCAGAATGAGCTCCCTTAACTGCGAGTTCGAGTCGAAACGAACACGCGGTTACCGCTGCAGCCAACAGGATAAAAAAAACTGCGAATCCTCTTAGACTTAACCTCACACGTGTGTTCTTCCTAGTACCCGATTGATGTTTTGCAGCTACCGTTTTGAGTTCCAGAATGTGTTCATTATATTCTCTAAAGCAGCCAACTTTAATGCCCCCCCCCCCTTTGCGGATGTGTCATTTATTTATTTATTTATTTATTTATTTATTTATTTATTTATTACACTGTTGGCCCTAGAGAGATTACCTATTGAAGGCCATCCTGCAAAGGCTTTGAAAATGCTTATGGGGAGGTTTAAAGAATTAAAAATTACTGCCTTTTGAAGCTATTTGATTCTCAGGGTTATCGGCAAAATAGTCCATTCTAATTGGCGAACTGCAGGGTTGCATACTGTTAGCGCAGCTTTAAAAGTTGTTTGTGTCCCTGTAATAAAAGGTTTACTTTTCTATAGGCACAAAATGCTGCATACTAATAAAATCCCAACAACTACGCAGATGCAGTAAAGATCATATATTAAACAGATTACTTGCGAAGGGCAACTTGTACTTTAGTGGTCAGAGGCTCAGCTGTTCATTCGTGTTCACTCAGTGAATGCAGCTTCGAATCCCACTCCTACTGTAGTATCTTTGATCGAGGTACGTACCTTGGGTCGGTGTAGCAGAATTACCCATCTGTATAAATGGGCAAATCTTTGTAAGTAACTTGGTGGGTAAACCTAATATTCTAGCGTGCTTTAAGTTAAAGCATTATCTGTGGGAATAAATGATGACAGTAAATCGCAGACGTCGGCATGTTTATCTACCCATCGTGTGAGCAGTCGCATCGGCCGAGTACATGTGTAGGTGTCCGCAGGGTGCACAACGTGATCCCTGTTTAATCGCTGCAATCTCTGCAGCCTCCAGGAAGTGGCCTAGGTTCATGCGGTGGCTTTGTAGGTACAACCTTGAGACATCGAAGGCAGAGTGAGCTTTTGGAGTTGGGAACACGTGCTGGGCTTTATTAGTTAGGATGAAAAGTGAAGCTCACAACCCGCTTGGTCACAGCATTTCTAAGCGCAGTGCATCAAGGTTATTTTAACACAACGTGTCCAACTCTTTCAGTTGGGTAGCAGAAGGTACCTATTTGCTAAACAGTTGTCAGATTTAATATTAATTAAATGAAAAATTTTTGTCATGAACAGAAGGACTTCCACCAGATTGGCTCTTTAAGTAATGAATCCAAAGTAACCAAATAAACTGCGATCCAAAAGATGAGTTTAATTTTTTTTTTTTTTTTTTTTTTTTGTGCTGAGGTTGGGGAAAAAAAAATGTTACTTGTGCTGACGCTTATGAATTGCAAAATGTTTAAGCTCAAGCAGCACTTGCGTAGGAATGGTGATCGTATTTGGGCAGCAGGTGGTATAATGATCACAGACATTGCCTTGCAGTTGAAGGGCCTGGATTCTAATCCCATCTCCTGCTGTCATGCCTTTAATAAAGAACGGGTGCTTATCCTCAACTACAGTATTACAGTAAAAGTTGCTCTATAAATGAAGACGTAACATTAGAAGTCACTTTTCACAGACAATTGATAAATAATGGCATTGTTATTATTATTATTATTATTATTATTATTATTATTATTATTATTATTATAGCTGTGCTTGCACATTAAGTATTCTACTTACAGTAAGTGCTACGAATAACAAAATGAAGACTTGCAGTAGTGACGCCTTCTGTAAAATCCTTACTGCAGTGGTTCATTCCCTTTCTGTAGGACAGAAAAGACAAAAGGAAGGAGTCTTGTGAGTGGAGACTCTTTCATACCCAACAGGCTTTAAAGATGACAGGAACAGTCCAGAGAAGGAGCTGCTGAGAAATCCCACACAGTTATTCCTGAAACTCCGAGCCAAATTACAGTTTGTAGGAAACAGTTTAGCGGAAAGTGTTCCAGTTTGGGTTTGTGTAAAGTATGTTCCAATCCTCTCGGAGAACCAAAGTCCTGGGACCTACTTATATACTCGCAGGGCCAGAGAATGATTGCCGTAAAATTTACTCTGGCACTTGTTTCGGAAGCGAGTGTCGAAAATCTCCGGTGTAGTTATTTACTGTAGCAGCATGCTCGCCACATGTTGGAAAAATAGTCACAGTGTTCGCTATATTTTTGTTAGCCACCTATGCTAATCCAGCGTATGGCTTAAAAAGAGCACCTCGTGCAACCTTGGAGACAGAAAAACAGCTCTGATCCGATTTACAGTAACCCCACACTTGTCCGTTTCCGTGGGTCTCTGACGTTTTCCATTAATCCTCCGAGTTGCATATTAATGTTTGTCATTTAACCCATCGCGGTCTGCAAGTCACTCTGGAATCGCAGCAGTCGGAATTCAACTGTGCTCACAAAATGTAAAAGTGCAAATGAGATTTCCTCCACCAGGGATACTGTATGCAGACACTGACCCAGATTTTCACATGAAACCCGCCTGGGCCACATTTTAATATTTCAATTTCTTTCAGCAATTTTCAACACAGTTAGCATACTGATCAAATGTAATATAAAAGACGATACTTGCTTATAGTGTTTATGTTCTTTGTTTTCATAATGTAGCTGCTAAACAGTAAGTGATTTGTACATCCAGGGCATAAATTATGGAATATATATAGACACATATCATTTTATACACACACACACACACACGTGTGTGTGTATGTCACCTTTCACAACGTTTTTCTATTATTATTATTATTATTATTATTATTATTATTATTATTATTATTATAGCTGTACTAATAAAATATTGTTACAAATATTTTCTATATAGTGTGTGTGTGTGTGTGTGTGTGTGTGTGTGTGTGTGTGTGTGTGTGTGTAATATAATGAATATATGAAACCGAAAAAAAGTTACACTATGCCTAAATGTTTAATATTGAGTTGCAAATGAATTTGGACAAGAAATGAGATTATTTCCTCATTTTCTCTGTCATTTTTTGTCCCTCAGCTCTGTGTGGTGGCTACATCTATGGGAAATCTGGGACCATCCTGTCACCTGGCTTCCCTGACTTCTACCCTAATTCCCTGAACTGTACATGGACGTTGGAGGTCTCCCACGGGAAAGGTGAGCCCGATTCCTCATCTGTGAGCCAAATTTTGCTGGATGGATGCATGGCCGAGCCGACCGTTTACCCCCTGCAGCTGTTCTCCGCCAAATAACGCGGCACGACCAGAAACATGCAATTAAAGTGTTGCATATAAAAATTTATCAGGGAAAACCTGTGGGATATTACATGCGGCATAAATTTTCAGTTCAGCTGAATTTCTGCGGTCACTTAGTCTGGAGGATGGCCATGGCTGCACGTTGACGCATTCGGAGAGGAACATTCACGGTGGGTTTCGTCCATGCTCTTGGCGACGGGTCACAAGCGGGCCTCGGCCAATTAACAGCTTCAGATTGGTTTACGGTCTCTTCCCGAACCTCGACAGGTGTGCAGCTGCACTTCCACACTTTCCACCTGGAGGACTCCCATGACTACCTGCTTGTCGCCGAAGACGGGAACTTTGCGGCCCCGGTGGCGCGGCTCACGGGCTCCGTGCTGCCTCCTTCCATCAAGGCAGGCCTGTTTGGCAACTTCAGCGTGCAGCTGCGCTTTGTCTCTGATTTCTCTATGTCGTACGAGGGCTTCAACATCACCTTCTCAGGTGGGCAGCCATTTCCACAACACCTTTCACTTACAGGACAGATACAATACCGTTGGTGTACGGAAAAACAATCTTAGATAAAATACAAGAGAAATCCTCAAGTTTTGCTGAGCGAGTTTACTTTTTCTTTGTAGTCCCAGGGACCCCGATGTTAGATATGTATTTGGAAGAATAATAATAATAATAATAATAATAATAATAATAATAATAATAATAATAATAATAATAATAATTGCACTTACAACCCTAGACAGAACACACTGTTAGCACAAGATGAACCCATTAGACTAGAACAGAAGATATATTTTTAAAAAAAGATCCATTCTGATAAATAAACTATTAACAAAAGCACACTGAAACAGTTCTGTTAGGTAAGGCCTTCAGAGTGAAATTTGAATATGAGTTTATAAGCGGACCTGGATAATTTTTATTGAGTTATTTATACATCCCTGTATATTCTTCCTGCCTTTTGAAGAGGATGAGGATTGCAGCTTTCTCTGTGGCGGCATAATGCACTTTGGACGGGGATGAAAAACATTTTACTCTGAACTATCTTTGAAGCGAACCGCAGAGAGCAGGGATCACCCTGCGCAGGACTGATTCCAAATTTGCATTTCCTAATAAATCTTTCAAATATGTTTCACTATTTTGCCTTAAGAAGGTCTCTCTATTGCTTAAAGGAAGCCGCTCAGAGACATGAACTAGCAGGCGATGCTACGCTTGTCCTCGATCCAGCAGTGCTCTTACGCCCATGTGCTTTCCATTCTCACAGAGTACAACCTGGAGCCTTGCGAAGACCCCGGCGTCCCGGCATACAGCCGCCGGATCGGGTTCCAGTTTGGGGTGGGGGACTCGCTTGTGTTCTCGTGCTTCCCAGGCTACAGGCTTGAAGGCAACCAGAAGATCACCTGCTTAGGGGGTGGCCGCCGGGTGTGGAGCGCAGTGCTGCCAAGGTGTGTGGGTAGGTGGTCCCACACTTTCATTTCATTCATACAGACGCGGACTGTGCATTGCATACATTGGGGAGGCAAGGAAGGGGGACACTGCAGGCCAGGCCCTCGCCTGCTCACCCACACGTCACTTTATAGACACAGCAGTCGGCAGCTGCTGTTTATTTGACCCTCGATGAATTTCCTCTACTTAGGCAGCATGAGAGGAAAAAGTTTCTCCCCCAAAACGTTACGTCTCCAAGCGGAACAGATGCGTAACGTTTGTACGCCGGATAAAAAAAGACCAGCATGTCTCAATACGGGTGTGGCTTTCTGTCAAAACTTCCTTTTTTACTGGTTCTTTTCTAAACAAGTGCATCTGGAGATTCGGATATTTAATAAATGATGTAGAGCCTTTTTTTTTTTTTTTTTTTTTTTTTAACACAAGCATCCATTCCAAAGGAATTCATTATGTGTGTGCCAGTTCTGCGCAAACTAATTTTTACATTCTTGAATTATGTTTTGAAAAAAAAAAAAATCTTAAAGCAGATGCAGGGGAATTGGATTTGTCCACATTTAGCTCTGTCTTCTGTTGGACAGATGGAAATCTGCTGTAAATTATAAACTGAATCTGTGATGGGCAATGCTTGTGACAACTATACAGCTATTTTCTACTATCGCGCTCCTGTTCATTGTGAAACTAAAACATTTATAGCATCATACGTATATTGTATGCATATTAGGTGTGAATATATATCATACTTTTGTGTTTAAATTTCAATGAAAGTAATGTATATTCAGTTTGTATGCATGCTGAACTCTGCAGTCAAATTTAAATACAAAAGTATGATTTTAGCATGACTGACACGATACCTAAAAATTAAATTTCATCCTTAATAAAACAAATATATGCCTTTGTGCCTTGGACTAAGATCTTTACAACACATTTATGTGAGGAATTTCTACTGAACGTGTGCAGGTGGAGGACATATTTTGATTTTTTTCATGGCACACAAGTTAACTCCCCTTTAAATTAAAACAGTTACGGCTTTGCTGCGGCAGTCTGCCATCTTGTCTCGGGTTTACAGTATTTGTTCCACAATGCATTCGGAGGTGTCTTTATATGCCTTCAGGAGCTTTCACTGTAACGCTCAGCCGCTATTGATTCGCGGCTGTACTCTGCTTATTTAAAGCACGATAAAACCATATACTTTTTATCTATGCGGCAGCAGAGGTGCAGTTGTTTAGGGCTGCTTTGCTTCGGTCCGAAAGTCCCGAGTTCAAATCCCCACCATGCTGTAGTGCCTAGAATAAATCTACAGCAAATCTAAGCTCCTGGAATAATGGATAAATCAGTGTACTGTTTGTTAAGATGCAAGTTGGCTCTATGGATGTTATTAATAATAGTAACGTTCTTCAGTTTTAAAGGGTCCATCCGAATGATGCAAAGTGTGACAGCTTTGGCTTGTTGTTTGCTGAAAGAAATCCCGAGATTAAAAAAGAAGGATTACGCAACCTGATTTTAATTCTTAACATCGGGCAATATTGCGTTTTACGGCACCCTTATTTCTGCAGGTAGTGAAAGTTCCCAGCGCTTGGACAATGAAATAGGAGGTGAAAATGACATAAGTCCTGGAGCTCAAGGTCTTCAAGCAACATCTGTTTATGCATCTGAGGCGCAGCATTGGAATATCAAACGCAAGGACATCAGATCCTGGCACAGCCCAGAGACTCGGTCACCAGCACATACCTAATGCATAAATCTGTTCATTACTTAATATTCCTTTCAAGCTTTTTTTATGCTGTGTCTATTTATCAAAATGCCAGTGATTCATTCATATTCTTAGCCAAAAAGCACAGTCTGCCTGCTTGCAGCTGTCCGGGTATCCGGGGGTTAAGCTGCACAAATATTTTGCATGTCCTCCGTTCCTTGTGCCAAACTGCTCTCTTTATTGCTCTTACTTTGACTTTATGAGAACAGCGTGAACGAATGAACGAACGAACAAACAGACAAATACATTTTTAAATAAATTTCTTCCAGTGTGCCTCAAACTCCCCTGCCTCCTCAGGAGTGACCCCAGTGCTGACTGAGGAAAATGTGACAACTGCTCAGACTTAATGAAAAGGGTTTGCTGCCCGGTGCTCAGACTGCTCTGAAAAGTGTTCATGTCCCATTGTCTGTCTGTGCCCAGCTGAATGCGGATCGTCCTCTGTGGGGACTGAGGGGATTCTGCTGTCTCCCAACTACCCAGCCAACTATGACAACAACCATGAGTGCATTTATCGTATCGAAACAGAGAGAGGAAAGGGTATCCGCCTCCGAGCCACAGCCTTCCAGCTCCTCGAAGGGGACAACCTCAAGGTGCGTATTTGCTAGCATCACACGCTATACCACCTCCTGTTTTTTGCTACTGTCCACATAAATGAGTGTTTTTTTTTCTTATTTTTTGATATTTTATTGTAGTCATGCATCTAGAAGATACCATTATCTAGGTCAGGGCTTGCTGGATCCCTCTGCAGTTTGTTTTCTAATCCCGCCCCGAAAAAACCCTTGACCAACTAAAAAAAAACTGATATGAACCAAATACAAATTAAGTACCAAGCCTCTCTTAAAAGAGAACCGCTTTTGCTTTCTGTTTCATGACCATCGCTACCCTACTGCATTGTTCCACACGAAAGTACAGCGAAAGCACATATTTGGTCGTTCCAAATGTGTGAGTAACTTTTGAAAATCTAAGGTCTGGGATAAAGAGGCCTTTGCATCCTTTTAATGTGGCTTTAAACTGCCATCGCGGTGCGACCCAGTAGCTGTCAATCTACTGATTCGCCGATGACAAATGAATATTTTATTCTGGCAGCCAATCAAAATATACAGAGCTACAGAACATGGCTGAACAAATGCCGATTGGCTTAATTTAATAACCGCGTTATTAAAATTAAGATGAAACTTATATAAAATAGAACCTTCGCTTAATGGCACTATTAAATTTGCAGATACCGCGCACTTCAATAACCAACGCTAACATCACGGTCTCAAATGTCTTCCCCATTTAGCACGCCAACTGCTCTTTGTCATTGCTGAGAAATGTTTTATGCACCGTTTAATGAATATTTTATAACCTTGATGATAATCTTTCTCAATATTGTCCTTGTGTAAAGAAAGGTCACATTCTACAGAATAAAGTAATGCGCTAAATAAGCTGTATAGATCCTCTGCGTGGCCTCTCGGATTTTATCGAAACCTTAATACTTTACCCAAGCCAAATTAGCCGTACAAAATAAATGCCGCATATATGTTTGTTTAGCTTCCCATCAGACCATATATATTCAAAACTAGCAACGGGCAGGGAGTGGGCCGCAAGCTGCTGGGAAGAGGAGTACGCAAAAATGAAACGAATTCAGTTCATTTTAGGCAACTTTTTGTTTGTTTGTTTGTTTGTTTTTAGGAAATTTGATGACCGTCTGATCGTGCAGAACCTAAATCTCAGCGGATAGCTCTAGTCACCAAAACCCGAACAGATGTGGGCTGTATTCTGTTTGCACCAACGTCGTGATGTTTTGGCTGTAGAAATAAAACTGTTGAAAACCAGGATGAATAAGAGGCTAGAAAAAACGGCTATGTTTGGACGCAAAACAAACCCACCTGACTTGGCGCGGAAATTCCAACGAACCCTAAGATGACTCTTCTTAATGCTGGAGAAAATATGAAAGTTAAAAAGGAGACTGCACCAGCGAGTTATGATTTATGTGTTGGAGAGAAGAAAACGGAAGCACATTTTCGGCGAGCAGCTGGAAACTTTCCTAGGCAAATTGAAAAAGTCTTTTGTTACAGACAGGCGAAAAAGGGAACAGCAAAAAAAAAAACACAGGTGTGCTGAAATGGGGAAGAATTAGAGGTGAACCATACAGCTTGAAGAACCATGTAGACATAAATGGCAGTGTAGCCAAAATATGTTTGAGGTAGCAGAACCTGTAAGCCATAAGGCATCACAAGATAAAACTTTTGCGTGACCAAACATTGCATGGAAATACTGTCCACTGGTTTGCATGCTGGTCTCTGCTCACTCCCATCTACACCCATTTAGCCATTCCTTTCCCCCCTCTTCTCAGATCACATGACTCTGCTCATCGGGTCAAGGTGGAAACAATTTGCACTGTGATAGAAAAATGGAGAGCTAGAAGCTGACATTGATGTATGAGTTCTAATACCATCCATCTTGCAGCAAGCATTTCTCTTTATGCTGCTGTACGTTTTCATATGTATGTAATACAAAAGCCAATTATGAAATACAGCACAGGAACCAAGAGAAACACATATCCCCGAGCCCCAGTTCCACATACATTTCCAAACAGAAAGATCTCCTCCTAGATGGTTTGTCAACAAGTTATAGATCTGTATGCACGTTAAAAAGGCTGCGGATGGGCAAATGCACGGCGCCAACATCTAGGAGATGTTCTTAGTTCTTAGTACGCGTGATCCCATGAGGGTTTCTGAATCCGAATAGCAGTACCTAAGAAATGCTGAACAGGCCCAGGATCTTGTTTAACGTCAGAAATGGCATCATTGTGCAGCAATGTCCTGCAAATCAGAAGCAGTCCACAGACAATAGATATATACGCTGGCTGTCCTTCACTACCCCGTAACTCCCGCGGTGGATCGCTGCTGGAGCTCATTGCAACACCAAGATTGCGATGTATTTACTGTTTTCTGTTTGTCTTGTTTACTTCCAGGTGTACGATGGGATAGATAGCTTGTCTCGGCTTCTTGGGAATTTCACGAAGAGCGAGATGCACAACGTGGTCATCAACAGCACGTCCAACCACATGCTGATCGAGTTCAACAGCAACGCGACGGGCACCAGCAAGGGATTCAGGCTGTCGTACAGTAGTGAGTATTGGCTGGGCAGCAGAGACGGTGGCCAGGCAGGAAGCGCTGAAAAAATCCAGGGAAATGTCATTGCACGCCAAATGAAAATTGCAAGAGACCGATGTTAGCATTAGCGTTTTTCCGTGGTTAACACGTTGCAAGATTTCTCTTGTCGTCGGGAAAACCCCAAGGGTGAGTCTTGTCAAGATTCGTAAATGTACCCTACCTTCGGTCTGTTCTCTGCTTCTTGGGAGCATCCTTTCTTTTTTGAGCATATAAATATATTTCACAATCAAATGTAATGTTTTCATCCATCCATTCGTGACCGCTTAAAACTTGCCCAGTGTAGGGTCACGGGGCTCTAGAGTCTACCTTTGAAGAAGAGTGTAAAGCAGGATGCAGCATGGATGGCAGGCCAGTCTATCTCGCACACCACTTCACTGAAACATACGTCTCCGGACTACGGCAGGGAACGGAAGCACCCGGAGGAAATGCAAGCAAATATAGGGAGAACATGCAAATTTCTCGGAGACCGAGCCAAATTCAATCCTGCTTTTGGATGCAAAGTCCAAGAGCTGCAGGGCATCACTGTCTCTGTGCCACTCTGCTGCCCTTATATACTGTAAATTAATTTTTCACTCCAAACCAAAAACTATATAAATGCATTGTAAATGATACACGCCATCATACATGTCGTACATCACACAGTATGCAGTCGCACTTTAACGTTGCTGTTAAATCTGTTTTATGTTTTCATATTTGAAGCAAATTTGTTAATAAGACCATGTCGCTGGCAAACTAATTATCTTGAGGCCCAAAGCTGAATATATTGCAAAATACCATGAAATGCAGGCCTCTTTAGGGGTTGTTTTCGCTCTCATTTTGCTTTTACCCTCAAGTCACCATCTTCTGTGAGCTCCAAAGGGCATTTCCAGCATTTCGTCTTGAGAAAAAAAAATAGAATTAAGTGATGTCAGTTGAAATGACTCCCGCATGCAAATTTCCCACAGCCCCTTTGTTTGAGCGCCTTTGAAATATTTGAGAATAAGTGTCTTTAAATGAAAATGTTTGAGTGTCAGACGAAAGCAAGTATTACTTGAAAGAGAAAAAAAAAATGCTTTTCAGGGTCTTTAAACGTTCCATAGTGCTGCGGTTTAGCGTACATTGTCCTACGCTGCCTTTTATTTTTTAAGGCATTTGTGGAATACAAAACCTTTTCCTGTGTAAAGGGCCTAGTTAAGCCTTTGTAACAAAACTCCTTCATTTAAAATGCATTGCCAGCTTGTAGAAGATAATAGTGGCTCCTTTTTAGTAACTTTTTGTACATATAATGTTTCAGTATAAACTAAAGCACTGGTGATAATGGGAATGAATGGCGCTTGGGGTAATTGTTACCAACTTTCATACACATTTAGCTAAAATGCTGCTTTTGCCTAGGATGAAGTGCATTTATTTTTTCTTGCTGACACACATACAATAGGAATGAAATCAAACTCAATCGTTCCGAAACATTAATAAGCATTGACAGGATCGGCTTAGTGTTGTTTACATCTTCATCTTGTGACACGGCTTTAAGATGAAGTATAGCATTCACGGTGCTGGGTTGAGGGGTCACCTTCTAAACACTTGGGATAATAGGTCTAGTTGGGGATTTTGTCCCCGATATTGACTGAAGCACATACTTAACTGTGTACTTTGGCACTGAATTATTCTTGGTCAAAGTAGTAAAATGCCAGAGAATGGGTCCAACTTTTGGAGTGGACAGAGAAGGTGAACTTTGAACATCTCCACCATTTGCCAAGGCCTGATTTCTCTGGAGGTTTGTGTCATTTCGAGGTCTTAACAGCACCCTCACCTTCTGTATGAAATGTGTTTGATTTTTTTTTTTTTTCCCCCCCAGTTTGAGTTTTGGCATGAGAGAAAAATCCCCAGTTAGTAATTTTGTTGATTCGCTTGCGTCCTTTACAATACAATTGTAAGAAATGGCATCAAAGCCAAGCCGTGAATTCTTAGCATTCAAGGTTCGCGTTAGCATTCAGTTGACCCAGGGCAGTATGTGCGATGCCAGCTGGGAATTTGGTCATTTTGAGACAGCGTTGTTCCTTATATTAACAACTCCTGTAAGGTAACCCCCTCATCTGTTGTGGCAGGTTTCGAGCTGATGAAGTGCGAAGAGCCAGGCACTCCCAACTATGGCTACAAGATTCGGGACGACGGGCATCTTGCGAACACCTTTGTGCTGTATAGCTGCAACCCAGGATACATGTTGCACGGCAGCAGTACCTTGTCCTGCCTTGGGGGAGATCGCAGGGTGTGGGACCAGCCTTTGCCATCATGTGTTGGTAAGTGCACGCCTTTCCTGGGTCTTGGTCAGTTTCAAATAGTGGATGCTGGGTGGGAGTGGGTGAAAGTGATGGTTTGTCACTGCCTTTTAGGAATAGGCTTGGTTATTCATGCAAAATATGAGCTTTAATTTTTACCTCACTGGGGTAATTAAGCACCTAATATTAATACTTTGTAGTGATTTATAATAATAGTAATTTATTATGCTCATAAAATATGTTGTAATACACTGTGGTTACCCAGTAGTTAAAACATTGCTGTACAATGTCATAATGCAATGCCTTGCAAAAGGATTTCCACCGTCTTGCAAAAGTATTTGCCATAACACCATATGATGTTGAACATTTACAAAACCAACACATTTCCATTTTTCATTTTCTTTGTTACTCTCTGCAAGCCAAGAACTTATTCTGACTGACACTTTAGCATTAGAGTGTGTGAGTTCACAGTAAAAACAGTGATAAATGTGTGTATGTATACTGTATGTGTAAGTATAATTTCTAATTCAGGTAATGTAGATCATTTTAAGGGGTTTGAATACTTTTGCAAGGCACTGTAGTATACAGTTCATCTTTGACTGTACATGTTATGTATATATTTGTGTGTGTGGCTATATAATGCTTCTGTGTGTAAAGCATATTTTAATGCTTTTTAGCATTTTTATGATTATTTATGCTGCATGATATACTGCATTAATATTTTTATACTGTAATGAACCCGATAAAAGGAGTTAGTACTGTAACTGAAACATATTGTGCATTCAATGTCCTGAATTATATGCAGAAACGGTGAATAACAGGCACTCTTTTTCATACAACCTAATCAGATCGCAGGGCACTTGTTGATACTCTGCTGCCATCATAAAACTAAAAATAGAGACAGTCAGATGGTTATTTTTTTAAGACTGTATTGAAACTTTAAACTTCATAAAATGTATCATTGAAGTTATTTTCTCAAAAAAAGTAAAATACAAATATTCTTCTACTTATCAGTGCAATGTGTTCTTGAAAATCCGCTGCAAAGGTGAAATCGTGTCAGCTGCAGATGTTATTGCCATTATAGTGCAAAATTCCCCACACTTAGCTCTTTAGATTCCCAAACATGAAAAAATCACCATCATATTTGACTGTAAATCAGTAAAGAGATTTAAGTCGTTTCACTTCTTCATGCAAAAACTCACAAGTAACAGAAAAAAAAAAGTGGAAAGGTGGTTGGCGGATCGGTTTGAATCAATTGCCAAAGCTTCAGCCGATGTATTGATGAGCGATTGGAAATAGTAAGCGCTGACCTAAGTCATTTAAACAAGCGGAAAACGTGAGAGCAACAAGGAGGTTGCAGCCAACCTGTGGATGATTCTACAGCATCAACGTATACCGGTCTGAGCCCAACAGTGAAGCATCGCTTCTCCTTCGTCTTCCACCTCAGTGTAAAACGCGTGGCTACGAGATGATACACAGCTCTTGTTCTCACTTCACATAAATAATGTACAACCTGTGGGTAGTAATGAATTTCATGGTGATGTGCGGAGTAAAAGCAGAGACTGAGGAGCCACCAGTGAACGATAACACTCTGGTCTGGTCTTAGTAGGCCTTCTTATTTATGCTGTGTTGTAAAAACCCCTGCCAGAGGAGATAAAATGTGCAGGGACGAGCACAGGTGCTGCAGCTCACACCTTGCCTCCAATCCCACAGAAGTGTGCGGGTTACTCACGTTCGCATTTACATTTATTCATTCGTTCACTTTTGTACATTTCATTAATGGACAGAGAGGTACAGGTAGAGGCACGCGATACTCGAAGTTCGAGCCTTTAGTCTTCCACTGCCATTTCAGCCGGCGCCCATTTACATGAAGTCCTACATATAGACGTGAATGGTGAGCCCCTTGCCTGCATCCTCTCACATTTGACCAGAACGTCATCTTGGCCCCAGTTAAGTTTGTAAGTCTGGGACCAGTAAGCTTGTACGCTGGTATACACAAACCAGAAAAAATAGCTGAAAGAAAATAGTTTATTTACTGTTTTGTTTGTACTACGTAAATTATTGCTATTTTGTAAGCATGTAGTTGTTTGGTTGAATGTGGTGGGTGTGCATGTGTGGTCAACCAGTGTTGGCCCACTCGCCCATCCAGGGTGTAGCATCGTAGCCTGGTGCCCGGAGATTCCGGGAAACGCTCTAGTCTGCCGCAAACCCGAACGGGACAAAGCGGTTTAGGATGACTGATGGGGGGGGGGGCGCTTTTTAATGAATATAACAATTCTGTAGTTGTGCTTTATGTTGTTGCTAAGAAAAATTGTCTACTTTCTCTAGTCTAGTTTAAACGTATGTTTCTTGCCTAAGGTTGAGGGGAGATAGTGGTTCCTCCGTACGCAGGAGTTCATCACCCGCTTTGTTACTGCATTTAAGTGAGTGTGAAAGTAGAATGAAGATCAGATATTTACTTCTGAAGACTTTTTTCCTTAGTCATCCAGCCAGAATCGAGACAAATTTCCGTAATGCAGCTCCAGAAAAATTAACAGCACTTTTACGACATTGCCCAAGGCTCTTTCTTATTTATTCACGTTACACAACGTAGGTTATCATCTCATCCTTCTTGGATCCTCCTGTGCCTTGCGCGTACCTTTATGTGATGGTCTGGATGCTTTGTGGTTTGCTTCATATCTGCAATGATACACAACTGTGATTTTGTGTGAAGGCGCCTAATAAACTCTCCGCCACCTTCGCCAAGCAGGCGGGGTACGGCTGAACTCGTGCGTTCGTCGAGCAGCTCTGTTGTTTCGTGTCGAGGGTGGGTTTAGGGAAAATGCATATAAGACACCAAAGTTGAGGACAACCTTGAGCAGCTGCGTAAAGTAATCATTGCTTCTGCTTCTTAGCGGAGTGTGGGGGTCACATCACGGGAGCCACGTCTGGAAGGATCTTATCGCCCGGGTACCCGGCACCGTATGACAACAACCTCCACTGCACCTGGTCGATCGAAGCTGACACCGGCAAAACCATCAGGTAAGGGAATTTTCAGCTTGGTGGGAACCCGCGAAGGATGCTGGGTGCGAAACATATGACGCGTCTCGGTCCCCCTAAAAACCTCCTGCTCGCATTCTGAAGCCAGCGCTCGATATTGTGATTTATAGGGGCGAGCCTTTACCGTGCGGCTGGAAAATTAACTAAATTTGCGATGTTCATTGCATTGACCCACACTGTTGGGATCTCCTCTGATCAGCATAGGCTCCTATAGGCCCATTACTTGAGCTTTTTAGATAACAATAACCCCTGATAGATAAACCTATTATGCTCACAGGAGAGTGTGTCGACGCCAGTTCCGGCGTGCTTTTGATGAACGATGCGAAGAAGAAGCCAAGCTAATATACTTACATTTCAAAAGAAGTTGTTTGGACCTTGCTTTGCTCGCTGTTGAAAAAGAGATGCCGCTCATTCTGTCTAAAGGTCAATCAATAATAATAATAAAGTCCAAAAGCTGACTTCCCCGGAGAAGAAGGTAATTCTTGCACACCGGGGGTTCCAGGTTCAAGGAGCGTCAAGGCGTAAGGCAGTACTGGGTGGGCTTATGGACGTCGGGCTAGTTGCAGCAAACAATGCCGGGGCCGCCACGGTGATATTTATTGTTTGAAAGTGCTTGACACGCTCTGTGTCTTTATTCTAAGCTGATACAGCAGCACCTGGATAGTTCAAGTGTAGAAGATATTCCCTGACATGCCTGAGATATGAAAGGGAGAGAAAAATTAAAGCTTTGGTTTCCGTGCTCCTTCGTCCGCAGCCTCCACTTCATCGTCTTTGACACGGAAGTGGGCCACGACATCCTGAAGGTGTGGGATGGCCCAGCGGAGGGGGGCATCCTGCTAAGGGAATGGAGCGGCTCTTCCCTGCCCGAGGACGTTCACAGCACCTTCAATGTCCTCACTCTGCAGTTCGACAGTGACTACTTCATCAGCAAGTCCGGCTTCTCCATCCAGTTCTCCAGTGGGTCCCTCCCACCCCATCACGCTGTTTGAATTGCCCCTTCGTCTTCTCTGTGTCTCTGTTTCAAACTTATTCGATACTTTAAGTTTCCTAAATATCCTGCGCTTTTGTCTTTAATGCCAGTGATGCAGAAAAGAACCCCATTTTAGCAAAGACACTTTTTTTTTTTTTTATCACCCTTACCCAGAAGAGCAGACATTTATTCTTGTTATTCGGGTTTCATGCCTTACGCAGTCTGTATTTTCACTCTAAATGGCTTTGTCAAGCGATACATTTCATTTATGATGCGAACTGCAGGCGGAAAAATGCAGAGGAATTTCTTATAAGAGCGAATGTGTTTCCCACGAACGTGTCTCCCTCACCTCTGAGCCTCGCAGAGGTTCTGTAACGTTCGAGCTGTCGCCTTCAACGTAGAGGACCCGCATTTTAATCCCGCCTCCTGCTGTAGTACCCTTGAGCGAGGTACTTTGCCCAAAGTAAAAATTGCTCAGCTTTTTAAATGGGTAAATAATAATAAGTAGCTTAACATTCTTAATGATACTGGAGAAGAGTTTCAGCTGAACGAGTAAACGTGAATGAACCTTCTGAAATTTGCCGCTTCAGCCACGACGGCGACGACCTGCAATGACCCAGGGACGCCGCAGAACGGCACGCGGTACGGAGACAGCCGGGAGCCTGGAGACACCATCACATTTCAGTGCGACCCCGGCTACCAGGTGCAGGGCATGGCCAAGATAACCTGCGTGCAGCTCAACAACAGGTTCTTCTGGCAGCCAGACCCCCCCACCTGTGTTGGTATGCAGCATCCCCTCCATCCCACCCTCCCTGGAGAAACGTTTCTGCTCATAGCAAGAGTCTGGACTCTTCCGACTTTTTAGGTTAATGCCAGCAGATCTAAGTATGGTGCATTTCTATTAGCTAATTCTGTCAAACCCTCGCTTTCCAGCTTCTCTCCTGCTGTTTTATCTGCAGCATTTTCTTCTAAATTGTGCAGGCATTGTCTACAAGAACCTTGACCTGCTCTTAGTGTTAAATGGTACATATAATGGTATTCCATTAGCTTTCACATTGTTGTGCACTCACATTGTTTCTGCCATGCTTTTACCCAATTTTCACCACCGTGTTTGAGAGTAGGCATCAAACTTGTCACACTGCAAAGTTTCCATTCCTTGACCTGCTGGACAGCAGTGGTTCCCCAGGATGTGCTCGCAGTACCAATAAGGGTGAACGCTAGGCCGCATCTTGAGTCGTGAGAGCGGGGTACCCTCAAGCATCCTACATCTCAAGGACGTGCAGTATGCTGGCTGAGACATGGAGGCCCATTTCTTCATAAAAGTTTGCAAACAAATACTTGGATGACAGGAGGGGGGAAAAAAAGCTTAGCTTCTAGAATTTGTGCTCAAACTTTTAACCTGGGACCGTGTGTTCCACCAAGCCCCTCTTGGCCAAGGCAGCTTGACCCACTCCTTTGTCTGAGCTACAAGGGCTTCTCTTCGCCATTGTAACGTCACACACGAAAATGTTGGGCAAATGACTCAGTATCCAGTTCAATGAATTTGCCTCATCGTGTCAATTTGACCGAGTGTATTAACTTATCTATTTATTTCTGCTGTGTAAGTTGAGAAATAGGTTCCTTAATCAGGTTTTAGTCAAGATTTAATCTCCATGCTGGACATCATTCATCAGTTACCCGTGCCTTAGCCAATGTGCCGTCGCGCCCGGCCATTATAAAGTAACTCCTCACCGAAACCTTTAGATGTTTGACACGTCGAGGTGTTAATCAAGAGGAAGTGAGCCAAGGACCAGAACTCGTACTGCTGCGTAAAGGCCAAACAATTTGTGGCTTGAAGTTAATGCAGAGCACGAGGAATGAATTGGGTAGCGCCTGGACCTTACCGCTTCCTTGGAAAAGCGAAGCGACTTCAGCGGGTGGTAGGATTGCAAATTTGAACATTTCTGGGTCATTCGAATACGTTCCGCTTCTTAAGGCATCTGCTTTAAAAAGTGCATTGTAGTTGAAGCTTTGGTTTTGTCTGTTTTCAAATTCCTCCATTCGCACCCTCATTTTCTCTTAAGTAAAACGTTCACATGCTTCATGTTTTCGTCGGGCTCACAAATGTAAAGTGGATACCTTATAGGGACAACAGATTCCATCAACTTGCAATCCAAAGCTCTGGGTTTGAATCCTTGCTCCTTCTGTAGTACCCTTGAGAAAGGTATTTATTTTGATACAGAAAAAATACCCAGCTGCTTAACTGGATGTCACTCAGCCTTTCACAGACAAAGATGTCAGCTGCACAAATGATAGACGTGTTCTTCTTGTTTTGTTTCACTAAGCACATTCATAGACACTGTATGGCCAAAAGTATGTGAACCCCCTTCTAATGACGAAACTGAGCTGTTTATGCTGCACCCACACGCCATTCAAACTCATTCTTGAAAGTTCTGTGTTTCCAGCTTTGTTTAGGGAAGAAGTTCCTTTCCTGCTCCGACATGTTTGTGCCCTCCCATGCACAAAGCGAGCTCCATGCGGGTTTGCCCATGTTGAGTGGCTGCACAGAGCCCTAACCTCAATCCCACTAAACACCTGTGGAATGAATCAGAACACCGAGGCCTTCTTGGCCAACACTGGTGCCTGACCACGCCGACGTGAGGCCGAATGGGCACAAATTCCCAGAATCTGGTGGAAAGCCTTCCCAGAAGACTGGAGGCTGTTACAGCAGCAATGGAGGGCTAACGCCATATCAATGCCCATGGGTTTGGAATGGGAAGTTCAACAAGCACATACGGGGGGTGAAGCTCAGGTGTCCACCTACTCTTGGCCATGAAGTACAGGCATACCTTCTCCCTTCGGTAGTATCGATGACGCAATCTTTTCATTGTTTTTAGCTCAAGTGCTTTTTAGGCCAGTTTTCTCTCTGCAGGTAAAAATTCACTCTCTTTCTACACCGTCTGTGACATCATACCTGCCTGTGTTTGTTCAGTATGTCACCTCTTGTTTTTCGCCTTGCCGTTCACCTGTTTGAAGTTTGCCGAGGACTGTGGGTAGCTTTAAAACTTTGATTGCTCTCCGTTGATAAATGGAGAATCCCGTTCCGCCGGCAGCTTCTTGCACTCCCGGCGCCGCAAAGCGTTTCTCGTAATTATGTGCCTGTTTATTGAAGTGTCAGATCCAAACTTTTTGTTGCCACCTTCTCCTCTTATTGTGACAGCTACCTGTGGTGGCAACCTGACAGGCCCTGCTGGGGTAATCCTATCGCCCAACTACCCCCAGCCATACCCACCAGGGAAGGAGTGCGACTGGAGAATAAAAGTCAATCCCGACTTTGTGATCGCCCTCATTTTTAAAAGGTGCGTTCCCCCGCGCGCTGTCGCCGAAGGCCGCCCCCTCTGTAATGAGATCCGGAGGCATCCCCGGAAGCAGCTGACCTTCTCCCCGAACTGACCCGCGACCATCACGCCCCAGCATTTCACAGTCGGTTGTGACATTCTCGTAGGCAAATGTCAGACGCGGTAATCTGCGAAAGTGGCAAAGTGGCAAATGCCGCTAAAGCGCATGTCGAAAGTGCCCAATTACTGCGGCTTGTTCGGCAAGAAATGACTAATGGCTCGTGTTTTTACTTTGGGACAAACACGTTTGAGCGGCTCAATTCCCCAGAAAAAATGGAATTTCACGCAAACGTGTTCGCTTGTGTTAATCCCTTCTCCTTTTTGGTGCCCTTGAGCAAGGTATATGCCCTAAATTGATATGGTAAAAATTACCTGGCAATATCATGAAGTAAAGATGTGCAGTCAGTTGAAAAAGTAAGCACACCCCCGGAAAAAAAAAAAAATATATATATATATATATTTATTTTTCTTTTATAACGTAGATATATCAAGATTTGATCTTTATTTAAGCAGCATCTGCAGTTAAAGGTGATGCAACATAACAAACATTATGCCGGGTTTACATTATGTAGCCCACTGTGTAATTTAAATAAATATAAATGCACATTTTGCATGTGCAAAAAGTAAGTACACCCCTATGGTTTTCACTACCTCAAATGCCTAAAATTTCAATCAGGCGCAGTCCTTGGAGGAACCTGGCTTACTTAAACCTCACACGTGTAGTTTGGTTTGCTTTTTGCTGTTGAAGAGAAGAGAAAACATCAACAAGCCACCACAACAACATTTCATGGAGCATACTTACTTTTTCCTCGAGACTGTATGTGACTTAAGGTGTGAATCTAACATTGTAAGTGGCTTAGGAAAAAAGCGCCAGCAGAATGAGTAAACATCACTGTACCCACGATCATGGTATTTACTCCCAGTTGCTGTGGTAAAAGTGATCCAGCTGTGTGGAAGGGCACTTATAAGGAGCTTAGAGAACAAACCAAAGGCTGCAAGCCACTTTGTACAAAAGGGTCAGCCAAATTTATACATTTATAAAGGGGTGCATTGTTGCTCATAGCTTAACATTGCAATATGCAATTGCTTTGGAGAAAAGCATCAAATTAGCAAAAAACTCTCAACTTCGATGCTTTCAAATTAAGTTCAAAGATTCAAAGAGGTTCAAAGAGATTTATTTGTCACATACATGGTAACCAGGTATGCCATACAGTGAAATGCGCACTGAATCGACAGGAGACTGCGCGTGGTGACACGCAAAGGAAATCTAAGTCACACAGCAAATAGACAAGCAAACAAACGAAACATTAAATAAAAATAAATAAAGTTAAATAAAATTAAATATTAAATAGACATTAACAGTGACAGCAAGGGGGGGGGGGCAGTTAGAGGATGTTGTAGACCGTGGTATTGAGTTCTGTGTCTGGTAAGTTTTATTTGAAGTTTTCTTCGGTTTAACTGCTTGCCAACATTTTGCTCTGCGCCAGCTTCAACATGGAGCCAAGTTACGACTTCCTGCATGTGTATGAGGGAGAGGACTCCAACGGGCCGCTAATCGTGAGCCTGCAGGGAAACCAGGCCCCCGAGCGCATCGAGAGCAGCGGGAACAGCCTCTTCCTCGCCTTCCGCAGCGACGCCTCCTTGGGGATGACCGGCTTCGCCATCGAATACAAAGGTCCGTCCCATTTGATGGGTATCGCACGTATCTGAGTGGGATGGGGGTAGCGAGCCGGAGTTTGCCGGTTTGAGTCCCGTAGGCAAACTGTCACCGTGCCCTTGAGCAGAGCACTAAAGACAATAGCATGGCCTTTAAAGAAGTTTTTTGGTCTTGCCCGTCCATGCGTATTACAACGAAGTGACGTTTGATTAAAGTTGCAGAGTTTTTTCAAGGCCTCCATGGTAACAACAAGAAAAAAGCATCTCCATCACACAAGGTGAACGAGTTGTTAAGGTACTGCTGGCTAGCGTGTGGTTAATGAAGCGGTTCAGGTTAAGTAGGTACCTCGCTCAGTGACATGACTTGCAGCCTTTTTTTGGGATGTGATCTGACGTTGACTATTGTCTCTGTACAGACACCATGTGAAAGAATGTGGCTCTGAGGCCTCTGTGAGACTGCATCTATGGCAGACTTTGTTATTCTTCCCAGTTTAACTTAGAAGGCTGCAAATTTAAATGGGTTCAAACACTGGAATCAATATTATTGCCTCTCTCACTCAGCCACTTTCAACCACTGCTTTTTTCCTTTTTGCGTGTAATAATTTTCTCCTTAGGTGACGCTTGCCCTTCACATTGCTTTTTGTTTTCAAACCTTTTCTTGTTACTATCCGTGTACTACGTAGATGTCAGACCAATTCCAGTTTGCTAATCTTTGGATGCTTGCGAAAATAAGCTCAAAAATTAATTTAGGCACACACTTTAAGGTCACCAGATACGCCACCACTTTGTGTTGCAGGTGGTCAAACTGAACATTTTTGCAGGCTACTGATGTTTTCCTGTTTTATTTATTTATTTTAGTTGCATCTTCTTATTTATTTTCAAAAATTTCCGAATGTTACTCATGAGAGCAGCCTGAGTTTTTCCAATCAGTCAGTAGACAGTAGGCAGCAAAATCCGCTCAGATACACTGTGTGACCAAAAGTATGTGCACCCCCTTCTAATGACTGAGCTCTTTCACTCGCATCCATGCAGCATACAAACACATTCTAGACAACTGTGTGTTTCCAGCTTTGTGACCACAGTTTGGGGGAAGAAGAAACTCCTTTCATGCTCCAGCATGGCTGTGCCCCCCTTTCCACAAAGCTAGCTCCACAAACACATGGTGTTCCCAGGTTGGTGTGGAAGAACTTGAGTGGCTCTACACGGAGCCCTGATTTGAATCCCACCGAACATCTTTGGGTTGAATTGGAACACCAACTACCAAACCCAAGCCTTCTCACCCAACCTCACTGATGCTCTTGTGGCCAAATGAGCGTAAATTCCCAACATCTGGTAGAAAGCCTTTTCAGAAGATGTAGGCAGTTATAGCAGCAAAGAGGGATCAACTCTATTTTAATGCCCATGGCTTTGGAATGGAAGACTAAGAAAGTCAACTTAAGTTAACTGTCAACTTATCAACTCTCAACTGTAAACCCCAGGTGTCTAATCAGAAAATATTTAACGTTGTCAAAATTGTAATTTTTATTTAGTATATTTATAAAATATTGTACAGTATGTCCTTTATGAGACAGTTTTCATATTCATACTGCCATTGACATTTAAATACATATGTTTATTTAAATAAAATATGTTTCAACATTCCAGATAATTCAAACAAACAAAGCTAAGAACTTTCACTAGGTACGATGGAAAAAAAGTGGAAAAATAGAGGCTTTTGGGGTTTACTGTGTGCAGAGGGGTAGCTGTGACAGTTTTATTGATTGGAAATACGGAGGAGTGGAGGATGCAGAGCAAAAAAAAAAAAAAGCACGGAACTTTTTTAAGCAAATCTTGTAACCGTCAACAGCATTTTCAAGTGTTCTTGAAAGCAAGGTTCCTGTTCGTGCTCCATGATTAGTGAGATCATGGCATTTGCAAACTTATTTTAAAGCTCTTTTATCCATCATGGAAGGATTTTCAGTTTAACAAAACTCCTTCTTCTGATGGGCTTAAACCACAATAAATGCGGTGCAGCGCCAACATGGTCAGACGAAGTGAGCAGGACACTCGCAAGGAGGTGCGAAAACAGCAGATGAAGACGCCAGCGTGGACTTGTGCAGGCACTTGTGTATTGAACAGGACAAATTTGTATAAAATACACTTTATTAAAATACAAAAAGGATTTTTTTATATATATAAATTAAAGCACACTTTGGCAATAGTGTATTTTTTAATTTCTTTTGATTTTTATTTGTATTTTATTTTTTTCATTATGGATATAAATATGTAGGTATTCATTTTCAAGAATCATTGTAAGAAAAATTGAGATATAGACATCTGATGCTGAAGGATTGCTGTATTATTTTGAATAGCTTAAATTTAAATTTCAATATTTCTCAATGTTAATCTAAAAATGTAAGTCTTAAAGGTATTGTTTCTTTTGTGAAAATGTTGTGAGACGCATTGGTAAAATTACAACCGAAACAAATTCTGGTCACATTTCAGTCTGCGAAGCGGTGATGCAGCAATATTTTGTTCTAATGTGGAAGGGGATGAAGGTCAACAATGGCCCTATTACAGCAGAATACTTTCAGTTTATCCAAGATCATGTTAATAGCAAGGGTGGATAAAGTAAAATTTTAAGCATCATAAAACTTAATTGTATTGAGATCCAAGAATATTTGAGCGGCTGAGTTTTTTTAAATAGGATTATATTTCAGTGAATGGTACCATTCACTGTGTCTGTTGGGTGTGTATGTATGTACATGTGTTTAAAAAAGAAATAAACTTCATTGAAAGAGGTCAAATTAACCATATTCATGTGCTGAATTGAATCTAATCCACTCAGCAGAAAGTCTGCTGCTGTATTGATCTGAGAGGCTCCACCATGTAAATGGTTTTTGAGGTTTTTATAAAGCAGTCATACTATGAGGTGGATGTATAGGGCCCTGAAACTAACTAAATGCTTCCTGCATGGTTTCCTAAGCCCAGCTCGGTGTAGAATTGCACCAACTCTCCTCCTCATCCACACACCGCCCACCCTCCAGCAGAGACTGGAACTGCACATGGCAGCATATGAGTGAGATGTAAGCAAGCAGACATAGGCTATGTCTGCAACGTGCTGCTGGAAGCCCGAGAGAGTTTTTGCTTATGCAGTATCCCCAAGGTCCAGCTTTGGGATTGGCCAAGGAGTTGAAACAGAACCTAGGATGGATTAGGCATTAAGACACCAGTAAATTGGACTCCTATCCGAAGCAAGTTAAGAAAAACAGCAACAGGCTGTGCTGGAAAATCCAAGCTGATACGTGGAATGTGGATCTGTTTGCTGGTAAATTAATGTCCCGTCGCAGAAGAGGCCGGGGTGAGTTGGGACCTACAGGGAGACCGATTCCAGTCAGGCATCTCACTCAGTTTGCCGGGCCATTTCCCTGTCAGCTGTCACTGTGTCACAGCCTCGACCGTTAGCCAGCCACTGCGTGTCACCAGGGTTGTGCCACAGAGACTGGTATCCCATGTTTTTCAACACCTGAAGCAGGATAAATGGGAGCAGCAAGTGGCGCAGCGGTTAGACTGCTACCAAGCTCCTGCAGCACTTCCATTTATGTAAAATATTGTATTATCGACCTCTTGTATTTACTATAGTTTCTTTTTTGGAGTCCCTAACTGAGGTATTATTGTAATAACCATTTACATTTTTTTTTCCTATCATGAGTTATGCTCGCACCCTCGCACACACTGATATGCACACACTTGCGTATGCACGCAGGAGGAGGCTTCTGGAAGGGTCCCCAAGCACAGCCAGGAAGAATGACCTGTTAACTGTCAGTGTGTTTGGCAGACTCTACACACATCAGACCAGGAGGCATTCTCCTGCTGTCCTTTTCTGGCTGTGGGTTGCCAGAAGGGCAATGCCGATCTCCACGGGCAGCACGGGCAGCCCCATGCATGACCCCCCCCCCCCCCCCCCCACACACACACACACAAACTTGGCATTGACTAAGACTTCGTGATGCAAAATTTCTGACACCCTTTTCCCAGCAGCCATTGTGCTCTTCCTCTAGGGCCCACAGCAGCAAGTCTGAGAAAAGTTGGGCCCACTGAATGGAAATTCCCATTGAGCAATGACACTGCAGTCCCAAGTACAAATGCCCTTTCCAGGTGTTGTTGTCTGGATTTAGTTTTTGTACAGGTTTTTGTTTCAGCTTTTATTCCTTTGCATTGACCCCCCCCCCCCCCCACCATACTTCATATTTAACATTTCCATCTGAGTTACAGAACTGAATGCACTGACAGTTCGGTCCTTCTTTCTAGCAGTATATATCTTACATCTTAAAGTTGCAGTATTAGTCCTGTTTGGGTGTTTTAAAGTGTATTTATGCCCCCCATACAGAAAAGCCGAGGGAGGCATGCTTTGATCCAGGAAGCATAATGAACGGGACGCGTCTCGGAACCGACTTCAAGCTGGGTTCCATGGTGACCTATCACTGTGATGCTGGCTACACTGCTGTCGGTCCAGCCACCATCACCTGCATTATCGGGGATGACGGAAAGCCAGCGTGGGACAAGAGTCTGCCCACGTGTAAAGGTAAGAGACTCAAGTCCTGAATCGTTCTATTCCCACCTGCTGTAATTTCGTACAGAGCAATAATAAGCCAAAATATAATAAATTTGAAAGCTGTGAGCTATTAGCAACTTGATGCTGACAATAAATGCCGACAATCCCGTGATTTAAGTAAGGTCTATTTTATGGTGCCGGCACTTCTTTCCGGCTATAACTTTAGTTGGCAGGCACCTCTCTTCCAGTAACAGAAGCAAATAAATACTGTGTATAAACAAATGAGTAGGGGTCATGGTCTCTACCTGAAGCAAACGGTATCTCTGTACCCTAAACCCTCAAAGTAGCTACTTCTCACTACATCGGCTGCTTTGAGAGACAGAGGTAAATCTGCATGCCTGAATGGTGTGCTGTTACCATCAGTCACGCTGGAAATGTGGGATGGATTTTCCAGGGATTCTGACTCCTTGGTCAGGGAGGAGACAAGCGCCAGCCCTTAAAAAGCCATGGGTCAAGCCTTTCCAGTCAGATCCTGTCAGCATTACCATCCCAGGCTCCAACAACCAGCAGTCTGGATGCCTGCCTGCCTGCCTGCCTGCCTGCCAGTCTGCGTACCCTCGGCCGGGGTCTGTGACCGTGCAGAGCAATGCCATGGCTTTATGCTTCCTCTGGCACCACCCCTGAATTCAGCTTGGCCACACTGCTATGTACATAACCTCTTCCACACCAACTGCTACTCTCAACACTTCCCAGGTTGGCTGCGAAGCGCATTCATGACAAAAGGGTTGAGAAGGTGAGGTTCTCAGTTCTCATGCGGTCAACTCTTCCAGGTAACCATGTTTTCAACCACTTCTGTGGGATCTGACTTTTTATACATCTCTGCAGCATCTCTGCTGGGTAAAACCAACACCCGCTGGTGATTTGCACGTGTCCCATTGCACTGAGTAAAAATAAACACGATTATTTATTCATTGGATTTATTTTTGACCACACCAGACCAGTACGCGCAGCGATTTCATTCCCGTAGAGCAGTGGAATCTGCGCACGTCTCTGCGAATCACTCCATCGCCAACTGGGGACGCTACTGCAGCTTGAATGGTTCATAAATTTGGGTCCATCTGAGCATCATGCTGTGGTTTTGCAATACTTACTGCATCATACATGCAAACAGTATTTGACTACTTCATTTGAATTCCTTAACCAGATTTTCTTGAATTCAATTTTCACATTTTGCTTTGTCAGGAATCCGAATCCCATGGTATTGAAAGTTGTTGTCTTAAATTGAGCTCGAGCACCTTGTCCTGACACTATTGTTACTGAGCTGAATGCAGACCTTAGTCTTGCTTTGTATGTCAGCCTGGTGACTTGATGTCTTTAAGCAAATATTTTCTCGGTTGACCCTTTTTCCCTTTCCACCGGGAGACGAAAGGTGGCTCAAGGGGAGGTGGCGTTTCTTTTATGTGGCCTGATGGTGGTGTTGGCCCTCGGATCTCAACATCCTCAAGTTCTTTAAGAAAAGAAAAAAAAACACTGACGCACCCAGTTTTCTCTGTATTTAGTCACATTTTCATAAGCAGACATTCTGATGAAATTTTAAGATGTCAGTTGCGAGCAATGTTCTTGTAATCGATAGTTTTTTCTTCATGCGGTTGGTGGAGTTGTCACCTCTGACAACAGCTGCTGTTTGCTATTAAAACACAACTGAAGCAACGTGCAGAGATGCTAGTTCATTTACCATTTCCAGAGCTATGAGGACTTGTGCTTGGGAGATAATGGCTTCACTTTTTCGTAAGAGGCTCCCTGGGCAATTCATGCTAGCAAGGATCGTATGAGGATTTGTACTCTTGTCGGTTTTCCGAAGGCCTTTGCTCCACGACATCTTCGGAGCTGTATGATATCCTTAAAATAAGAGCACGGTAGCCTTGCTTTTGATCCAAAGCTGAGGAAGAAAGGGAACCGAACCTAACAAGCTGGATTACTTATCCAGGTTAATAATGATTCTTTTTAACTTTGGACCAATACAATAAACAAGGGCGGGGTGACTCGAATTAGATTTGGGAGGTTTTACCATCATGGCAGAATGAAGAAGCGCACAACAGGCACAATAAGCAATCACTCCGGCAGCCAGGGGAAGCTGAGCAAGGGCTCCCTTTTTTCATGCACCATTTTGTCATATTGTCTGTCAGCTCTGTTTATTTCAAAATCCCGATATTGCTTATTTATGCCGCTTTTGCTGAGGAATGTGGGCTCTGAGCATCCCACATGAATCCATTAAATAAAGAGAATTACGGAAATTTTTCCAATTGTTAAAAGTCATCCTGTCAGGTTGAGCAGGGAGGAAAATTTTGCCCTCGGTTCTCTGGAGACCCCCCAGTTCTTTTATTCTGTTTGTCCCAGTAGCGGCACGCATACACGTGCACTCACGTGAGGTTTTCCTTCGGAATGGCGAGCGTATCTGAACAGATGAGCGCACATGCGTCTCTTAATATGCAATCCTTGGTCAGCGTGCGCAGTGCATGTCAAAAGGAGGGACACGGGAATGGGTTTACTGCAACCAAAGGTGATGCGAGGGGCACCACTGGAGGACAGCAGTCCAGAGGAATGTTTCCACCTCCTTTCCACCTCCTCCCAAGATTGAGGGTCAGCGGTGAAAACGAGTTAAACCGGCATGGCAACAAAAAGGTATAAAGCAAACTTAGTTATAGGCTGAGAGAGCCTGTGGGAGAGAAGCAGCATAAAAAACATCTGCATCTGTCTCTGAGGTCTCCTGAGTGACAGCCAACTGGGTGGTGGGGGGGGAGAGCTGGGATCGCGCAGAGGGGGTGGTGGTGGTGGGGGTATTCAGATCAATCGGAGTGAGATGAGGAAACTCGGTGTGAATTTTAAGTTCCTCTCTCCTGACATCCCTCCTCTGACTGCGTTGGGGCCGCCGGGGGGATGCTTACTAAGTGTCGTTTGCCCGATGAAAGGAATCATTATGTATTCTGTAATGAATATTGGGGGAAGGTCGGGGCGGGGGGGGGGGTATGAGGGAATTTGTCGGCAGTTAAAAACCCAAATTCCACCGCCCCCCTCGGTGCATGTCACCATATAGGATGACGACTGCCATGATCTTCTGGAGCTGAGTCGGTGGGCGTGATCTAATATTGTTTACATCGGGCTGCTGGAAAACAAGCACGTTGCCGTCCTAAGAAGATGAGAGACAGGCAGTGGCCGGTTGGTATTTTACAAGGCTGTCATTCTCGCCTCACCCCTTTGGAATACTGATGCACTCAAGGTACTTCCTGGGGTTTTTAGACAAAACTAATTAGAAAGGGGTGAGATCCCTTTAAATAATAAAGGACCCCCCCCGCCCCCCGCCTTCTCCTCTCTCTGCCTCAATCGTCCAAACAGGTCTTTTTATTCGTTTCCATGGTAACTAAAAGACTGTCTCAGTGCTCTTGAATGAGGAATCCTCCTCAACTGTAAATAGAAAAGAGGGTGAGGATGGGAAGGATGTGTGTGTGTGTGTGGGGGGGGGGGGGCATAAAAATGGTGGTAGGGCGCCTCAGTGAGGAAGCAGTGGTACATAACACCAGAGCTGATCGACATGGGCCTTGTAGATTCGAGGTCTGTTGCTGTACCGTGTGTGTGTGTGTGTGTGTGTGTGTGTGTGTGTGTGTGTGTGTGTGTGTGTGTGTGCGTGCATCCAGAGGTGGCCATTGGGAGGATGCGCACGTCGTTGAGTTTGGTTTGTCTGTACAACAGTGGAAGGGGGTGCTGTGTCTGGACCCTGGGGGTAGGAATCCCCTCTTCTGCATCTCTGTACTCTGGTTTCCACATTCCACATTCTCCGTGCGCTGTTCCCCGAAATGGGACGCGAGGACCAGGTGGCGAACACATCTGTTGTGACTTCTCTCATGAAAAAGAGAGGCACAGAGGGAGCTTAACGCCCAAATCTACTCACTCAATGCACAGGAAGGCTGACAATAACGTCTGTTTATCTGTCCAGGATTTGTGGCTATTTTGGGCCTGCAGCTGTCTGTGATTCATAAAATCACCATTTATTGTGAAAGGGAAAAAAAAAAAAAAACACTCTGCCGAATATTATGTGAGCATTAAAACAAGGAGAACCAAATTAGCTATCAGATTTATTTCAATGAGACGTGATGTATTCATTTTGCTATTTACTGCACAGCTGAGAAACCTGAAGTTGTTCCCGTTGAAGATGTTGAGCGTAGAGTTGCGGCTGTAGACTATTTGCTATGAGTTGGCATGTTTTCCACGATGCGCCACTAGCATTAATGTCACAAAAGTTTGTCCAAAAGTAAAACTGAGTAAAACTACTCACCTGAGACCTTTACAGATCGCTGAGATCTTGGTATAGTGAAATGCGATGAAGGGCAAGAAGAATCATGGCCACACTATGCGTGGAGTCACTGTGGATCTGAAACCTTTTGTTGTAAAATGCAGTTTAGACCTTACACCGTATGTATAACATGGGTCAGTTTTTAAAACTGATATTTAAAGCTGTACTGATATGTAAGATGGGATTAAATGTTTACAGTATGTGTTGCCAAGCAAACCAAGGTAGAATAGTTTGTTGGTAATTCAGAATAGTTTCCGTATTGCCCTTTGTCGCTGCTGTGGAACACGGTCATTTGGTCATTTGTGTCTGGCTAAGTACATCCGGCCGTCAATGGCAAGAGTGCTCAACACAGGAGGAAGTCAATGTCCTCCCGTATAATAAGCTTATGATAATGCATGAAAGCAAAACACTCCTCGGTGGCCTTCGCCTATGAAGCATGGAGGTGCTAACAGTGCCTCCACATCTGCAGGCAAAAAAAGTGCTCAAGTGCCAGAAACAGTTGAGCGGTGTCTGGTGAAGATGCAAAATGACACCGTCTAACATTCAACGGGAGGTTTGTGCAGCCAGAAGGGGGTCTTTGCAAGGAAAAGGCCAGAATTACAACAACGTCCCTTCTTATTTCCATCACTAAAGTCATCTCGGCATAAGCATCATAAAGGTAGCTACCTGCTGCGATTACTGTGTGCATTTGGATTCCAAATAATTTTACAAAACCTTTTCTTGTGGTGAATCACTGCAGTAAATCAGTATACAGAGATACTTATTGTATTTATTTACCAGCAAAGCAACACAGTGGCACCGCCCTGTCCGTTCAATGTTAGGTTGAATTAAAAAGAATGCAAGTTTTCCCAAAATCTGATGGAAAGCCTTCCCAGAAGATTGGAAGCTGTTATAGCACGAAAGGGGGAGAACTCCATATCAATGTCCATGGGTTTGGAATGGGATCTTCAGCAACCACATATGGGTGTGATGCTCAGGTGTCCGCATACTTTTGGCCACACAGTGTATTCTCTAGTGGGTTTATTTAAAATTACCGGGGCAGTTTAAGTTAAGCACAGTGATCATGGAGTAAGAATTTGAATGGAAGGCCTCTGATGCCGAGGCAGCAGCTCTACACAAAACATTATTTCTTGCCTGTTTCAACCTTTTGCCTTGTGTGAAAACCATTGTGGCAGAAGAATTTCTAAGAGAACTGGTTGGACTCATGTAGGGTACTTTTACCTGTTTGACTTCATCTCTCACCCAAATACAATACAATGCAGTCTCTACCCAGAAAGGATAGTGTTCAAACATACTGCTGGGAGCCATGAGTCACCAGCAATAGCTGCTGTGCCACCAGTTTAGTTTGCATTTATAGTGCAATGTTAGGTTTATAAACTTAAGTTTACACCGACTTGCTCATTTATACATTTGGGTATTATAAATGAAGCAATTCAGGCTAATTTTTATACTCAGGGGTACTATAGCAGACAACCTGAGAGTCCTGCCTTGCGATTGTGAACAACACTGACCACAGGACCCACAACTTCTTATGTAGAATCTCGCTGTGCGTTTTATCTCACAGTCCAGTATTTCCTCTGTAAGCTCTCACATTGTGTGCACTATTGTACGTATCACAACATCATTACATGAAGCACCATATGCCACAGAAAATGTGTCGACTCCGAGGGCACGAGGGCAGACTTCTCTGGGCCAAACAAATGCATTTCCAGCATTCCAGGCATTTGCTCAATTGCAGGGCAGGCCATTGCGAGCAAGGCATTAGAGGAAGGCAACCTAATATATATGCCATCATCGGCTGTGACTTTAATGGGCTGCCAATGTCCCAGGCTGTGCTGAAAGGCTGCAAGGTACATACCTGGATGGGGTAAACACAGGCATATCTGGATAGCCTGATGACAGTCATGTTGTCGTGTGTTCAGATCAGCAACGCAGTGGAGCATAAAGCAAAGCCCATATAAATATGACAGTGGAGCCACGTGAAATAATTTCATGGCCTATGACATTCTGTCAGGGGTAAATCTCACCTTACAGCAGCAGTCGCTTGCGAGACAAAGACATCGGCCTTCACCATCACTCATGCAATTGGCATCTCGCATCACCTGAATTCTGATGAAGTCCAACTTCATAAAAGTTCAGATAAATGTGGGCTCGGCACCTTACAAAAAATAATATTTGGTACCGGCCATAACACTTTTAATATACGCTACGGATCAACGCAAATCGGAACACCTTCTGTTTCCCACGTACCAATTTCTGAAAGTTTGTCATATTTGAAAGTTGGCGATCTGCTGAACTGACTGACAAACTCCATGACGCAGTCCAGCACAAAACCCCTGCGAGCTCTCGCTCTGACAATGATGACGGATGAAAAGATTCAGCCGGCCAAAGTATTCTGCCTCTCAGAATTGCTGGAAGTCTCTGATTCCTGGATATCTGTCCATGCTCGTATGGGAAATTTTTTGTTTCAGGGCACATGTGAAATATTTTTAGGGCTCTGAAGATTTCTTTTTTGTGGCAGAGGAGAGAGGCAAAGGTGATGTGATCAAAGGGCAGGAAGGCGGTTTGATATGCAGAGGACAGCGAGGTGGTATCCCCCCCCACAAAAAAAAAAAAAAACAGGGCTTACAAGGCAGTCAAGCCATTGTAGGGAGATGAAGGAGAGGCCCCTAGGGAAAATGGGTCCCCTGAGAGGTCTCATATGCTGAAGAGGTGGCAGGGATCTCATGAAGGGCTGCGTGAAAGGGGCTGGGTTATGGGGAGACGGGAATTCCGTGAAGGTCAAGCGAAGAAATGACAGGGTCCTAAGGTGAATGAGTTGAAAGGGGTGAAACTGGGGTGGGGTCCCGTGAGCTCACAAAGTTCTGTAAAAGCTGTTTGTTCTGCTGCATATAACTCTAGCGTGAATGAAAGCATCCACAATCTCCGATTCCAAGAGGCATCTTAGGTTTTTTCCAGTTATTGCTCATAGCATTTCTCTGCTTAGACACGTGCAGTGGTTGCATGTACTGTTGACTTTGACCGATCTTCTCCGCAGCACTCAGATGCCATTGACGGCTGAAGTTTTTCTTTTTTATGGGAAAATTTTCAGTTGGCTTTTTGACCTTTGTGTCTCATGCATTTTGCTTGTATGCAACAGCTTTTGAAAAGCAGGATGATATGCTGGGGCCAACTCTAATCGACATCGATATCTTGCTCCTGTTAGAGAAGTTTTTCGCATTCAGAAATGCTTGAGTGTATGGGTTTAACACGCAATGATTTATGTAATGGTTAGCAGCGTAACCGAACATCAAGCGCCAGAGTCACGTGTTGGTATTCTGTACGGGGTGCCCAAATCGATATGCTATGCCATTGACTAATGTGCATTCCCCGGACCATTGCGGACTCATTCTTACATTAAAAAAAAAAAAAAAAAAAATGAAACCAAAACATTGTCAGACAGTAAGAAATTTAACAACCTAGCTTAAAGGTGGAGTAAAAATCTTTTAAAAATCTGAGTGAGTACAGTACAGCCTAAAATCAGGATACAGCAGTTAATGTGGATGTGTGAGAAAGGTAACAGGGGGGCTGGAGCCACTGTGTAGTAAAAAGATCCTTAAATTCCACCTCCTGCTGTAGTACCCTTGAGCACGGTACTTCCTGAACTGATACGGTGAAAGTTACCCAACTGTATAAGTAATATCTCGCACACAGAGAATGACTAAGCAGGGAGCGAAGATGGGTGGGTTTGACACGCAGCTTCATTTTTCTTTTCCACAATCCATAATTATTTAACAAAACACCGGTAAAAACGGTCTGCAGACGTTCCTCTCAGCATGCGGCGATATGCTATAACGCATACGTTTGTGCGTCTGCAAACATTTCCGACACAATAGCAAGCGACTGACCCGAAATTTGCAGGGGACCGCATAACAAATTCTTAGTTCTCCCCTCTGATTCTTGGAACTCACATGAGTTTGCAAAGGACATTAAATGCAATGGAAGCCAAACTGGTAGCGAGCAGCCACATATTAGAAATGCAAAAATACATGAACACATATCTCTTGCTAAACCATAGTTAACATCACAAAGACTTGGCACAGTGCACCAAAACATTTCTGAAACATTAATAAAACAACATGTACAGTATGCAGCAAAGGATTATGGGGAGGATTCACCAGGGTCCACCAAGCGTTACTGCTTATATGCGTGTGTAAATAGTTGTCGAGCTGTTGTGTGAAGTCACAGGGGAGATTGGGGTCCTGATGGTGACCACGGCGTCCAAGAACTTTGGGGATGGGGTTGCTCGGTAGGTACTCCTGTGTCGCACGTGTTGTGTAGAAGTAAAGTTTGTGTTCTCACCTCCTGAGTTTTCCGTAACGGTCAAGAGAGGTTGTGCCAAACCTTAACCATATTTACCAATAGAACAAAAGCAATTTATGCTTTTCATGCCCATATTTTTAGCTTTATGAACGGTATTTCCGGAACATTTTACTTTCGTAAGTTGAGGCGTTGCTTTACTGCAATTCCACCATTGCTGGGGGAAAAAAACCAAAAGTTTAAATTGGCAGAACTCAATTCAAACTTTTTTCTCAAATTCTCTCAGACTAGAATCCAAGCAGTCTGGTAGATCCCACAGTTCCATCTTTTCTCAGTCCTGGAAAGAAAAAAAGTTTCTGTCTCCAGACTTTCTTTTAAAGATTTCTTTTAAAGTATTGATCCCTTCAAACTGGCCTCACCTGGTGCTTGTATCGTTCTGATGTGCCCACACCTGGATCGACCGTTCGCCCAGACTGTGAGCGTGCATGGACACAATAATACTCTTTTCTCCTGCAGAACTGGTGCGTCTCGTCTTCAAAATGACTGTAGAGCCCGTTCATTTATCCTCCTGCCTTGAAACCCGTCCCCTTCACATCTGTAAATGTCTGCAGCTGCCCCACGTGCGCATACTTCGCCGTTCAGGGTTTTCAGAGAGCTTAAAGGACAGCGACTGTGTCTGTGTTCTCTACGTCGGATTGCTCCTGGCTCTGCTGTCAGTCAGTCGTCAATCCATCTCTACTCGGTACGGCAAATATTTCCCGTTTCCAGGGACATTACAGGTGTTTCTCAGGTAAAGAGAAAGACCGCAGATGAAGACAGTGAAGCCCAGTAGGACACGCTTGTAACACAGACGGTGTTTTTCCATATTCTCTTAGCTCCTTGCGGAGGGCAGTACACTGGACTGGAAGGAGTCGTGCTGTCTCCCAACTACCCCCACAACTACACTGCTGGGCAGACCTGTTCATCTTTCATCACCGTCTCCAAGGAATTTGGTGAGGACCACGTTTTTATTTTCTTTCCCGCAGAACCAATATTACTGCACACACAAATGCGAAAAAAAAAAAGTGCTTAGATGACTACACGTTAGACTATGAATTTATACGAATTTACTTTAAAATGGTAGTTTCATAATAAATTTATGCATCATAAAATTATAATACATTGTTCTAAAGCACATGTTTTTATTCTGGCTTAATCTACCGAGAACTCGGTTCCTAACTCAGCGTTAACTGAGACGCAAATACCTGTTTTACATCTGATATGCACATATAAAAAAATTTTTAAAAAATCACAAAATATAGTGTGTACTTTCAGGTTCCTTTGGGCGTTTGCCTTATAAATAAGATTATTATGAATTGATTTTGAGCGCCAGTGTAATAAAATATTGTTTTTAATCCACTATGCGATGTGCATTTGACAGCTGAACGAGTCCGGCTGTCCGTATTTTTTTTTTCTTTATTTTTTTTTTTTTGCCACACTTTGATTGTAAAGAGAATTTTATGTCTCAATATTTTGTTTGCCCCTTCTTTTCCTGAGGGCTTTTATGCTGTTGACCCTTGTGCATAGGACTGGAATAAGATAATAAATCCATGTCATCTCTCTTTGCCATGAGCAAAGCTCCAGACTCCCGATTCATTTAACCATGACACGATGGCCTATTCAGGCTGCCATTGTAAACTACTCATTTGTTTCTTAAAGAAAGTACAAAATAAACAATAACTGGTACATAGGTAATAGATATATAACGCTCGTGCTCTGAGATTATTTGCATTTGAAAGGTTAGAATGCACATTAACATTTGTAGACAAGAAGTTTTCGGCAGTCCATTAAAAAAAAACTCATCTCATCCGCATCTGCAAATGCACCCATCGAGATGTCGCGGTTGATTTTGTAACCAATGAATTCCTATGCTGTGTAAATGTCTCTGTACTTGAATGTACTTCACAAATTGACATTTATGTTCCGCACTCCTGTGCCGCTCAGCGTTACGACAGGCACAGCAGTCTGAGTTTGCGGAGCTGCGTCCCTGTGGTAGCTGTGCTGAATACGTGCTGTGTTGTCCTTCTGTTTCTGTAGTGGTCTTCGGGCAGTTTGCCTACTTTCAGACGGCGATGAACGACTCGGTTGAGCTGTTCGATGGGCCGAATGAGAACTCAAGGTTGCTGAGCTCCCTTGCCGGATCTCATTCGGGTAATCCGTGCCTTCGGTCTGCAAAACACAGTGCACCTGAACAGAAAGGCCATACCTCCTACCTTACAAACGCTCAGTCTTCAGAGTAAAATGAAATAAAACGAAGATGGTAACAGGAAAATCTGCAAAGAACTTTTATGGATTCCCACATGCTTAGATCATAGCCAAAAGAACTGTAATTTTTATTGGTAAAGGACCTCACAAATGTGAGTGTCTGCGACACCCCCCCCCCCCCCCACTGTGTGACAAAATCCAAAACTTCACTCTTTATGCTTTTTCAAATGCTAGTGTCATTTTTTTGCTCTCCTCCCTCTTAGACATGACCATGCTTTTGGCCATTATGCCATACTGAACTAGTGCCTTCAACATCCATGTTGTTTTGATCTGTCATAATCTGTCAAGTTCTGAGATTGATCATCTCAGTAAAAGTCGGCTATTGCGTACTCTTAAGCTTTATTTATTTCTTCATTTATTTATTTAAGATTAGTAGATATTTTTTCTGGATTTGCATTACATTTGCGCACTTGGCTCCAGACTGGAGGGTGCATATGCTATCCTATCTGCTCCAACATCAGCTCTCTCCTAGTCAGCAACTATTCTATCAACCTCAGCAACTGGAATTCTTTTTTTAGATTCCCACTGAATAAAACTGTTTTCGTTGCAGTTTTCTGGGATGGTGGGTGTTCATATTATTAGCGGTAAATTGCCAAATAGTCACGAAAGCCAATCGGGTTTGTATCTTCTTTTTTTTTTTTTTTTTGCACCCTGCAGTTTGATGCGTACTGAAGAAGTGCGATGGTTTATGGCATCTGTGAATATTGAATGACTGTGAGGTGTCTCAAAGTACCTGCATGTAAGTGGATGTGCACTGGCCAGTTTGTGCTATACATGCATTTTTAAATTTCCTTCATGTTCTTGCAGGAGAGACATTGCCGCTGGCCACTTCAAACCAGATCATGATACGGTTCAGCGCTAAGAACGGTCCAACAGCCAGAGGATTCCACTTTGTCTACCAAGGTACTCTATGGTACATCTATATGTATGCCCACATGCAGATGCTCCAAATAGGGGGGACCAGTGTCATTCAGGCTAGGATCACTTGACTGTTGGAGGCAGTCTGGACTTTTGGATTCATCTTGTTTGTGGGTCTGGTGGGTCATCTCTTGTTTTTTCTTTTTTGCCTGTCTTGGTCACAAGGTGAGCAGAGTGCTATGAGGTTACCTTCTCAAGCTCCCCAGGTGGGAAAGGAGACAGACACTCATTTTCTTTCAGCGACCGACTACACAGTTCAAGTCTAAAATTGGTATGAAGCAGTGACCAGACTCTTATCTGACATCAGAGCCTTGTAAGGCCTTCACAGTTGTTTGAGCCATACACTCCTTGGCTGATGATGGTGTCACTCATTGATGTGTGCATAGTCTTACAATAACTGAAGAACTTTTAAATTTGCCTATAAAAGATCAGATACGCTGTTCTAACAAAAGAACTGGTTCTGCTCCGTCACCGTACCGCACGTCAGAAGAGGACTGCAGTCCATAGGACATGGCCTACATAACTGTAACGTAAGAGGACACATTGTTGGCTAAACTTATTAGTTAAAAATGAGACATTTCTAGCCCAGCAAATAACTGATTTTATTATTTTTATAAGAAAAAAATTAAAGTGCTTTAATTATTGATGTACTGATGTTCCCCATCTTCTCCAGTGTTTCAGGATGAGACTGTCACAGACACCAGCTGAGATTATGTGTGAGCAATGGGGATATAAGGGGGGGGGGGTGGCAAGCCAGTCATTCTGCACCTACTGGGCAGCACTTGGGCCAAAGGCATGCGGGTCTAGGTGGCGTTCCACAGAGTTTCATCACACGTTGGAACACGCTGGAAATATCGCTTCCCTCCCCATTCCCTAGTGTATAACCTTGAAACCTTGAAACCTAACTGTGTGCTGTTCTGCTTTGGACCAGAATTTACTCAGTTTCACTACACTTTGCCTTGACCTTTTTTGTGCTGCCCTATTCTGCTGGAGGTTTCCCTGCGTGCCGCCAGAGTGGAGGCTCGTGTAGCAGCACACCTCCGGACACGCGGGGTATTGCAGCTTTTAATAAATATAACGCATGGGCTATAAAAAACACCTTAAGGCACCTTATACAAACTGACAGTTTAATTTTATGACTTTTTGCACATGCTTGCATGTGTATGGTTTGGCATTTTGTGTGCATTTCTTTAGTTTTTCTCACAGCTGGATCTGTATTTCCAAATCTTACAACAAAGTTAGCAGAAAAAAAGAACTGAAATTAGATTGTTAGACAGGCACAGGCATCCAGATGCTGATGCGCGGTTCTGATGACCTTTTAATAAATCCCAGGATATTCCATTTTAAACAGTGCAGGAAATGAAATCTGAGTGAATAAAAACACATCGAGGCTTTACAGTTCCATTTGCTGTTATGGGATGAAGTTCCGTTCCACAGCGCCCAGATGGCCTTCTTATTCTGACGGATGCAACGATTCCGCCTTCGTAATGTCAAGAGGAAGCTTAGCGCGAAGTCCTGGGACCGCTGCAGTCGCCTTTTGGGATATATTTTCAGACATGAAATGCCACGTGCGTTGAGTGAGGATTCATAACCGGTGCTACGTGTCTCTTTTAATTATCACTTGGTCCGCCGTTTCAGTGTTTTGCCAAACCTTAACACACCAGACAGTTTTCACTTTCAATTCTGTATCAAATATTCATATTCGTGAACTAAGCAGTCAAATAGGTTTATAAAAGGTGCAAACACCTGCTACCGTGGCATTATTTATAACACTATGCCAATTTTAACCCCCTAAGACTTCATTTATGTCCACTGTGGTGGACATCTGTTTCCATCTTCTAAGCTGTACATGCAGTAATGGCGAATCTATACTGAGTCCCGCTTCCCTTCGCAATGAACGCTGTGAAACTTTCAATGATTTCGCATGGTGAGGTGAGGCTTGGACAACATCCTATAAATCCTAGAAATAGATCTGGAAAAGTTCTTTTGCTGGCGCTCAGGGGAGCGTTGTGTTGGTTCTGAAATGCAACTGAGGGTTTCGGTACACAGGAGTAACTAATCGATGTTCCCCGTGGTGTCCGCAGCTGTTCCACGTACCAGTGACACCCAGTGCAGCTCCGTGCCGGAGCCGAGGTACGGGAGGCGGATTGGTTCGGAGTTCTCCGCCGGTTCTGTCGTTCGATTCGAGTGCAACCCTGGCTACCTTCTGCAGGGATCAAAGGCCATCAAATGTCACGCGGTTCCCAATGCACTTGCCCAGTGGAATGACACTGTACCCGTCTGCATCGGTGAGTACTGAGGGGTGGACCCGGTTAACTGATGCCGTACAAATGTGGTCAACTATGTGTTTATACTGTGAAGCGACACATCTGCAAACATGGGACGCATTTAAATAAAATGAAATGAGAGGATTATTTGGAGTGCTTTGGAGATCATGGAGCTCAAGGCAAATATGGGGACCGGAGCTTCTTTTAACGTTCTCAGCAGTTTTGTCAGGACTTAAAATGCTCAGCAGATGAAGCTACTGCTATCGCTCCCGGGATTAACACGAGTGCTGTAATACAAACCATTACTACAGGCCCTATTTTAGAGTGATCTCTAGCCACGTGAGTTTGACCAAGTTTGGGCTTATGTTCCACACTGTTCAACACGGTGCAGCTTCTCTGTGGTCCTGCAACTGTGCCTAGACTGGAAAAACTGGGAGATATTTTTCAGCTGCCCAAATATTCTCGTGAAACTTTTTTCGTACAAGGGCGACAAAGTGCCACAGCAGGTAGCGTAGGTGTCTCGTACAGCCTGGGCTGTGGGTGTGGACGTGGTTCCTAATTTGGCTATTTGTGTGGAGCCTGCGTGTTCTTCCTATGAAAGTCCAAAGAGACGTGTTTCGGGTCAACTGGTGACTCTAAGTTGTCCACCATGCCGTGTGTGTGTGTGTGTGTGTGTGTGTGTGTGTGTGTGTGTGTGTGTGTGTGTGTGTGTTTGTGTGTGTGTGTGTGAGAGAGAGAGACATGTGGTCACCATGTGCTGTGCCCTATGGTTTTGGGACATGGTCAGTCATCGATATTGATCTTCCCTGCTAGTGTTTATTTGTTTCTCATCCTGCGATTTTATAAATAGGGAGGAAAGATGTAAGTGGCCAGGGATTCCCATAGTCTCCGAATGGAGGTGCGCAATATGGACGTTCACACAGCGTATTCTGCTGCTGGTGTGTTAAACTGCTCGGCTCAGAAGTCGGGAGGCAGAATAGGCCAAATGTAAATGGAATAAACTATTAACAGTCTCCTGTTCATTTGGGATTTCCCTGAGATTTCTGCCAAGAAATTATTTTTTTGAGTCATTTGTTCCTTTTATGCCAGCTTGTATTTAAATACTTGTTACATTATAGAAGAGTAACTGTCACTGAAAATATATCCCAAAATATGTCACAGTAATGTTTGAGAAGTGTTGTTTTGAACCTTATGTGAAACATTAATTTCGCTCTCACGCCCCGATTTGTGGTCACCGAGCCTTTTAGCGCAGCCTGCCTACCCCCCACCCCCATTAAAGAGTGCAGCTTATCAGACAAACCAAGGAGAGAGGATGCTCCCCAGCTACAGCTTGTCACAACCTCGGTGAGGCTTTGATCCCCCCCTACGCTGCTGTGTTTCTGCAGTGCCGTGCAGCGGGAATCTGACGGAGAGGCGGGGCACCATCCTCTCCCCCGGTTTCCCCGAGCCCTATGGGAACAGCTTGAACTGCGTGTGGAGGATCTCCGTCACGGAGGGAGCCGGGATACAGGCAAGAAGAGCCGTGCCCGGGCTGTCACGCAAGACGCACTGCCCTACAAAGCAAAGCAATGGGAAAAGTTAGCGACACCGCAGTAGTGCACTGTGATTTTCCTCTGCAGTCGCCGCTTTGTGGTTTTATACTCAGTGCAATACAATAATAAGGACCTTTTTTATCCATTAACCTGTGACCAAAACGGTTCTCTCTTATTGGTATTTTAGTTCAAATCTGGGTGGAATAATATCACTGTTTACAAAGCAGTTATAAAATTTAAAATATAAAAATCACCTAATCTTGACTTAAACCTTTTAAACAGTTTCGTTCCTTGCCTTTAATGCAAGTTCTACTCCTCATTTTGGAATTTATACATTCTTAATACTCAATCTTAGGTATTTATATTCCTTGCGTATTGCACCTGAAAGCCCACTTGCATGCATGTGACTGAACACCTCAATCTGGCATTTGATCCTCTTTATTATTGCCTCATTCATATGCAGAGGCCAGTCAGATCTGACCAGCACATCAAAGACATATAACATTGACAGGCCCACCGCAGACGTATAAAACCGACTGCCGGACCGTAGACGCGCAAAATTCAACAGTGGTTTGTCGTAAGTTTTGTGTGTTCGGGTGCGTTGCGCACGATCCATGTCACAAAGTGATCTGGTGAAATAAATTTGGTTTATAACTCATTTTGGCTTCATTTACGATGAACAAAAGTCGATAAGCTGGCCAAATTTTACCGGAACGCAACCCAAGGGTTAACAGGCAGCCATCCAAAGAGATTAAAATAACAGCAGCTACATTTCATTGTGATTCATTCAAATGCTAGATGGGAAGGGTTTTGTGACTGATTCGCTGCCACAGTAGTTTTGTTTGCATATTTTACAAACATTACTCTGGTTATGGCAACCATCACATGCTACTGAAGTCAGCTGCAGATGGAAATCACTGTGATATACAGCATATCACATTGCTAATAAAGTTGACCCAGAGAAAGACTGTAATTTCTGTGACATTTAAAATGGATTTGGATAATATATATTTAATTGAACCGCAAGGCCCCATCAGACCTGTACATCCTGTTGGTATAAGTAAGAGCGGCTATAATAATCCATCTCTTTGTGCTTGAGCGTTTGTATGCACGCGATCGCGTTTCCATCAGCATCGGTGTGCAATGTGGATGGATTTTCCTTTCAGATCCAAGTGATGAGCTTTGCCACAGAGCACAACTGGGACTCCCTGGAAATCTACGACGGCGGAGACATGACAGCCCCCAAGCTGGGAAGCTTTTCCGGTGGGACACATGAAATGGCTTATTTCAGACCAGCCTCACATCATGCTCGGCATGTGATATCATCTGCAACCGCACAGACTAACCGTGCGATTTCACACCGCGTGGCTTGGTGTGTGTGGTGTCACAGTCGAGATGGGTGCTGGGGTCGAAGCATTCATTTTAAAAGCAAAACGAGGCCTGCCTGTGGCGCGTGTCTTGAAGTTATACGGCTGATGTTGACATTTGTTGAAGGCCCACTCCCTGCTTTGCTTCACATGGCAGCTGAAAGCCCTGTTTTTTGGCTCTGGACCAGGCCTGACATGGGCATGAGGGACTGACCTGTAGGGATCCACTTGGCAGCCAGCTTGGCCTCTGCCACGCTTCCATTAATCACAGAAACACCATTGTCAGAATGCAGCATCTGTGTATTATTAAATACATATCTCTAGCAGCTAAAGTGATCTTTCTCCACAGTTTTATTGCGGCAGTAAGGGTCTCCACTGTGCTTTTTATTATATGACGTCAGTGGATGTTGATTTTTTGGATGGAGTACAACACTGCAGGAAGAGGCTGCATGGCGTTCCCTCTAATTTCTTCCCGAAATGAAGCTAATTCATTTGCTGCCAAAGAGTGTGCGTTTAAGGACCTTTGCAACAATGCTCCCTTCCGCTGCCCTTAAACGTAGGCTTTAGGGGTTTGATATTGCTTCTCCAACTTTCGTTTTCATTTCACATCTTTTTTTGTCCTTTTAAAATATTTAAAATTACGGCAGCACAAAAAATAAAAATAAAAACTTGCAAATGTCAGATAAACTAATGGCGTTGTTCATACTTTTAATACCTAATAAAATACATAATAGGGACAGCAGGCAATGCAGAGGTTCGCACCATCACCTTGCATTCACAGGACCGGGGTTCATATCAGTAAACCTGCCGCGGTACCTTTGAGCGAAAGAATAAACTGATGAATTTATATGGCAAAACTGGATAATATATATTTGTTCGATAATACATATTTCTTGCATTATACACACGCGCGCGCGCACACACATTTGTTGTTAAGTGCCATCGAGTTGGTGTCGATTCATAGCTGTCCACAGAATCATCCGGTCTTCAGCAAGTTGGCTAAGACTTGACAAAGGGGCATCCATGGCTGTGGTGACCGTGTCCATCCACTGCATTGCAGGTCTTCCTCTTTTGCATTGACCTTCCACTTTGTCAAGCGTCATCTTTTTCCAGTGACTGTTCTCTCTTCAGTCACATATATTAGCCTAGTACAAAACCAGCATTGTAAAGCACCTTGGGGAAAAATGAAACAAGTAAAGAATAATAACAGTGTTAATGGCACTATGAACAGTTCATTGTGTAAAAAAAAAAAAAAAAAAGTGTACAGGTGAGGGGACCTGAAATGGAAATGACTTTTCTTTAAAATTTCTACCCAGAGGCCTCATAATAAGCAATAAGCTCTTTTTGATACCCAATCGCTCCGTACATTTCGGCATGAATTAAAGTGTTACATTTTCGGCAAAGGCAGCAGCGACAGAGTCATGTGGGGCACAGTCACACGGGGACTGCAGAGCAGGGCATTTAACCTTTCCCACATCTCCCAAAACGAGGCCTTCGTGGTTCTGCCACAAGCAATACTTTCAAGGTTCCCAAAATGGACTTGCCTCCTGGCTCCGCTACAGCGGCGAGGAGAAGCACTGATGAAAGGTCAGAGGCCCAGGGAGTCACATGCGGTTTAAGGCAAATTGTCTGCGGCGCCGTTTCCGACCGTGTTTGCTTCAGCTTTGGGAGCCGGGTTTCCTGGAGCAACACGTGTTCTGCCGCATGAACAAAAGACATCCGAAGAAACGCGCGCCAAAAACTAACAATTTATTTATTTATTTATTTATTTTTTCTCTACTTTCAATATTTTTGTGATGAGATGCAGTGGGACAAACCTCGCAAGCTGTATTGTCAGCAGTCATCGTGACTTGTTAATAGTTAAAAAGGGACATTTCTCCGGCCACAGAGACCCCCTACTGCTCTTTTGACATCTCAGCCCAATACAATAGCCCATTTCATCACTCTTCTTAGTTATAGATCCATTAGTTTAATTCCTTATATTAAACTGTCAGATGCGTTTAGTGTCTCTGCTCCTTGTGCTTCATATCATAAATTGCTTTGGCTTAATCACACTTAGTAAAGTACCAGTTCGATTATAACTAAGCATACTGTCTTCCTTACTGAACAAATAAAAACATAAAGATACACTTTACCCCTTGTTTACAGTTTAACAAGGGGTCTGGATAAATAATCCTGTATTTGTATGCACAAACAATTGAAAACGTGACCGCAAGTAACCGGCTGAAAAATGTAGCCACGTAAGATGAGCTCTCCAGTTAGCTAAACTTTATATACAGGTATAGCCTATATTCAATCTATATACTGCATAAGCTGTGTGTGTGTGTGTGTGTGTGTGTGTGTGTGTGTATATATATATATATATATACACACACTGTATATATGTGCAGTTTTATCCATACATACATAGATATAAAGCTGTCAAGTGGGTGTAGTGATTTATTTAATCCTATGCTTTCACAGGCTCTTTAAATAAAAGCAAAATTGGGCACAGAATGAACCTTAAAATAGTCAGTTTACTGATGTATTACACTTTAACATATGTTAATGGTTTGGTTATGGTTTTGTATTAAAGCTATCTGACTGTGAAAGCTGTAAAGGTGTCGGGATTGATATAATGGCAATAATAATAATAATAACAGTTAATAAATGTTCTCATATCCTTCTATTTGTTTTCCTGACAGAACATCTCTTTTTTATACTAGAAACTTGATTTAAGATCAGAACTACCCATATAACATTTTTTAGCCTAACCAAAAAATCCCCATTTGTGTTTAGAATGCTGGGTAGAAGGTTTTCCAGTTTAACTCCCCATCCCCATGCATTATTCTCAAATCTGACAGTTGATTATGTGTCCTGGTTGTATTGTCCTTACTGGATACCTATAGCATCTGGGTCTGCAGTAAAGTTTAACTCTCATGTACAGACAGTCCCCGACTTACAATAGGGTTACGTTCCGATAAACCCATTGTAAGTTGAAAAAGGTGTATGTTGAAAATGCATTTATTATACCTAACCTACTGTCACGCCTGTGGCCACTTTAGCAATGGAACATAGATGGTGTGGCTGCCCCATCTTCAGATTGATCAACTGATTGTTGTAGGAAGCAGTCATGGACAGGATTTAGTTCCTACCCGGACTTTCTTTCAGCGCTCAGTTTCCGCTGCCCCTTGTGAACTCTCCTGCAACCACCATCTTGCTGAGACTTTGTATTTCGTTTATTGTAAATTGTGCCATGTTCTGTTTTTGTTTGCTGCCAATCGCTAATATTTAGTGCTAGATCCCAGCTAACGGCAACACTCTTTATCGGAAACAACATTCAGTAATACTTGGATTTTTCCTAGGCAAGCGATATGCAGTACAATACTCTCTCATGATGCTGGGCAGCAGCAGCAACGATCTGCATCTTCCAAGTATGGTTAAAACCGAATGCATATCACTATTGTACCATCAAAAAAATCCCAAGTTTGACCATTATAACTTGAGGACCATCCGTACCTGCATTCATAACGCGCAAGGTATTACATTAGCTATGCTCTGAAAACCCTCCATAACATCTGAGCCAAGAGTGAAGAAATTTTGAATGGTCACGTGTGAGTGAGGGGGATCTGCTGCAACTTTGTGTCTAGTCAACTGCGCAAAGGGGGTCAGACGCACGTTTTGATATATAACATAATGTACTACTAACACTAAGTGCATATTGCTGTACAACCAGAAGAGAGAGTGTGATAATGATTTTTTTTAGTCATACAGGTGTTTCAAAGCATTTTTGTGATTTTCAGGTTTCTTTTTTTTTTTTTTTGCAATGGGTAAAAAAGGCACCTTATTTACATTTCCCAGTTTAAGTCTGGCTTTCACGAACTCTTTAGGAATGTAAACTAGGGTATGACTAAAATGATGATTTTTTTTTTTTTTTATGGCTCGCTAAATAGAGAACAGAGATACAAAGGATTGTCAAGGAGACATATTATGGTGGCAGGCAGTGTGAGGTGTTTGGAATTTGCCAGACGCAGTCCTTTGCGGGGTATGTAACTAGCCTTCTCGGATATACCTGACAACCCGTGGATGCGCAGCAGATGCCTGTCTCACTAATAGAACCGCCAAGCCTGCAAGTAGCTGGGCAGTGGATGAGCTCCGTAAAGCTGTCAAACTCCATCCGAAAATTATTAGTCAAACCATTCAGCTGTGCAGCACTGTTTCTTCAGTCTGCAGTCATCAGTATAATGCATTTGGACTAATGCATACGCAAATTGTTTTCCTCCACTGCCAAACAACATGCAGAAGGATGGGGGGCCGAGCGCTCGATTTAACACTGAAGTGTGCACTTCAGTAATTTGACACAAGTGACCGCAATGTAGCTACTAAATGAGCAATATTTGCTGAAATTTAATTATTTGGTCCGGTTATGGAGGATTACCTTATATTTTTGCATTGAAAATGTGTTCCGAATAAAATCCATTTAACGTATGACACTTTCGAGTTCGCTGTCCAACGTAGCTATTCCCAACGTTCACGTTAATGATGGGTTTACGTCCTTATGTTTATTAAGCATTCGTAGTTGACAGATTCAGCGGCTAAAAATATCCACCAGCTCGCTCAAGAGTACAACAATGCTTGTGTTGTGGGAATTCCTTCAGCTTGTTTCCATTAACAAAACAAGGATAGATTGTTTAATAGAAAAAAAAAAAAACCTCCATAAATGTTTAAATATTGAAGTTTTGTACTTTATCTTTTAATATTCAGATAATACAACTGCATCCAGTACTGGAATTCATTGCTTAAAGTTTTTGCGAGGGCACTGAAGATACCAGCAGTAAAGTTTGAGAACAAACGTCTACGTTGTAAAGGTTTTCTTGTTTGTTTGTCCATTCTGTTGGATGAGCAGCAAATGCAAACCTATTTTATAAGGAAAGAGGTTCATAAAGAAACATCTGCTGTTCAGAATATCTTATTTGCCTAGCGTTATAATAGATCAAGACAATGAATCAACCTTCCTGACCCATTACTGTTGATATCCTTTCCATAAATGAAAAATATAGTTTTTTTTTTTTTTTTTTTACACTTTTAAGATATGTATTAATGCAAACACTGGAGAAATATGGCACATATAAGTTAAATTAATAATTATTCTGAAGAACAGGAAACTATTTGGGAGAACAAAGAATGATAGTTTTTACTGTTGTGATTTATGTAAGTACTCATCATTCTCTTGTTGCCATGTCTTTTCTCAGGCACCACAGCACCAGCCTTGCTGAACAGCACCTCCAACCAGCTGTACCTACACTTTCACACAGATATCAGTGTTGTCGCCGCGGGGTTCCACCTTGAATACAAAAGTAAGTGCGAGCCACTTCATGCCTGCATATTTCACAGCTTATTTCCATCTTTTCTCATACTGGGTCCAGCTGATGCCTTAAAATAGTCTTGTTTTTGCACAGTACATAGAGACATTTACAGATATTTATGAAATCTGTGGCCTTTCTATTTCTTTCGCTTCCCTAGTTGGTTCGACACCCCCTGAATGATTCAGGTAGCGTAGGGGCTGAATGCGGTATGAGCTAAGGCAACCGTACATGGCATCACTATGAGAACAATAAGCTGGCAGATGCTTTGTTTCCTTTCTGGAAGGGCTATAAGATTTTCTCTTTCCACGATCACTCACCAGTCATTAGAGATCCCCAAAGAAGACCTCTCAATCGATCGCCGGTCACAATTTTCGCCTGTATTGACAGAGATGGCTGAACAGCAGGTGAAGAAGCATAGCAAACAAAGTACCTGGTTCAGCAGTCTTTTTCTAATGACACCTATGTGGCATCCAGCTCTCCAGATAATAATTCTCTGAGTGGGAATGTCACTGAATGCAAGGGCTGATCCTTAGTGTTAACATCTATATTTGGGAATGTAAGTGTACTTTCAGGTTAAGAACCTGCTCATTTACATTAGTGCACTGAAATGTGAACTGCTTGCAACTGCAATGTGAGTTCCTCCACTGCCTCCTGAAATAAGGTATGCTTACATCTCATAGCTGTGCCGTTATCTCTTTCACCCCATTAACTTAAAATATCTTCATCATGTTTCATTGCGTGAAGAGCGCACGTGGAAAACTGGAGCACACAGCAGGGCATCAGGTGGAACGGCGGTTACAGCTGCCTCCTTGTACTTGAAGGACATAGGATCAAGTCCTGCCCTGTAGTGGGAATGGGTAAATCACTGCAAGTCGCTTAAAAGATAAACAGGAACTGCAAAGTTTTGTGGGTTTTTTTTTTTCTTTTTCTTTTTCACCTGCACGCCACCACTCGCTAAATGAATTGATTTAGTGGGAACAAAAAACTCCAGGTGGTGACAGACCCAGTCCCATATGTGCACTGTTACGTGAGTCTTCTTTGGATGAAGGCATCAACCCCCTGGTGTCAAAATGCCAAACAAACCTCAACTCCCACAGGTGGTGCTGTCAACCATAGAGCTCTTTTGTGGAAACAAAGTAAAATAAATAAATAAATGAATGAATGAATAAATAAATAAATAAATAAATAAATAAATAAATAAATAAATAACAACAACAAAACAACAACAAAACAACAACAACAACAACAACAATAATAATAATAATAATAATAATAATAATAATAATAATAATAATAATAATAATAATAATAATGTGCTGTTGATATTGGCTGTCTATTGTAGAGCAACATATAATGAACATGTATACCTGACAGTGGGGGTAAACCTAAACACAGATTCCAAGCCAAAATCTTGGAAAAAAGTTAAACTACTCTTGACCTAAGACGTGACCCTGTATTTGTAGGTTGACACCTTGAAAGCAGATTTTATTGCAAAATACAGGGTATTCTGGAATTGACTGGAAAGTGGTGAAATCTATTTTAAACAAACTAAATAACAGTGTATTGAAAGGAAACTACGTGGAAGCTGCAAGAGACCTCAGAGTCTTCAGATATCAAGAATCAATACACAGAGACATAGAAGAGGGCTGTCACCTGGCATGACCTCAAGACTAAGCAGGGTGCAGCTTTAACAGGGTAAAGGGTCTGAGGGAAAGGGTATCGCAGCCATTGCTGTGGACCACCATTACCCTAACATTCAAAATGGCTGCCAGGCTCTCTTTCTAAGCATGCAGTTGAGAAATGTAATGTGTGCATTAGAAGCTTCAAGATTTAGTAAATCAGATTTACCACTTATTTGACTTTTAGGATTTAAGAGTTTTCCAAAGCCAGTTGGAGAGGTGAACTGAAAACTTATGCACAATGTAAATGGTGTATCTGACAATATAGGGATTTGCTGGAATGTTCAGCATATTCTGATAGAGTAAACTATGCATTATTTAAAGATGGTGGATTCATTTTTCATGCTGTTCATTCACATCGTAGAAATGCCTATCGAGTGTTTTGTTTTTAGTTTCGAAGATCGGTGCCGCTTGCAAAGGAGAGAAAAACAAGCCACAAATCTGTTATTAGGCGTAAGCGACAGAATCGACCAGAAATGAATGAATGTATAATCGCCACTATATGCATTATAATTCCTCATTGCCAAGTACTGGAATCTAGAACGTTCTGCAGCCATGGATTATTCTGCATGTTTTATTTATCTTTTCCATGAGCTGTTCATTCAGTCTGAATGGGGTAAAGCACTGCAGGGTTTTATTTATAGGACGGCTGCTTTATGGGGAAGTAATCGTGCAAGTGCTGTAATTCTCCATGTCTGTTGCATTTCTCCCATAACCCAAAGCATTTCTGCGATGTTTTTGATACTTTGCAGATTTTTCTGCTTTTTAATATGCCTATACCTATTTTCAAGCACCATGCTCAGGAGGCTTTGTTTGGTACTTATTTTCATATAAAAATCTACTCTGGAACCAATCCATTCCTTACTATGCAATATGCACGGAAAGGAAATTGACAGTTTATAACCCCCCCCCCCCCCAAAGTTTATCATTCATGCTCACAGAGAAAATGGGCATATGACATTTTAGAAATAAGTTCCTCAGAAAAGCTCTCTGAACGGTTGATGTATGCCCTGTGAGTGTCAAGATGGTGCAATTGGAATTTACAAGTGATGTTGGCCAAAATAAGTGGCAGCTAAGTAAGTTTTAATATCACTCTTTAAATTTGAGTTCAGTATAAATGATGAAGGAACGCTAAACAAAATGGGACGAGACAAAACAGTTACTTTGAACTCTCAAAACTCTCAATCCACCGCACAGTTTTAATTTCAAATAACTGAAGATTTTCAAATTTTTGTAATTTGGATTCTTATTGGTTCAAGATGTCTGGAGTGATCGTCTTATAGGGTATTTTCTTATTGATTTTGTTGCTATTATGGAGCTAAAAAATAGCAACACTTATGCTTTGCTGTAACTAGTAACGTCCATCTTCCCATCCATCCCTCCGTTTGTTCATCCATTCATTGTCATTAACTTCTTTAGGCCAGTTAGGGTAATGGTGGTCCAGAGTCTAACCTGGAATCTTTGAGCTTTGGGGTATGAAACCACTTTCTGGGTTGGATGCCAACCCATTGCAGGGTGGCCACCCACGCATACGCTATGGGCAATATAGAGTGACCAGTGAACTAGAAATACATATCTATGGACTGTGCAAGCAAACCAAAACCACCTTAGGGTTAGGGGTTAGGGTTGGGGTTTAAGAACCGGGACTGACACAGAAACCGATTCAAGCCGATGTCTGAACAGCACAAGAGCGGTGAGGCAGCACCGCTCCTTGCTATGGTAAATGACAACAACTGGGTCAAATTAATTTTGTGACTCTGTGACTGTCCTTAAATTGTGACACAACAGTTGGCTGGTTATTGGCTACAAGGTCCAGCCCTGCCTGTTAATAGTCCTGTTGCTATTGCTGTTGGACAGATTGTCAGCGTGTTAGGATACCCGTGTGTCACAGCCCGTGGAGAAACCCTGGTGACTGCCATGATGTTCCTCATTTATGTGACACGACGGACAAGGAGAAGATTGTATTGTGTTTATAATAAAGAGGAGGGAATGCTGGTGGGTTTTGCAGATTGAGGAATGTTAGTGCAGAAGCAGTAGCTGTGCAGTTGTTTGTTCAGTTGTTAGGCAAGCAAACAAAGGAATTTTCTCCTTGTTTTGGCATTAGTTAACCTATTTTTTTTTTATTTTTTAAAAAAGGTGTGTTTATTATTATTCCTATAACTACTATAAGAATTCCGAAATTGTTCCTTTCTGATAGAAAATCTTTCCAGCTGTCATTGTTAGATGGCTTTACGACATAACCTTAACTGAAACCATTAATACATGCAAATAAAGGGTCATTTATCAATAACCTGACATCATTTGTCTCGAGGTCTACGCTATGCAGCTCTTTAAATATAGGCCCAGTAGAAGCATAAGGTGAAATAAATCACTGCGGCCACTTCAGCATTCAAAACACATAATTAATTAGGATTAATATGATGGAAACTCCCAGTCTTCAAGGGCAAAATCCCTCAGGATACGAGCTTTTGACTTAAGACTTTTTTGCATATGCAGGTAAAATTATTTAATACCCCTTACCTGTTTACAACCAAAAATGGTTTTGGCAAATTGTTTAACAATTATGAATAACAAGAGCTGTGTGTGGGGGCATTTTCAGCATTTGTAATAGTAATAATGTCTCAGATGTTGTTATTATTATTATTATTATTATTATTATTATTATTATTATTATTATTATTAATTTCAGCTAGCAATAAAGCAAAATTTACAGTATATAACTATATTTTCACCTGTTAACTCATTGTCATGTTTCTAATTGTTTATGTATATGAAACCAGCAACATAAGTGACCAAACTTATTATTATGTTATAATTTGTCCAGTGAGGAAAACAGCTTGTTTAGTTATAATTGCACTGATACTTTATTAAATGTGACTAATCCTGTGTGATTTATGACATGAAGCAGACGGAGTGAAGACGCTAAGCATATCTGACAGTTTAATAGATCTACAACTAAAACGAGTGATGAAACGGGCTAATGGACTGCAGAATGCAACTCGGTGTCCGGACAACGCGTGGTTTTTTTTTTTCCCCCCGGCCGTTAATTTCCATGTTTAAAATACACAAATTTCAACCAGAAGTACAGCAGGACAAGCTTTGTATAATTTTGAGTTAAAAAAAAAAAAAACAAAAGTTGCTGTGGAGTTTGTGCGCGTTTTTCCACATCGTTTCCATTTATACAGCTCAGTAAAATCCACACAGACTCATCGGAATTCAAACCCAAGCCCAAGAACCCCAAGTGCTCGCATGTTCTTTCTGTGTCTATGTGGGGTTTCCGCAGTGCTCTGGTGTCCCCTTCAGAGTCCAGTGATATGTGTTTCAGGTTAACTGGACTCTCTAAATCAGATGTAATGTGTTTGGCTGTGTGGCCACTCTGCAGTGGACTACTGTCCCATCCATGGGTTGTTGCCTGGCACCCTATGATTTTGGAAAAGTCTCCAGACCTCCCTGACCGATATTATGCAATGAATAAAGAAGAACTAATATTACATTTTTTAAATATATGCACCTTCTACCTATAAGACTTTTTATGTATTGCCCATATGTATATATAGTTGGAGCTCAGTATATGTGTGTGTGTGTGTGTGTGTGTATGAGCTTTCAAATTTCCCAGTTGTTGTATTAAGTGAAGCACTGCATCAGCTGCGCTGCTGTCATCATTGTTTTTGCTCGCAATGAGGAACACTGCACCTAAAGCCCCCCCCCCACCCGTGTTTCCAGAACAACACTCGGCTGTCTCTCCCGTCACCATGACGACCACCTCCAGGTGCCTGTTGCGGTGTAACATTTTGCAGCTCAAATCTGTGTTAAAAGTGAGTTGCTGAAAGCACAATGAGGCCTCCCTTGTCTCCTGTTCTTAATGTAGCCGTGGGCCTCACAACTTGCCCGGAGCCCGTGGTACCTGCCAACGGAATAAAGAACGGTGACAGGTACATGGTGAACGAAGTGGTGTCCTTCAGCTGCGAACCAGGCTACGTGCTGCAGGTGAGTGCCTCTGCCTCGCTTGCCATAATCTGCCACGTGCGGCGCGTTTCCCAAACAAAAAGACTAATGGGCAAAATAAAGGTAACGCTTATAAAACTGCGCAGCTTAACACGGTACCTGGCTTACAGGTGTTTTGCTTGTAACATTTTTCTTGATCTCCTTCACAGGGGCACTCTCATATATCATGCATGCCAGGAACAGTGCGACGCTGGAACTACCCCCCTCCACTTTGCATCGGTAACCAGATCCCTCATCTCGCACCGCTTGTGTTTCTTTGGAAGGCTGTAGGACCTACAGAGATCTTCGCGGATCTACTGGGACTGTGGTGCACTTTCTCCCCTCACCGTTGTGACCTTGTGGACGTGTGTGTTTCAGCTCGGTGTGGAGGAACTCTCTACGACCTGAGCAACGTTATCCTGAGCCCCGGCTTCCCTGGCAACTACCCTGGAAACCTGGACTGCACCTGGAGGATTGTGCTGCCGGTTGGATATGGTGAGCGAGCGAGTTGTGTGGCTCAGGGGATGTGTTTGCGCTGAATGGAAAGTGGCTCCCCGCAGTCAAACTGCAAACTCATGTTACATTCACCCTTAATGCCCATAATCGCTGATGCCAAGTCCCCTTCCAGAGAGATCGCCTGACATGTGGCTCATGCCACCCAAGGTGATAACCTTACAATGCATATTTATCAATTTCGTCAATTCACAACCATGCCTGTCATTTCTGCCTTCTTGACCACGAATGCCAGTTTTATAGCCCCAACCAACCTGTCCTTTGAGAGTCCCTGGAAGGCTGTTTACCGCTATTTTGCGATCCCTGTTTGAATTTTGGACTAATTCTCCTTCCAGTGTTGATTTTCAGAGGGGGGTTGTATGAGCAGATTATCTGGCGAAAAAAGGAAGGTAAAACAAAGCGTTGGGCTGTGGCTACGCCTGTGGGTGCTGTTTGCATTATGAGAAGCCTTCAAATTCTTCAAGTAATTCCTCCGTGTAAACTGAACACCTCTGACTGCTCTCAGGCCAGAATAAATGCCAGATTATTGCCTGTCCTGTATGTGGTTCAAGATCCCCATCGTCCACCAAGTAGTTATTATCTCACTGACAGGACATGCAAAACTGCATGTTACTACATGTGTCTGCATTACCGAGGTTCAGACTTTAAGTCGTATCTTTTGTACATTTTTTTTTTTTTTTAAAGGTAATTTAAATTTAAGATCTGGATTATAAATTATAAACTGTGTATTGCAATCTGACTGTACAGACTACTTCATAGCTGAGATGGAGTCCAGAGCTAAGCAACTAGACGCTAACAAGATAATCGTACATGATTTGAAAAAGCTGTTTGCACATTTGCTCCAGATGACAAAGATTGTTTCCGTCCATTTTCCTTAATAAAAAGGAAAGAAAAAAAAATAAAACAATAAGATATACAAAAGCAATTTTCTGCCTTATCAACAAGGCACAATGCAAGTAGGGATAAGAAAGATCTTGTTTTTGCTGTGCATCAAAAATGCATTAGCTTTTGCCATTAATGGGACGCGGTATTTTAAATAAAATAAACTTTGGATTGCAGCTTGGAGGGCAGCCAGAGGGGACTGAGGGTTACAAGGTGAAGGAGCGAGTGAGGTTGCTGTAGAACAAGTGGACAATTCGTGGAAAAATCTGAGTCCTTAGTGACGGATGCTTTCAGCTGGCAATATTTACGGAACATATTGTCTACATTTCATGTTACTATTGCTAAAATTGTATTGTATTGGAAGAATTTAAACAAGTTCTTAGCAACCCGTGGGTTTGTTTATCAGAACATTTTATCAAGTTGTTTTACTCATCAGAATGTATTTACAACTCTTTACATTACTATGCTGTTTCTCACTTTATATTTTATGTTGTGGTGGCCCAGATCTGTTCTGTTTATAAGAAATTTGAGAGTATGTGTAGATATATATGTGTATATACATACACACACACTAAAACCACTGAGTATTTTGTTAGAAGAATTGAGGGTGAGTATCATAGCAGTAGTGAGGCTTGAACTCAGAACCATCAGGTTAAGGGCTATGTCCTTAACCACATCAATCCCAGCTGCTTGTGGCACACTTAAGCACCTGAACAGAGATAGAACCTAGAATCTCTGTGAATGCTAAAATTAGTTTGAACCTCTAGAATATGAACAAGTCGCATATAGTACAATAGTGATTTTGTCCAATTTGTCCATGCTGTATGTACAGGTATAATGGATATGAGCCCAGGTACACACTGTAAAATTTACAGTTAAGTATTTAAAATAACAAAAAAGTGGTTGATGCCATTATTACCACTTTAATGTATATACAGTACACAGTTTAAAAATAAAGGTTTAAATAGAGCTATAAAAAATAATATTTTAATATTAGGTGATCAGCTGGATATAAAAATGTCTCATTTGAATGACAATGGCAACCTTCAGGTAGAAATAGCAAGGCAATATCTCCAAGGTGCATTGTCCCAGCAAAGTACATCCCATCATTGGGCAGATAAGGAACACAAATTGTCTGATGCTCGTAACGTAGGATGGCACCAAAGTTCACGAAGCCCCAGTTAGTGATCGAACAAGAGGTTGGTTGACTTTTTCACAGGCAAGCATGAACAAGCGGTTTCACATAGGTGTGTCGGTGCTAATAGCATGAGTACTTGTCTATGGCCTTTTCCTCCATGGTGTTATGACCCCTTCTTGGTGCTTGGCTCGGTCAAGTGCTAGGGGGTGAAGGGGCCATTCATAAAAATGGGAAAAGGGGAAGGAACATGTTGAGTGAAGCTACTGTCCAGAAAAACCAAGGGATTTGGGAGGGGTTTATGGTTGGGTTTATTAGTGTTAATGCATGAAGCATACAAATGCACACACACCGAATACAAATCACTACTCAAAAAGTCCACACAAACCACTGAATCACAGATCTCCTTACTAACACACAAAGTGACAAATTGCAACCCTTGTGAAAAAAAGTATACAAATTCCTAATCTCATAAACAAACGGACAGAAGTCTAGGGACTAAACAAAATAGCAGAGTTTTTAAAGTGGCAGAGCCTGGAGCTGACTGGTCTGGATGGAGGAAGTGATGATGGGACTGATGATGATGGACATGAGTCAGAACCAATGCCAAGCAGCAAACCTGTACAGGGATGTAACAAGTGTTTCTATTACGAGGAATACATCCTGATATTTTTACATAGCTCTGATCCACACAGTAAGTGAATAGCGTGCGCGTATAGCCACACACATACAGTTTGTGGCCTCCTTTAAGATGTGTTGATATTTTGAGATGATTGCCTTGTGTTTATGGGCATTTTTAAGAATCACTGTTAAATGGTTTATACAGTGCACATCTCACACACACACACACACACACACACACACACACACACACACACACACACACACACACACGTAGTTTGCGGGGTAACACTGCATAACCCTTTGCTCACAGGAGCTCATATCCAGTTCCTGAACTTCTCCACCGAGGACAACCATGACTTCTTGGAGGTGCGCAACGGGCCACAGCACACCAGCTCCCTGATCGGACAATTCAGCGGCAGCCAGCTGCCCCCACCGCTGCTCAGCACAACGCATGAAACTGTCATCCACTTCTACAGCGATCACTCAGAGAACAGGCAGGGGTTCAAGCTCACATACCAAGGTAAGAGTCCCCTGTGGGTTAAAAGAGAATTATGTCTACAGGTAAACCCAGTAGGTGGTCAGTGGGGTGCAGTGGGTTAAGGAAATAGTGATGCATTATTTTCAAATGCCTTGGGGACTGTGGAAATAGACACATCTTGACACTCTCTTGAAAGATGCCCCTGACAGGTGTCCTGTATTAAGAAGTAATGGGCTTGAAAGGTGAAGATGGATGTGTGCTTAATAGCCTGGAAATTCACTACTCTTCAGCTTGTGCCATTTTGGGGGAAATCACAGAGAAGTCATATTTCATCTTTTTTATGCAATTTGAAGTTGTGTTTTTTTCCTATATGTTGTATTTAATTTTTACATGAGCTTAGATTTACATACCCCCTTCGAATTATGAAAATTATTAACAAATCTCAGTTTAATGGCAAAACCTTTGTGGATTATCAGCATTATCAGCAAAGTGCTAATTTCTGCACAGTTACCAGCTTAACTTTGAAGTTATTTTGTCACCTAATAAACCTGAGCATGCAGTGAAAAATCTTCATTGTGTAAATAATAACAATTGATACAAAAATATAATAAATGTATTAATAGACCGTAATAAATGAAGTTATTTGTCCTACTGCACAACCAATCTCTTTGTTTATTTTTTAGCCTATGAGCTACAGAACTGCCAGGACCCATCCCCATTCCACAATGGATATATAATTAATAATGCCTATGGCGCAGGACAGTCCATCACCTTCGAGTGCTTCCTGGGTTACATTCTAGTGGGCCACCCCGTGCTCACATGTCAGCATGGCATCAATAGAAAATGGAACTATCCCTTCCCTCGGTGTGAAGGTTAGTGAATCACAAAGGTCTGGTTCTGTAAAACAATCCCCCTTAGAAAACCCACCTTCAGCCCCTCAACTACAATCACAGTCTAGACGGTGAGGCCCAAGATATTTGACTGCATTATGCAGTACCATCAAAAGTTTGAGTGTGATGAACTGGGCCCAAGTGTGAAACCAAAGCATCTCCCAAGTGCACTACATCTTTGGGAACTCCTGCAGAAGAGCTAAGAACACATGTAAGCTCACAAACTGATTGAAACATATGGAAAAGGGAAGTTGGGCCATATTCTATCACAATCATGTCTATATTTATATATACGCAAAACCCCAAATCAGAAAAAGTTGGGAGAGTATGGAAAAAGTAAATAGATGCTTACATTTACATTGACTTTTATTTCATTGCAGACAGTATAAACCCAAGACATTTCATGTTTTGTCTGGTCAACTAACATTTCATTTGTTAATATACATCCATTCCTGCTTTTCAGGCCTGCAACACATTCCAAAAAAGTTGGGATGGTAAAGCATTTACCATTTTGTAATGCCGCCGTGCCTTCTCGCAACACTTAAAAGATGGTTTGGCACTGAGGATACCAAGCGATGAAGCGTTTCAGGTGTTATTTTGTCCCATTCTTCCTGAAAGCATGTCTTAAGTTGTGCAACAGTATGGGGTCATTGTTGCATTTTTCGTTTCAAAATTCTCCACACACTCTCTATTAGGGAGAGGTCAAGACTGTAGGCAGGCCAGTCCAGTACCTGCACCCTCTTCTTCCTCAGCCATGCCTTTGTAATGTGTGCAGCATGTGGTTTTGCGTTGTCATGTTGAAAAATGCATGGACGTCGGTGAAAAAAATGTCGTCTTGAAGGCAGCATGTGTTGCTCTAAAATCTCAGTGTACGTTTCTGCATTAATGCTGGCATCACAGTAGTGTAAATTACCTTTGCCAAGGGCATTGACACAACCCCATATCGTGACAGACCCTGGCATTTCTACTTGTTGCTGATAACAGTCTGGATGGTTCTTTCCATCTTTGTTCTGGAGCACATGGCGTCCATTTCTTCCAAAATGGATCTGGAATACTGATCCATTTGACCACAATACACGTTTCCACTGTGTGATGGTCCATCCCAGATGCCTCTGAGCCCAGAGAAGTCGACTCTACTTCTGGAAATGGTTCACATAAGGCTTCTTTTTTGGACAGTAAAGTTTTAAATGGCATTTGTGAATGTAACTCCATATTGTAGTGGTTGACAAAGGATTGCCAAAGTAATCCATTGCCCATGTGGTTATATCAGCTATTGATGAATGATGGTTTTTAATGCAGTGCCGTCTGAGGGATCAGATATCACAGGTGTTCGGCCTAGGCTAGCGCTCTTGCCCTTTATGTACTGAAATTCCTCCGGATTCCTTGAATTGTTTAATGATATTATGCACTGTAGAGGGAGATCCCTTCCGATCTTTCTTTGAGGAACATTGCTTTTAAACATTTCAATAATTTTCTCACGCATTTGTTAACAAACTGGAGCTCCTCTGCCCATCTTTGTGCCTCAAAGACTCAGCCTTTTGTGGATACTGTTTTTGTACTACAGTCACCTGTTGACATCACCTGTTTAAAATCACATTATTATTTAATTTTTTATGCCATTACTAGCTCTAAATTGACCCCATCCCAGCTTATTTTGGAATGTGTTCCAGGCCTGAAATGCAGAAATGGATGTATATTAAGAAACGAAATGTTACTTGACCAGACAAAACATGAAATATCTTGGAGTCATACTGTCTGCAATGAAATAAAAGTCAAAGTAAATGTAAGAATCACTGCATTTTTTTATTTGCGTTTTTCATACTGTGCCAACTTTTCTGATTTTGGGTTATATATACAGTCATGTGAAAAAGAAAGTACACCCTCTTTCAATTCTGAGATTTTACATTTCAGGACATAATAATAATAATAATAATAATAATAATAATAATAATAAAATCATCTGGTCCTTAGCAGCTCTTTAAATGAGATAAATACAACCTCAACTGAACAACAACACATGATATATTACAGTGCACCCTTACTGCTTCCATAGGAATTAAGAGGGTCAGTAGCAGTCAGAAAGTGTGAGCACCTCTGTAAAAGCAGAAGTTTTGGCAGTTTGCTGGTCTGGAGCATTCAGGTGTGTGTTAACACAATGCCAAGGAGGAAAGACATCACCAATGATCTTAGAGAAGCAATTGTTGCTGCCCATCAATCTGGGAAGGATTAAAAGGCCATTTCCAAACAATTTGAAGTCCATCATTGTACAGTGAGAAAGATTATTCATAAGTGGAAAACATTCAAGACAGTTGCCAATCTTCCCAGGAGTGGATATCCCAGTGAATTCACCCCAAGGTCAGACCGTGCAATGCTCAGAGAAATTGCAAAAAACCCAATAGCTGTATCTCAGATTCTACAGGCCCAAGTTAGCATATCAAATGTTTAAGTTCATGACAGTAAAATAAGAAAAAGACTGAACAAGTATGGCTTGTTTGGAAGGCATGCCAGGACAAAGTCTCTTCTCTCTAAAAAGAACATGGCAGCATGGCTTAAGTTTGCAAAGTTGCATCTGAACAAACCACAAGACTTCTGGAACAATGTCCTTTGGACAGACGAGACCAAAGTGGAGATGTTTGGCATCGTGCGCAGTGCCACGTATGGCATAAACCAAACATAGAATATCAGCACAAACACCTCATACAAACTGTCAAGCACAGTGGTGGAGGGGTGATGATTTGGGCTTGTTTTGCAACCGCAGGACCCTGGCACGTTGCAGTCATTGATTCCACCATGAACTCTTCTGTGTACCAAAATATTCTAGAGTCAAATGTGAGGCCATCTGTCCGACAGCTAAAGTTTGGGCAAAATTGGATCATTCAACAGGACAATGATCCCAAGCACACCAGCAAATCTACAAAGAATGGCTGAAAAAGTTGCAATGCCTCAGTCAAAGTCTAGACCTCAACCCGGCTGAAATGCTGTGGCAGGACCTTAAGAAAGCTGTGCATAAACGAATGCCCTCACACCTCAATGAACTAAAGCAAAATTTCTACACAATGATGTGAGAGACTGATACACTCATACAGAAAACAATTACTTCAAGTTATAGCTGCCAAAGGTGGTTCTACAAGCTATTGAATCGTGGGGTGTACTTAAATTTTAACACATGGCTTCTTCATTTTGGCTCCATTTTTGTTAAATAAATAAAGACAAGGTGGAATCTGTTGTGTATTGTTTTATACCTGAGGTTAGATTTAAATAACTTTCAAACCTGGTAAGGACCAGATTATTATTATTTTTTATTTTTTCTTTTCTATCTCCTGATACGTAAAACCATAGAACTGAAAGAGGGTGTACTTTCTTTTTCACATGACTGTGTGAGTGTATGTGTGTGCATACACACACACAATATGGACATTGAAAATCAGTGGGTTCAGTCCTAACCTTACTGTATATTAGATTAAGAAACAGTACATCGGGTCTAAATTTGAATGAATACTTGCAATATTCCTCTATTTCTTTACGCAGTGGTGGGTGGACACATTTCAAATGCAGAACTGTTTTGTTTAACCAGCATCGCATTCAGGGTGTTCTTTTGCAGCGTAGGATGCTGTTATTCCAGGATAGATACCAAACTGTTGTGATCCAGACTGAGATAAAGGAGTTAATGATAATGAAAGGCTGAATGTTTTATTTTACATGCCCAGTAAATGTTACCAATTTCAGTGGAGCAAGTCGGTGCATCACAAGTCCAGCTCAGGGGGGTATGTGGAGGTCGCATGGTCTCCTCCATGTCTGCCCCCCTCTAAGAAAAAATATGGCAACGACAAACCACTTCTGTTCCTCCTTGCCTTGAAAACCATCTCAGTAGCCGTCCAGGAGTCAAAAATGACTCGATTTCACTTTCTATCCCACGTATATACAGAAGCTTTGAGATATTCTGAGAGTTTGCACCCCTGCAGCTTGGTCCTGCTTTGAATTACAGGCATGCTCTGCAGTTACTAGAGCAGCAGAGTGTAAAGAAGGCCGGGATCAGTGGGATCAATATTACTTCAGATGTCTGTGAGACCTTCCCGCGTCTCCTCCCTAGATTTCAGTGGGGGAGATGTTATGGGATGATTTGGGAGACAAAGGCAACACCTAGCAGCATTCCTTATGATCGGATCAAGGGTTGTTATTAAAGCAAGAAGACGCGCAGGATATTTCGGATAACAAATTCACCGCCTCATTGATCACGTTGGGCACGAGGCAAAATGGGTGTCAAGTGCCGGGGCAAGCGGCTCCTCTCCGAGTGCACCGGCTCCCTGCTTCCCCCCTGGCGGTCAGCTCCACCGCAGCAGGCCAGGAACGACTGCCGTGTTCGAGAGATAGAATCGGCCCGCGTGGCCTAAATGATATCCCAACAGCTTCCACGGTCGCACCGGCCAAATTCCATCTGTTTGTAAGCGTCGAGTCCGTATATGTACCAATAAATAAGGCTCCCAAGATCCGTCCTGAGCAAAACAAAGACGACAGTGTAGTTTGCTCAGTTTAGCAGAGATAATTGGGTAGACTTTTGACTGTGGCCAGAGGCTTTGTCAGGAGTGCCTGAAATTGAACACATTTTTGCGGCACTTTTTCGGTTTTGTTTCGTTCTGCCTTTTGCGAGACATTTTTTAAAGCCACCACAGAACTGCTCATTAAATAATAATTTGTTTGTGACTTTTGTTTTTGCGTTTATTATAGTCGAGCAGCAACACGGCACTGGTTGGTCACCTTTTCTGTGCTGTAGTTTTGGTTGTGGGGTTTGAATTGGGCTCAGTTTGTGAAGCTTGCATGTTGATGAAACACGCTGGGTTTCATCCACAGTCCAAAGATATGTACGAGAGAAGACAATGATATCACTCTAAGATCCAAGCTGTTGTTTTTGCCCCCCTTTTGGAACCGGAAAGTGTCACTGAGTCATTGCTGAATCCCAGGTGACCACTGGCGTGGTTTTCAAGGCAGGGAGGAGCAGAAGTGGTGTGCCATTGCCTTCTTCCGGCATATTTATTTTCTTTACTTAACACGAGGGAGACTATGCAAACTCCACACACACAACCCTGAGCTGGACCTGAAACCCACATCAGGCAAGCAGCCCAGGAGCTGTGAAGCACCAGCCTACCCTGCTGCATCCCCCTTCTTCCCCTTAGGGGAAACGTATCTGAACTATGCAGAGGTCTAATAAGACCTTGTATGTTCTATGTACTAATAATTCAGAAAACTGTATTTTTCTTTTCTTTTCGGTTTTGAAATTTGGACGTAGTGTCGCGGTTATTTTAGCTGCCCTTGCAGGATTCTGCCATTCAAGCAAGCTTTAGCTTCGTTCTCCGCAGCTCAACTGTGAAATTTTTACTGGGGGAAAAAAAAGGCAAACAATAGTTTGAATGAGTTTTTTTTTTTCTTTTCTTTAATCCATTTCCATGGAAATGTGAACGTGAAGTTCAGGTTGAGGTAGATGATTCACGCTGTTGGTCAAACTAAATTACTTCTTTGCCAACCAAAATGATCTTTTTTTCTTAACATGACATCTTTGTGCCTTCTTAACCGCTCAAGCTCCTTGCGGCTATAACATAACAGCGCAGAATGGAACGATCTATTCTCCGGAGTACCCGAACGAGTACCCCAACCTACTGGACTGCATATGGCTCATCACGGTTCCTCAAGGACACGGCATTTACATCAACTTCACCCTCCTGCAGACCGAACCAGTTACAGACTACATTGCAGTGTGGTGAGGACCATGCGGCGATCTTCTTCTTTTTCCATCTTATTTCTCAATAAATCACGATCCTACAAAATATTAGACTAGAGAGATCGGATGAGGAATGGTGCCTTTATGGCTCAATTAACTTATTGACGGAAAGCTAAGCTCCCAATAAGCACGCCGCTGGCTGTGCTGTAGACACTGTGTTGAATGTGCTGCACAGGTCTCAGGAAACACAGAATGTCTGAGTGTGTTAATATATTTGTCGATCACATAAGATTGTAGCGGACTAAAAAAATTGTATCGCGTAAAAGTGCTGTATCCTCAACATTATGCCTGCAGTGCAAGTAATATGGCTTATTACTTTTTTATCTTGTAAAGCGTTTATGAGAGAGAATAGTATGAAAAGTCATAATTTTTGCTCCCCCCCCAGCCCATACCATCTACAGTGCGCACTTGCTTTAATATAATAGTTTTATGTGTAAGTCAGCAGAAAGCCACCGGTAGATGTGAAGGCATTTAATGAAACACAGGCCGCATTGAGCATAATCGTGCATTACGTTGGAAATATCGGTACGTTAATGATCTCCTCTTCCCCCCCGGAAATGAAGGGATGGCCCCGAGCAGCACTACCCCCAGCTTGGCATTTTCAGCGGCAACACGGCTCTGGAGTCGGCCTACAGCTCCTTCAATCAGGCCCTCATCAAGTTCCACAGCGACTTCTCCACAAGTGGATTCTTTGTGCTCAATTTTCACGGTCAGTTCATTTCTCCAACAGCCACGTTTCAGCACTGGCGCCAGGCCCCGCCGATTTTCCTGCTTTGAATCGAATTAGAGGCAAAGGATCGGTCTTGTGTTTGTTAGGCTTTTAGAGGGCACTTGATGACTCCAGTATTATTCCCCCATGTTAAAGAGCTTTAAAACGCAAATGTAGGCCCCGTCCGTTTTGTTCGGCGCTTTGCCGAACCTCCAACTGTTTCCTTTTTATAAAACCACGCAGATGAATAAAAGAGTACAGGTGCAGATCCCTTTAAATGCCTGCTTGCCCCGGAATGCAGGGACAAAGTTTTTTCTTTCTTCTTTATTTCCTTCCTACCTCATTCCCAACAGGCTGAAGGGCCTGCGGAAAGATTACGATTGTGGCTCGTGATTAATTTTCTCCTGCTTATTTTTTTATCGCCAAGCGGCGGCGAAAGGCAATTTCCAGAGTGCCCGAACACCTCGTACGGCGCACGCGGCGTATAGCCTCTTCTGCAGATACCGTAGGACCTCTGCTTGCATGCGGTTCTCCTTCACGTAGGCATATATACAATTCTGCGATATGACCGAACTTGGGCCTTGGATTTGTTTGTCTGTCTGTCTGTCTGTCTGTCTGTTTGTCTGTC